>JACSYO010002041.1:2500-7500 GCA_016806645.1 Ophiodon elongatus
TAGATGATACAAGATACTATTTACGAGATACTAGATACTAGATGATACTATATAGGACATACAAGATACGAGATACAAGTTACTAGATACTAGATTTTCCAATATACGAGTTACAAGATACGAGATACAAGATACGAGATACAAGATGATAGTAGATACTAGATGATACTATATACGATATACAAAATACTAGATACGAAATACTAGATACTAGATACTAGAAGATACTACATATGAGATATTAGATACAAGATACTAGATACAAGATACTAGATACTAGATACTAGATAGCAGATAGAAGATATTAGATACGAGATGATACAAACACTAGATATGAGATACTAGATACGAGATACGAGATATGAGATGATACTAAATACAAGATACTGAATACTAGATACTAAACACTAAATACGAGATACTAGATTTGAGATTATACTAGATATGAGATACAAGATACGAGATACGAGATACTAGATGATACTATATATGAGATACTAGATGATACAAGATACGAGATACGAGATACTAGATGATACGAGACACTAGATACGAGATACTAGATATGAGATACTAGATGATACGAGATACTAGATACTAGATGATACGAGATACTATTTACGAGATACTAGATACTACATGATACTATATAGGAGATACAAGATACGAGATACTAGATTTTCCAACATACAAGATACTAGATATGAGATACGAGATACTAGATACTAGAAGATACTACATAGGAGATATTAGATACGCGATACGAGATACAAGATACTAGATACTAGATAGCAGATACAAGATACTAGATACTAGATGATACAAGATACTAGATATGAGATACGAGATACTAGATACAATATATGAGATGATACTAAATACAAGATACTAAATACTAGATACTAGACACTAAATACGAGATACTAGATTCGAAATTATACTAGATATGACATACAAGATACTAGATAGGAGATACTAGATACTAGATGATACAATATACAAGATACAATATGCTAGATACGAGATACTAGATACGAGATACGAGATACTAGATGATACTATATACAAGATACTAAATACTAGATACTAGACACTAAATACGAGATACTAGCTTCGAGATTATACTAGATACTAGATGATACAAGATACTAGATACGAGATACGAGATACAAGATACTAGATACTAGATAGCAGATACAAGATACTAGATACTAGATGATACAAGATACTAGATACGAGATACAAGATACTAGATACTAGATAGCAGATACAAGATACTAGATACTAGATGATACAAGATACTAGATACGAGATACGGGATACTAGATACGATATATGAGATGATACTAAATACAAGATACTAAATACTAGATACTAGACACTAAATATGAGATACTAGATAATACTAGATACGAGATATGAGATACTAGATAGGAGATACTAGATACTAGATGATACAAGATACTAGAAATACGAGATACGAGATACGAAATACAAGATACGAGATACGAGATACTAGATAGAAGATACTAGATAGTAAGTATGAGATACGAGCTACAAGATACAAGATCCAAGATACAAGATACAAAATTATACGAGACGCTAGATACGATATACGAGATACAAGATACTAGATAGGAGATACTAGATACTAGATGACACTAGATACTATATGATACTATATAGGATATACAAAATACGAGATACGATATACGAGACGATACTAAATACAAGATACTAAATACTAGATACTAGACACTAAATACGAGATACTAGATACTAGATACGAGATGATACTAGATATGAGATACAAGATACAAGATACTAGATAGGAGATACTAGATACAAGATGATACAAGATACTAGAAATACGAGATACGAGATACAAAATACCAGATACAAGATACTAGATACTAGATACTAGATGATACGAGACACTAGATACGAGATACTAGATACTAGATACTAGATACGAGACACTAGATACGAGATACTAGATACGAGATACTAGATACGAGACACTAGATACGAGATACTAGATACGAGATACTAGATACGAGATACTAGATATGAGACACAACATACGAGACACTAGATACGAGATACTAGATATGAGACACAACATACGAGACACTAGATACGCGATACGAGATACGAGATACGAGACACTAGATACGAGATACTAGATACGAGATACTAGATACGAGATACTGAATGAGACAAACATACGAGACACTAGATACAGATACTAGATATGAGACACAACACAACACAGATACATACAGATACTAGAAAATACGAGAACAAGATACTAGATACGAGATACTAGATATGAGACACAACATACAGACACTAGATACGAGATACTAGATGAGACACAACATACGAGACATAGATACGAGATACGAGATAGAGACACAACATACAGACACTAGAAATCAGATCAGATGATACGAGACACTAGATACGAGATACTAGATACGAGATACTAGATATGAGACACAACATACGAGACACTAGATACGAGATACTAGATATGAGACACAACATACGAGACACTAGATACGCGTACGAGATACTAGATAAGACCGACACTAGATAGATAGAGATACTAGATAAGAACAGAGATACTAGATACGAGATACTAGATATGAGACACAACATACGAGACACTAGATACGAGATACTAGATATGAGACACAACATACGAGACACTAGATACGCGATACGAGATACGAGATACGAGATACGAGTCATCCTCTTTGTCTTAGTGCTGTTTTCATTATCTCATCACTTTTTATCTGACAACTTGTCCTTTTATCTGAATATTGTCTTTCTATCTTATTAATGTTATGCTGATGTTATTTTATCTGAATATTGTCTTTCTACCTTATTAATGTTATGCTGATGTCATTTTATCTGAACATTGTCTTTTTTACCTTATTAATGTTATGCTGATGTCATTTTATCTGAATATTGTCTTTTTTACCTTATTAATGTTATGCTGATGTCATTTTATCTGAATATTGTCTTTTTTACCTTATTAATGTTATGCTGATGTCATTTTATCTTACATCATCTTTTATATGACTCGTGATTTTATTGCTGAGCTCACCAGTTCTCTCCTCAAATATATTTCATTGCACCGTTGTGTTCACCGACACTTTTTCTCCATTTCACATTTCTCCTCCTCTGCTCTCAGATTTCTCCTCCTCTGCTCTCAGATTTCTCCTCCTCTGCTCTCAGATTTCTCCTCCTCTGCTCTCACATTTCTCCTCCTCTGCTCTCAGATTTCTTCTCCTCTGCTCTCAGATTTCTCCTCCTCTGCTCTCAGATTTCTCCTCCTCTGCTCTCAGATTTCTCCTCCTCTGCTCCTAGATTTCTCCTCTGCTCTCAGATTTCTCCTCCTCTGCTCCTAGATTTCTCCTCTGCTCTCAGATTTCTTCTCCTCTGCTCTCACATTTCTCCTCCTCTGTTTCTCAGATTTCTCCTCCTCTGCTCTCAGAATTCTTCTCCTCTGCTCTCAGATTTATTTTCCTCTACTCTCAGATTTCTCCTCCTCTGTTCTCAGATTTCTCCTCCTTTGCTTCAGATTTCTCCTCTGCTCTCAAATTTCTCCTCCTCTGCTTTCAGATTTCTCCTCTGCTCTCGGATTTCTCCTCCTCTGCTTCTCAGATTTCTCCTCCTCTGCTCTCAGAATTCTTCTCCTCTGCTTTCAGATTTATTTTCCTCTGCTCTCAAATTTCTCCTCCTCTGCTTTCAGATTTCTCCTCGGCTCTCGGATTTCTCCTTCTCTGCTTCTCAGATTTCTCCTCTGCTCTCAGATTTCTCCTCTGCTCTCAGATTTCTTCTTCTCTGCTTTCAGATCTTTCCTCCTTTGCTCCCAAATTTCTCCTCCTCTGCTCTCAGATTTCTCCTCGGGGTTACAGGAAGGAGCATCAATGTGTCCATATGACTCCATGTCTAAATAACCTGTTTTTCTTTTGAGACTATAACATTTCTCAGTCTCCTTAGTTCCTAATAAAGTCTAAAGTCAGTATCACAGCGTACAGGTTTCTGTGTCTGAAAAGCCTTCAAAGTCGTGGATATTTTTTATAGTCCACAGTTTATAGTGATAAGATGAAGATATTCCATTATTAAAATGTAAATCAGGGATCACTGTGAAGAGAAACAGGAAATAATAAACGCTTGGCTGCTCCAGGTTACTCAAGAAAACACTGTTAGAAATTACAAGATTTAGTTTTGAGCTGTGTCCTTTTTGGTTTTTACTCAAAGAAACTTAATCTGTCTCCGAACAGTTTCAGATTGTCACCCTTCTGAATATGGTTTAGTAGTTTGTTAGAGTAGGTAACACACACCCTGATGCGCTCAGTATACAGGTAGTAAACAGGTAGTAAACAGGTAGTAAACATCTACTAAAGAACATGAACCTGTGTGTTTTTCCTGGTTAGAGTAGGTAACACACATACTGATGAGCTCAGTAAACAGGTAGTAAACACGTAGTAAACATCCAGTAAAGAACATGAACCGGTGTGTGTTTCCTCTTATAAACACATTTAAATATTCCTCTGGTGTTGACTCATCGAGTACCGCCGAGGCTCCAATTTGTGACGGATTAATGACGACCCCACGCTGCTGCTGCCGCCGCGGGTTAGCCGGGCCCTTATCATGAAACAAATGAATGGGTGCCACTGGATGTGTCATGGCCGTTACCACCCAGCACGCCGTCTACACCTCAACCCCCCTCCGGCGGCTGCTGATTGATCAGGCGGAGAGAAAGGCAGTGGAACCAGGTACATGGGAGGGTTCCCTACATAACGTTCTCTACATATTCAGCAGCTTCTATCCAGAGTCGGGTTAAACCAACAGGGAGCTGTGGACCAAACCACTTTGATTGAAGGGGGAGCGCCATCATGCGGTTCTGTTGATAAATCTTCTTCTCATATTTCTTCAAAGATTACATTTGTTTAATCTTTGAAGAGTCTAAATAAAGCACCGTT
>JACSYO010002041.1:17500-46988 GCA_016806645.1 Ophiodon elongatus
GCTTCGTTGGCGAACAGCCGAGGGTCTACATCCAGGCCGACCTACCACCCAGCGTATTCATATTCATATTTATTCATATTCATATTTATATACCCGTTAGTTCACATCAGTGACCTTCACTGCCCTCCTGAAGAAACTAGGAGCTAACCTTAACGCTGGATTGTCCTGTGGAACATCGTCACCCTGAGAAATGAGACAAAGGAGACGAAGGAGACGAAGGAGACGGAGGAGACGAAGGAGAGGAAGGAGACGAAGGAGATGAAGAAGACAGAGGAGACAAAGGAGAGAAAGGAGACAAAGGAGACAAAGGAGAGGAAGGAGAGGAAGGAGATGAAGAAGACGAAGAAGACGAAGGAGAGGAAGGAGACGAAGGAGAGGAAGGAGACAGAGGAGACGAAGGAGAGAAAGGAGACAAAGGAGAGGAAGGAGACAAAGGAGAGGAAGGAGACGAAGGAGATGAAGGAGACAGAGGAGACGAAGGAGAGAAAGGAGACAAAGGAGACAAAGGAGAGGAAGGAGAGGAAGGAGACGAAGAAGACGAAGGAGACGAAGGAGAGGAAGGAGACGAAGGAGATGAAGGAGACGAAGGAGACACTCCCAGACCAAAAGACTCCTCGTATTCATTCAGCCACATTCCTGCTAGATGGACCGTTTGTCTGATGAAGCTTTACTCAAACTGGACTTCCTGGATCACATCTGGTGTCATCAGTGGTTTCATGCATCAGCAGAACAACCAGGCAGAAGAATGCAGAGAAACAATGAATACAGTGAAATCTCCTGCAGTTAATCTGAGATTCATTGTGTTTGTTTTGAGGTGAGAAGTGTTTGACTTTCTATATTTCTGTTGGATATGACTGCAGTGTTCAAAGTGTCAGTTTGATCAGCTTCTCTGTTTACTGTGAAGTTGTGCAGAAATAAAGAGTGAAATGGACATTTTAGTCCTCATTATTCCTGTGCGAGCGGATTCGTCCTCGTATAAATCTACACAAGCTGAGAGTGTTTGATGTATTTTTGCAGGTGTAAAGCAAAATAAGTGCGAGTGGATGCAGAATCAAGATGAATGCTGAGCACAGACAGACGGCGGCTGATGGAAAGTCGGTGGGAGGCCACTCCATCTTAACATGGTCGTCCTGTGTCTTATGATATCTTATCATTAGTTTTCCTGACATTGATGGAGCAGCAGCCGGCGCCCCCCTCAGCGCCGCGAGCCGTGTATAAAAGTAACCTTCTTTCCATAATAATGGCCATTCGTCACTTCCTTAACTGTCAGAGGACGAGGGCCGCAAACAAAGTGGGATTTAACAAGGTGTGTGTGTGTGTGGTAGGGGGGGGGGGGAATCTGCCACATTACTGCTCTGATGTGTTCAGGGAACGTGGGACCACAACACAGCGATGGAATCAAATCGGCCCTGTGGTCGCTAAATACGATGGGGAGGAAGTTCTCCATTATCCTGCTGCAACAAATCCCTGAAGACAAGATGCTCCCAAACCTTTTTCAAACGGCAGGAAGAAGCTGTGAGATGAACCACCTGGTTTTCCTTTGGACGTCTCAGGCTCATCCATCCAAGAGTCAGCTCCTTTTAGTCTCTCAGTCTGTGAGACATCTCCGGACAAACACTTTACACCGGTTGCTCTAAACATGTTCACAATGGAAAAGATTGCAAACAGGAATAAATGTTGCAGATAAATAGTTTTTTTAAGACATGAGTCCATCTCCACCGAAGCTGTTGGATCAAAAGTGGGCTCCAAGGGGTCGAGTTGTTCAGATACCAGTCTGATGCAGCCTAAAGAAGCTGGGTCAGGTTATCATATTATTTATTAGCTCATTTACCTACAACAACAACAACACGTTAATAATGTGATTATGCTACATTGTGAACAACAAATGTGACAGGAGGAGAGACAGATACATTATCTGTTTCCACCGACTTACTTTAGGATGCCTTCGTGGTCTGTTCAGTGATAATGAGCATGGGGCAAAGGTAAATAAATCCACCATGTGGATTAATGTAATCTTGTAAAATGTATTATTGTTGAGACACTTGCATAAATAAAGTTGGGGATTCAGGTGAGAAGGACAACCTGGGGCAGAGCCGGTATCGGGGAGACAGCATTTGGAACGTGGAATAAAGAGTTACAATGAAGAGCAGTTGTTCTCCTGTCCAACCAGGCGTGATAAGACATTAGACCTTTGTTATGGGTCAGTAAAGAACGCGTATAAATCACTCCCACTACCCCCACTAGGCTCTGCGGATCATAACTGTGTGCATCTACTGCCCAGATATAAAACGGTGTTAAAGAGAGAGACAAAGGACAAAGGACATAAAAGACTGGACAGAAGAATCTGTGCTCCGCCTGCAGGAATGTTCTGACTGCACTGAATGGGACATGTTTCACCAGTCTTGTGGTGAAGATTTGGATGAACTTGTTGATGTAACATGCTCATATGCTACCTTTTGCAGGGACATGATCATTCCTTGTAAACGAGTTAAAAGTTACGCTAATAACAAACCATGGGTGACCAAATCTGTTAAATCCAGCATACAGAAAAAGAAACTCGCTTTTAAACAGGGAGTAGCCTCTGATCTGCATATTACATTACATTTCATTTAGCTGACGCTTTTATCCAAAGCGACTTACAATAAGTGCATTCAACCAAGGGAGTTCAAACCCAGAACAACAAAAATCAAGAAAGTACAATTCCTCAAGAAAGCCAAACTACCAAGTGCTATAAATAAGAGCCATTTAAGTGCTACTAGAGTACTAAGAGAGATACATAATTTTTTTTAAATTTTTTTTTTTTTATTCCAGGTATAGTCGGAAGAGATGCATTTTTAGTTTGCGGCGGAAGATGTAGAGACTTTCTGCTGTCCTGATGTCATTGGGGAGCTCATTCCACCAATTGGGAGCCAGGACAGCGAACAATCACGATTTTGTTGAGCGGTTAGCTCGGTGACGGAGCTACGAGGCGATTGGCCGATGCAGAGCGGAGTGAGCAAGGTGGGGTGTAAGGTTTGACCATGTCCTGGATGTAGACTGGACCAGATCTGTTCGCAGCAAGGTACACAAGTACCAATGTTTTGGAAAAAAAGGATGCGAGCAGCCACCGGTAACCAGTGAAGAGAGGGGAGGAGTAGTGAGGGTGAATTTAGGTTAAAAACCAGTCGAGCTGCCGCATTCTGGATGAGCTGCAGAGGTCGGATGGCACTAGCAGGTAGACCTGCCAGGAGGGAGTTACAGTAGTCTAGGCGGGAGATAACCAGAGCCTGTACCAGAACCTGCGCCGCCTTCTGGGTGAGAAGAGAACGGATTCTCCTGATGTTGTGCAGCATGTACCGACAGGACCGAGTTGTTGCAGTGATGTTGGCAGTGAGGGAGAGATGACTGTCGAGTGTCACACCGAGGTTCCTAGCAGTCGGGGTAGGGGCTAACACGGAGTTGTTGAAGGTGATAGTCAGGTCGTGGGTGGGAGAGCCTTTCCCTGGAAGGAAAAGTAGTTCAGTCTTTTCAGGGTTAATCTTCAGGTGGTGTGCAGACATCCACTGAGAGATGTCGGTCAGACAGCAGAGATTCGTGCTGCTACCTGAGTTTCAGATTGGGGAAACGAGAGGATTAGTTGGGTGTCATCAGCTTAGCAGTGGTAGGAAAAGCCATGTGAGCGAATGACAGAGCCGAGAGAGTTGGTGTACAGAGAGAAGAGGAGGGGACCCAGGACGGAACCCTGAGGAACCCCAGTAGTGAGGGGACCCAGGACGGAACCCTGGGGGACCCCAGTAGTGAGGGGACAAGGTTCAGACACAGACCCTCTCCAGGTTACCTGGTAGGTGCGGTCGGTGAGGTAGGATGAGAAAAGGGAGAGAGCAGTGCCTGAGACACCCAGGTCCTGTAGGGTGGAAATAAGGATCTTGTGGTTCACTGTGTCGAATGCAGCAGAAAGGTCTAGAAGGATAAGGACAGAGGAGAGAGAGGCTGCTCTAGAAGGATAAGGACAGAGGAGAGAGAGGCTGCTCTGGTAGTGTGAAGTTGCTCAGAGACAGCAAGGAGGGCAGTCTCTGTAGAGTGGCCTGCCTTGAAACCAGACTGGTGGGGGTCAAGAAGGTTGTTATGGTGGAGGTAGGAGGAGAGCTGGTTAAAGATGGCTCGCTCGAGAGTTTTGGAGAGAAAGGGAAGAAGAGAGACGGGTCTGTAGTTGTTTACTTCAGACGGGTTGAGGGTGGGTTTCTTCAGGAGAGGTTCACTCTTGCCTCCTTCAGAGAGTTGGGGAAAAAGCCAGCGGAGAGGGAGGTGTTAATAAAATGGGTGAGAAAGGGGAGAAGGTCAGGAGCAATGGCCTGGAGAATGTGAGATATGATTGGGTCATGGGGGCAGGTGGTTGGGCGGGATGAGGGAACCAAGGTTAGAACTTGATTGGGAGACAGGGGAGTGAAAGAGGAAAGGGAAGGGGCAGAAGATGAAGTTGATGGCAAAGTAGTTATAGAGGATGGATTAGTAAACGAGGAGCATATGTCATTTATCTTTTTTGTAAAGTAGTTGACAAAGTGGCTTGGTAGAAGGTTGGAAGGAGGAGGAGGACTGGGGGGGGGTCAAGGAGGTTGGAGAAGATAGAGAAGAGTTTTTTGGGGTTAGAAAATGAGGATTCAATTCTGGTTTGGTAGAAAGATCGTTTGGCTGCAGAGAAAGAGGCAGAGAAAGAAGAGAGAAGAGATTGATAAGCGAGCAGGTCCTCAGGGCATTTAGATTTTTTCGCCATTTCCTTTCCGACGCTCGCATAGTGGCTCTCTCGGCACGCACCGAGTCCGACAGCCACGGAGCCGGTGGGGACTTGCGTGCCTGTCTTGTTGTAAGAGGACAAAGAGAGTCAAGCGAGGAAGACAGAGTAGAAAGCAGCGTGTCTGTGGCAGAGTTAGGATGCAAGAGTGAGAAGGAGTCAGTAGAAGGGAGGGCTGATAAAACAGAGGAGGCCAGAGAGGAGGGAGAGAGAGAGCGAATGTTGCGACGGACAGGTACAGAGTCTGTTGGTGTGGTAGGGTTGTCGGTTCCACAGAGTGGGAGAGAGTAATAAAAAAAAGCATATAGCTACCAAAGAGCTGAAAATAGAAATTTTACGAGCAAAACAGAATTTTAAAACTGATCTAGAGAAGAAGATGGCTTCAAACAAACTTGGCTCAGCCTGGTCTAAAACTATAGCAGGCCTCGGGAATCCAAAGAACAGCAGTCATGTCACTTTGGATGGCTTCAACTCAGATACTGAGTTTGCCAATGCCCTCAATCGTTTTTATATTCGTTTTGATACCTTTGATTTTAGCAATGAAATTCAGGAACTGAATCACAAACTAGAAGACAATCAGCACTTTGACATAGACCAAAAGGATGTGGAACAGGCCTTCCTTTCGATAAGAGTAAATAAGAGTTATGGACCTGACAACATCTGTGGTCATTTACTTAAAACTACACAAACTTTGCTCCTGCACTGGCTCCCCACAAGGATATGTGCTTTTGCCCCTATTATTCATCCTCTACACAAATATGTGTCAGAGCAGGTATGAAAATAGGACCATCTTAAAATACGCAGATGATTCTGTTATTGTTAGTCAGCTCCAGGATAATGAGACCAGTCACGGCTCGGTCATCAATGACTTTGTGAAGTGGTGTGAGGAGTCCTATTTTCACATATCTAAAACCAAAGACATGATTATTGATTTTAGAAGACTTGCCCACACACATGAACTCATATCCATTAAGGGTCAGACAGTAGAATGTGTGCAATCTTACAAATATATTGGGACAATTATAGATTAAAAACTGAACTCTGAAGCAAACTGTGAACTGTGTGCAAAAAGAGGCACCAGCATTTGTTTTGTTTGAGGAAACTGTTATATTTGCACATCGACAAAACCATGATGACCTTATTTTATCGTGCTTTTATTGAATCAATTTTATCTTTTTCTTTGGTGTCATAGTTTGGTAACCTACCACTAAAGAACAGAAACTCTCTGCATCAGATTGTTAAATGGTCTAGCAGGCTTATTGGTGAGTCACAGCTCAACCCAGAGACCCTGTACACCAGACAGTTACAACTCAACCTAGAGACCCTGTACACCAGACAGTTACAACCCAGAGACCCTGTACACCAGAGACCCTGTACACCAGAGACCGTGTACACCAGACAGGTACAGTGGTTAACCGGCTCCATTTTAAAAGACGACTCCCTTTGCACAGGGAAGCTCAGCTTCTTCCTTCTAGATGGAGGTATTTAGTCCCACGGTGCAGAACAAAGCGATATAAAAACAGCTTTGTTCCAGCAGCCATCACTCAGGTAAACAAATTATAACTATAACGGTGCACTGATTTGTAATTTTATGTACGTTTATCTATTTATTTATTGTTGTCTGTGTTGATTGTAATGTGTGTCGAGATGGAAGCCTCGCTTTCTTTTGCATACCAAGTCTACCTACAGTGTTAGAGCCATATTTTTGTTTTTGATTCAAAATTATTTCATGTAATATATTTTGTGTAATCTAAATACATTCCTTTGAGATATGAATGGATTTTAAATTCCTATTCAGATTAATGCATTTTTTGGGAATTATTGATACTAATCTAATGAGGATCAGCTGTGATAAGAGGAAGGGGTGGAACCGAGTCTCAGGGGTTTTCCTTTGTGTAGAACGGGACATTGGCTCAGTCTTTGACCTCACGTGAGACTGATTATGATTTTGTTAAGTTGATAAAAGTGGAAATAAATGGATGAAAATGGAACCAACGTCTACAGAGTTATGATTCAAACTGTTTAGCGTGTGAGTCGAGAAACGGAGTCCCGTAACGTGGCCCAGGATAGAAAAGGTACAAAGAACAGGCCACCACATACGGGTACAAATAAAAGTAACCTGAACCTGAACCTGAACCTGAACCTGAGACCCTCACTGCTGCCACTCACTTCACCCTCACCACTTGCCTCATGGACATTGGTGCTGAGTCATACCCCTCAGCATCCGATACTGGTGCTGAGTCATGCCCCTCAGCATCCGATACTGGTGCTGAGTCATGCCCCTCAGCATCCGATACTGGTGCTGAGTCATGCCCCTCAGCATCCGATACTGGTGCTGAGTCATGCCCCTCAGCATCCGATAGACTCAAGGCGCGCTGAGCGTCTGTATGAGACGCACCAGGCTTTCGGTCCCTACAATGTGAACTACTCCTTGTCAATAACAGCAGTGTTTTCAGTCATCTCTGGGAAACTCATGACCGAACCTCTTCACATATTCAGCCTTCCCCAGCTCTCATCTCTGTTTCCGTCTGTATTAAAGAGTTTACCGCTTCTTCCCTCGTGTCATTCTACACTGTGGAAAGATTTTTTGAGGACTTTGATAAGTGATATAGAAATTGGATGTGTTATTTATTCTTGAGTTGTCCCAACCCAAAAGTTGCTGCAACAACCGATGAGACACAATCAAGCATGGGAATGGCCCTCATACCCCGGGAAGGTAATGGTCAACCATTACCCACACAGACCCAGGCTTCCTTCCCTCGTTCGTCTCTAAAATGACAAACGATAGCAAAACCTCTCGAAAGGTGAGGAAATAAACTTTTATTGTTTTATTGCTTAACTTATTTAATTGCTGCTGATTGCTACTGATGTTTTTAAACAGATATTACTGTCTTAACTCATCTTTAGCTGTCTGAGCTTCATGTTCGTTGGCCTTTCAGGGTGTGTGTGTGTGTGTGACAGATAGCAGGTTAATGACGGCCTCGTGTGGCTGACATTTCAGTCGATACAGTTTTGGCGTTCCAGTTAAGCCGACAAATGAGTGGATGATCGTGTCGCCTCCTGTCAGTGAACACATCACTTAGAGCCATCCATCACACACACACACACACACCTCAACATGGGGATCTTGTTAGTCTCCTCTTAGGTTTCACTGCTTCATAATGTCTGTAACGAGCTAACAGAAGTGTCACAGTCAGGTTAAGCTAGCAGCCAACAGAGGAGCTCTACACAACTCTGAGGTTCAAAATAGCATCCACAATCCTCACGGTTAAAACACGGGGCACACATTTCTACAGATTACAGCAAGACAAAAGGACGAGTCTCAGCCCGTCTCTCCTGACTCTCTAACAAATCAGACGTCTCTTGTTCAATTCAATTTAATTCAATTTATTTTTGTATAGCCCAAAATCACAAATTACAAATTCTCCTCAGAGGGCTTTACAATCTGCACACAACGACATCCTCTGTCCCAGAACCTCATCGACTCAGGAAAAACTCCCCCCAAAAAAACCTTTCAACAGGGAGAAAAATGGAAGAAACCTTCAGGAGAGCAGCAGAGGAGGATCCTCTCCCAGGATGGACAGAGTACAAAATAGATGTCATGTGTACAGAATGAACAGCATAACAGAGTTACAACACGTTCAATGCACATGACAGAAATGATTCATGTAACAGTAGGTGACGGGGAGGACCACAGCAGGACGTAGGACCAAGTTCCAGATTTAACCACGATCCATAGAAACCTGCGAGGCGAGAAGGCACAAAGACTTCGGGGATGGAGCAGAGTTAGTAATGTGCATTAATGGTGCATGAATTCATACAGAAGGAAAATAGAGAAGGATGTGCGTCAGCAGGGTCACGGCAGGAGGCAGGACCAGGGTCCAGATATAACCACAATCCGTGGAAACCTGTGAGGCGAGAAAGCACAAAGACTCCGAGGGAAGAAGTAGAGTTAGTAATGTGCATTGATAGAACATGAATTCATACAGAAGGAGAGAAAGAAAAGGATAGAGGAGCTCAGTGTATCCTAATATGTCCCCCAGCAGTCTAGTCCTATAGCAGCATATCAAGGGGCTGGAAAGAATGGACCAGGGCAAACCTGAGCCAGCACTAACTATAAACCTGAGCCAGCCCTAACTATAAGCGCTATCAAAGAGGAAAGTCTTAAGTCTACTCTTAAATGTGGTCACTGTGTCTGCCCCCCGGACTGAAAGTGGAAGCTGGTTCCATAGAAGAGGAGCTTGATAACTGAAGGCTCTGGCTCCCATCCTACTTTTTAAGACTCTAGGAACCACAAGCAGCCCCACATTCAGTGAGCACAGCTCTCTAGTGGGGTTATATGGTACTATGAGATCCTTAAGATATGATGGTGCCTCACCAATTAAGGCTTTTATAGGTGAGGAGAAGGATTTTAAATTTGACTCTGGATTTTACAGGGAGCCAGTGAAGAGAAGCTAATACAGGAGTAATATGATCTCTTCTCTTAGTTTTTGTTAGTACACGAGCTGCAGCATTCTGGATCAACTGGAGAGATTTAAGAGACTTATTAGAGCAGCCTGATAATAAGGAGTTACAGTAGTCCAGTCTAGAAGTAACAAATGCGTGAACAAATTTTTCTGCATCGCTTTGAGACAGGATGTCAAATTTTTGAAATGTTACGTAGGTGAAAAAAGGCAGTCCTTGAGATTTGTTTTACGTGAGAGTTAAAGGACATGTCCTGATAAAAGACAACTAAGACATTCTTTGCGGTGGCGCTGGATGCCACGGCATCATTAGATAGTTGATTCTGGAGGTGTTCTGGGCCGAGTAAAATAACTTCAGTTTTGTCTGAGTTTAACATCAGGAAGTTGCAGGTCATCCATGTTTTTATATCTTTGAGACATGCTTGAAGTTTAGCAAGCTGGTTGCTTTCGTCTGGCTTGATCGATAGATATAATTGAGTATCATCAGCATAACAATGAAAAGTCTATGGAGAGTTTTCTGATAATATTGCCCAAAGGGAGCATATATAAGGTGAATAAGATTGGTCCAAGTACAGAACCTTGTGGAACTCCGTGACTGACGTTGGTGGTCATCGAGGATTCATCGTTTACATATACAAACTGAGATCGATCTGATAAATAGGATTTAAACCAGCTTAGTGCGGTGCCTTTAAGGCCAATCAAATGTTCTAGTCTCTGTAATAGGATGTGATGGTCAATGGTGTCGAATGCAGCACTAAGGTCCAACAAGACAAGGACAGAGACAAGTCCTTTATCTGATGCAATTAGGAGGTCATTAGTAATTTCCACCAGTGCTGTCTCTGTGCTGTGGTGTTTTCTAAAACCTGACTGAAAATCCTCAAATAAACTATTGTTATGTAGAAAGTCACACAACTGATTTGCGACTACTTTCTCAAGTATCTTAGACAGGAAGGGAAGGTTAGAGATCGGTCTATAGTTAGCCAACACCTCTGGATCAAGAGTGGGCTTCTTGAGAAGAGGCTTAATCACAGCTACTTTAAAAGACTGTGGTACATGGCCTGTTTGTAAAGACAGATTGACAATATCCAGCAGAGAGGTGCCAATCAAAGGTAAAACTTCTTTAAGCAGCCTCGTCGGGACGGGGTCCAAGAGACAGGTAGAAGATTTAGAAGAGGAAATTGTTGAAGACAATTTTTTAGAGTCGATGAGAGAGAAGCCGTCCATACATATATCAGGGCTTATAGCTGTTTCCAAGGATAGATCGGTACTGGTTCAGGGCAAGAGATTATTAATCTTGTCTCTAATAGTTGGAATCTTATCATTGAAGAAGCTCATGAAGTCATTACTACTGAGGTCTATAGGAATACACGGCTCAACAGAGCTGTGACTCTCTGTCAGCCTGGCTACAGTGCTGAAGAGAAACCTGGGGTTGTTTTTATTTTTTTCTATTATTGATGAGTAATAGGCTGCTCTGGCATTACGGAGGGCCTTCTTATATGTTTTAAGACTATCTCGCCAAACTAACCCAGATTCTTCTAAATTGGTGGAACGCCATATCCTTTCAAGCTTTCGCAATGTTTGTTTTATTTTGTGGGTTTGAGGGTTATACCATGGAGCGAACCTCCTGCTTTATTATCTTCTTTTTTAGAGGAGCTATAGAGTCTAGTGTCAGTCTCAGTGAGCCTGTAGCACTATCGACTAGATGATCAATCTGGGACGGACTAAAGTTAGCACAGGAGTCCTCTGTTATATTGAAGACAGACTAAAGTTAGTACAGGAGTCCTCCGTTATATTGAAGACAGACTAAAGTTAGGACAGGAGTCCTCTGTTATATTGAGGATGGACTAAAGTTAGGACAGGAGTCCTCTGTTATATTGAGGACAGACTAAAGTTAGGACAGGAGTCCTCTGTTATATTGAAGACAGACTAAAGTTAGGACAGGAGTCCTCTGTTATATTGAGGACGGACTAAAGTTAGGACAGGAGTCCTCTGTTATATTGAGGACAGACTAAAGTTAGGACAGGAGTCCTCTGTTATATTGAAGACAGACTAAAGTTAGGACAGGAGTCCTCTGTTATATTGAGGACGGACTAAAGTTAGGACAGGAGTCCTCTGTTATATTGAGGACAGACTAAAGTTAGTACAGGAGTCCTCTGTTATATTGAGGACAGACTAAAGTTAGGACAGGAGTCCTCTGTTATATTGAGGACAGACTAAAGTTAGGACAGGAGTCCTCTGTTATATTGAGACATGGCATTGAATTAAATACAGATGGAGTCGCTTCTTTAAATTTAGCTACAGCTGTCAGATAGACATCTGGTGTAGAAACTTTTGCCTAACAGTGTACACTCTGGTAGTATAAACTCGAAAGTTATTAGGTAATGGTCTGATAAAAGAGGGTTCTGTGGAAAACCTATTAAATGTTCTATTTTAATGCCATATGCAAGAACAAGGTCGAGGGTGTGGTTAAAACAGTGAGTGGGTTTCTGTACACTCTGACAGAAGCCGATTGAATCTAATAATGAGATAAACGCAGTACTAAGGCTATCATTATCGACATCCACATGAATATTAAAGTCACCTACAATAATAACTTTATCTGTTTTAAGAAGTAAACTTGATAAAAACTCTGAAAAATCAGATAGAAATTCAGAATACGGACCTGGGGCCCGGTACACTATAACAAATAGAATTGGCTGTATTGTTTTCCAGGTTGGATGTGAAAGACTAAGAACAAGGCTTTCAAATGAGTTGTAGTTTAATTTAGGTTTAGGGTTTATTAATAGGCTTGAGTCAAAGATAGCTGCTACTCCACCTCCTCGGCCGGTACCTCGAGGAATGTGAGTATTAATGTGACTTGGAGGAGTTGATTCATTTAGGCTGACATATTCTTCATGACACAGCCAGGTTTCAGTAAGACAGAATAGATAAATGTGATTGTCAGATATTAAATCATTTACTAAAACAGCTTTAGATGACAAAGATCTGATATTTAAGAGTCCACATTTAATTCTCCTATTTTGTTGCACTGTTGCGTTGGTGGTGTTAACTTTTATGAGATTATTTTGTACAACTCCTCTTCTGGTTGCTTTAGATTTAATTAATTTAAGTGGCCGTGGGGCAGACACAGTCCCTATATAGTTTTGGGTGGGTAACTTCTCTAATGGAAGTGTAGAGAAAGGTGTAAGACTACAACTCTGCTTCTGCTTCCTGGTCTGAACTCTGGGTTGTCATGGATTAGGTCCCCAAACAAAGTTGGTCAGATTTGCAGAAATGAGATCCGCTCCATCCAACGTGGGATGAATGCCGTCTCTCCTAATCAGACCAGGTTTTCCCCAGAAAGTCTCCCAATTATCAACGAAGCCCACATTGTTTGCTGGACACCACCTCGACAACCAGCGGTTGAATGATGACATGCGGCTATACATCTCATCGTTGATCAAATTTGGGAGAGGGCCAGAGAAAACTACGGAGTCCGACATTGTTTTGGCGTATGAACACACCGATGCCACATTAATTTTAGTGACCTCCGAGTGTCGGATTCGGGAGTCATTACCGCCGACGTGTATTACAATCTTACTGTATTTACTTTTATCCTTAGCCAGCAGTTTTAAATAGGACTCAACGTCGCCCGCTCTCGCCCCCGGAATGCATGTGACTGTGACCCCTGGCTTCGCCATCTTCACGTTTCTGACTATGGAGCTACCTATAACCAGAGTCGGTTCCTCAGCGGGGGTCTCGCCGAGTGGGGAGAACCGGTTAGAAACGTAAAGAGGTTGGTGGTGCACCGTGTGCTTCTGCTTTGACTTCTGCTTCCTTCGGACAGTTAACCAGCCTCCCGGCTGCTCGGGGGCTGCCGGGGAACAGCTAGCTGAAGCTACGGCTGGTTGGCCCGCACCGACTATGGGGGTGGGCAGGCTAACTACTGTGGCTAACGACTGAGCTTCCATGGTGCGGAGCCGTGCCTCTAACTCACTGAGCCTCGCCTCCACCCTAGCAAACATCCATCCATCCATCCATTATCCTCCGCTTATCCGGGGTCGGGTCGCGGTGGCAGCAGGCCTAGCAGGCCGACCCAGGCTTCCCTCTCACCAACCTTGGGTTCAATGATTCACAGGATCAAGAGAAGGTTGAGGCCCAGCTGGAGATATCTTCCTCAGCGTGTCCTGGATCTTTAGAGACCTCCCTGCTGGTGAGTGCTGGAAAACCTCACGGGAAAGCCAGGAGCTTGATCAAGGTGATCCACCTCAGCTGACTCCCTTTCGATACGAAGGAGTAGCGCCTCAACTCAAGTTCCCTCCCGGATATTGGAAACTCCTTACCCTATCTCTAAGGCTGAGCCCGGCACTACGGAGAAAACTCATTTCGGCCGCTTGTATCGAGACCTCGTTCTTTCGGTCACGACCCAGGATTCGTGACCATAGGTGAGGTCGGAACGTAGACCGCCCAGTAAATTGAGCTTTGCCTTCCGGCTCAGCTCCCTCTTCACCAAGACGGTCCGGTGCAGCGCCTGTTTTACTGCTGCAGCCGCACCGATCCGCCGGTCGGTCTCCCGCTCCATCTTACCCTCACTCGTGAACAAGACCCCGAGATACTTGAACTCCTTCGCTTGCGGCAGGCACTGCGTCCCCACCCGGAGGGAGCAATCCACTGGTTTCCGGCAGAGCACCATGGCCTCGGATTTGGATGTGCTTACCCTCATCCCCGCCGCGTCACACTCGGCTGCAAATCGCCCCAGTGAATGCTGGGGGTCATGGTCCGAAGAGGCTAACAGGACCACATCATATGCGAACAGCAGAGAGGCGATCCCGAGACCCCCGAACCCGACGTTCTCCTCCCCCCGGCTACGCCTAGATATCCTGTCCATGAAAGTCACGAACAGGACCGGTGATAAAGGGCAGCCCTGGTGGAGGCCAACACCCACCGGGAACGCGTCTGACTTATTGCCGAGAATACGAACACAGCTCCTACTGCAGTCGTACAGAGACCGGATGGCCCGTTGCAACGGGTCCGGCATCCCATACTCCCGCAGCATCCCCCACAAAAACCCCTGAGGGACCCGGTCGAAGGCCTTCTCCAAGTCCACAAAACACATGTAGACTGGTTGGGCAAACTCCCAGAGCCCCTCCAGTAGTCTTGCGAGGGTAAAGAGCTGGTCCACTGTTCCATGACCGGGACGGAATCCGCACTGCTCCTCTTGAATCCGAGGTTCGACAATCGGTCGGAGCCTCCTTTCCAGCACCCTGGCATACACTTTTCCCGGGAGGCTGAGTAGTGTGATACCCCGATAATTCGAGCACACTCTCCGGTCCCCCTTTTTGAAAATGGGAACCACCACCCCAGTCTGCCAGTCCATGGGCACTGTTCCTGATCCCCATGCGACATTGAAAAGGCGTGTCAGCCAAGACAGCCCAACAACGTCCAGCGCCTTCAGCATCTCAGGGCGAATCTCATCCACCCCCGGCGCCTTGCCACCAAGGAGCTTATTGACTACGTTAGTGGCCTCTGCCAACGATATGGATGCGACCCCCCCCAAGTCGTCAGGCGCTGCCTCCTCTCTAGAGGACATGTTGGCCGGGTTTAGGAGTTCCTCAAAGTGCTCTTTCCACCGCCCGACGATGTCCCCCGTCCGGGTCAGCAGTTCCCCCCCCGTGCTAAGCACAGCCTGGGGTAAGCCCTGCTTTCCCTTCCTGAGCCGTCGGATGGTTTGCCAGAACTTCCTTGAGGCCAACCGAAAGTCCTTCTCCATGGCCTCCCGAACTCCTCCCATGCCCGAGTTTTAGCGTCCGCGACCACCGCAGCTGCAGCCCTTTTGGCCTGCCGGTACCTCTCCGCTGTTTCAGGAGACCCCCGAGCCAACCAGGCCCGAAAGGCCTCCTTCTTCAGTTTGACGGCTTCCCTCACCCCCGGTGTCCACCACCGGGTTCTCGGGTTACCGCCACGGCAGGCACCGGTGACCTTCCGACCACAGCTCCTAGCGGCCGCGTCCACAATAGAGGCTTTGAACATGGTCCACTCGGATTCCATGTCCCCAGCCTCCCTTGGGATGTGTGAGAAGTTCTTCCGGAGGTGGGAGTTGAAGACCTCCCGGACAGGATCCTCCACCAGACGTTCCCAGTTCACCCTCACTACACGTTTGGGCTTGCCGGGTCTCTCCAGCCGATTCCCCTGCCATCTGATCCAACTCACCGCCAGGTGGTGATCAGTTGACAGCTCTGCTCCTCTCTTCACCCGAGTGTCCAAGACATACGGCCGCAGATCAGATGAAACGATTACAAAGTCGATCATTGATCTACGGCCTAAGGTGTTCTGGTACCAGGTACACTTATGAGCCACCCTATGTTCGAACATGGTGTTCGTTATGGACAAACCGTGGCTAGCACAGAAGTCAAACAGCGAGACACCACTCGGGTTCAGATCAGGCAAGCCGTTCCTCCCAATCACCCCCGCCAGGTTTCTCTGTCGTTGCCCACGTGAGCGTTGAAGTCTCCCAGGAGAACTATGGAGTCAGCAGGAGGCGCCCTTTCCAGGACCCCTCCCACCGACTCCAAGAAGGCCGGATACTCTGAACTGCTGTTCGGTGCATAGGCACAAACAACAGTCAGAGCCTTACTCCCCGCAACCCGCAGGCGCAGGGAGGCGACCCCCTCGCTCCCCGGGTAGAACTCCAACACGGCGGCGCTCAGCCGGGGGCTCGTGAGTATCCCCACTCCCGCCCGGCGCCTCTCACCCTGGGCAACTCCAGAATAGGACAAAGTCCAACCTTTCTCCAGGAGCTTGGTTCCAGAGCCAGTGCTGTGCGTGGAGGTGAGGCCAACTATATCTAGCTGGTACCGCTCCACCTCCCGCACCAGCTCCGGCTCTTTTCCCGCTAGCGAGGTGACGTTCCACGTCCCTAGAGCTAGTCTATGCCGCCGGCGATCAGCTCGCCCAGGCCCCCTGCCCGGCCTGCCGCCCGGTCCACATAGCACCCGACCCCGATGCTTATCCACAGGGTGGTGGATCCACAGGGTGGCTGCTCCATGATGTTTCTTCGGGCTGAGCCCGACCGGGCCCCATGGGCGAAGGCCCGGCCACCAGACGCTCGCCTACGAGCTCCCCTCCCTGGTCTGGCTCCGGGAGGGTGCCCCGGTTTCCCTGGTCCGGGCGAGGTGGCCTTAGTCCGTGTGCTGCTGTTCATCGGGGTTTTTGAACCGCTCTTAGTCTGGACTCTCCCCTGCGACCTGTTTGTCTTGGGAGACCCTACCAGGGGCTGATGCCCCGGACAACATAGCTCCCAGGATCACTGAGCATAAATTGTTACTCGAGGGTATAAAATGTGTCGGGGGGGGAAGTGACACGAGGGGTGTGTGTGTGTGAAGCGCGCAGACAGCGGAAGGAGTGGAGGATTCAGTGGACTCGGCCAGCCTAGGATTCCGGCGACTGCTCAGTGGTAGAGCGGGAGTGTACTTTCCCTTTGGATTACAAACCGGAGTCTGCGCCGGAGTACGGGGCGTTGGGCCCACCAGCTGATCCGGACGGTTGGTGAGAAAGCGCTCGTAAGGAGCGTAAGGAGCGGCGGCGGTTCGCCACGCTTCCGCCTGTCCGTTGACTTTGTTTGCCGGCTTGGGGGATTATTTTGCTGTTGGACGTTTCGGGGTTATTGGGGGACTTTGGGATTGGGGGGATTTGAGGTGTAGTTTGAGAGGGGTTATTGTTTGTTAATTGTGTATTGCGCCGGAGCCCCGCGGTGCCTTTTTGTCTGTTTTGTCTGTTTGTTTCATGAATTACATTTTGGATTACAACTGACTGCTGTTTCGTTTATCGATTGTATCGGCCCTTTTTGTTATTTCTTTCACATAAATAGCGTGCACCTAACGTCAGATCCGCCCGTCCCTTTTGAATTTAGCGTTGTGCTTTTCCCCTTCGGTTTGATGAGGAGGGCGAATTGTTACACACTGTTGGTCTGGTCCCTCCTTGTTATTTAAACCCTGTTGGTCTGGTACCTCCTGTGTATCTAAACTCTGTTGGTCTGGTCCCTCCTTGTGTATTTAAACCATGTTGGTCTGGTCCCTCCTTGTGTATTTAAACCCTGTTGGTCTGGTCCCTCCTTGTGTATTTAAACCCTGTTGGTCTGGTCCCTCCTTGTTATTTAAACCCTGTTGGTCTGGTACCTCCTGTGTATCTAAACCCTGTTGATCTAGTCCCTCCTTGTGTATTTAAACCCTGTTGGTGTGGTCCCTCCCATGAGTATTTAAACCCTGTTGTTCTGGTCCTTCCCCTGAGTATTTAAACCATGTTGGTCTGGTTCCTCCCCTGTGTATCTAAACCCTGTTGGTCTGGTACCTCCTTGTGTATTTAAACCCTGTTGGTCTGGTACCTCCTTGTGAATTAAAATCCTGTTGGTCTGGTCCCTCCTTGTGTATTTAAACCCTGTTGGTCTGGTCCCTCCTTGTGTATTTAAACCCTGTTGGTCTGGTCCCTCCTTGTGTATTTAAACCCTGTTGGTCTGGTCCCTCCTTGTGTATTTAAACCCTGTTGGTCTGGTACCTCCTTGTGAATTCAAATCCTGTTGGTCTGGTCCCTCCTTGTGTATTTAAACCCTGTTGGTCTGGTCCCTCCTTGTGTATTTAAACCCTGTTGGTCTGGTCCCTCCTTGTGTATTTAAACCCTGTTGGTCTGGTCCCTCCCCTGAGAATTTAAACCCTGTTGGTCTGGTCCCTGCCCTGGGTATCTAAACCCTGTTCGTCTGGTCCCTCCCCTGTGTATTTAAACCCTGTTGGTCTGGTACCTCCTTGTGTATTTAAATCCTGTTGGTCTGGGACTTCCTCTGTGTATCTAAACCCTGTTGGTCTGGTCCCTCCTTGTCCGTTCGTCTTTTTTCTTTGACTGTTTTTCCCGTCGTTCCTGTGCCTGTGTTCTCGAAGATTCTACGAAATAAATGACTTTTTGCACCACTCCTTGGCTCCGTCGTCTTTTGAGGGCCTTTGGGTCCTAATCCTGCTCCTTTCCTTGGGAGAACTGCTCCTGCCTCACTCTCTCCACCAGGAGAAGGACAAGACTGACTGAGCAGTGACAGAAGAGATGAATAACTCACACTGCTCCTTCATTATCTTTAAGGGCCATTTGATCCAAACTCAGGATGAACACAGGCCTGATGGATGCCTCGGATTACATTCATAAAATACTTAGAGAGGAGGTCGCTCGTGTCATGTGAGGAAAGACGTGCAGCACCAGTTATCAGACATAAATATAGAGTCCCTGCTATCATGGAGCCGAGCGGATCATAAAGAAAGTTATTTATGTAATATTAAATAAACGCTGCGGTTTGTTAGGCGACCACAACTTGAACGAGAAACAAAAACAGCCAGTGTGTTATTTAAAGCTGAGGGAATATTTACAGATACGTATTTACAGATACATATTTACAGATACGTATTTACAGATACATATTTACAGATACGTATTTACAGATACATATTTCCAGATACACGAGTCAGTGATGACTGGAGCCTCGATGAACTATTGACACTAAACTAACCCAGGACTGTGTCTCACACACTGAGTCCTTCAGTAGTCTCACACACTGAGTCCTTCAGTAGTCTCACATACTGAGTCCTTCAGTAGTCTCACACACTGAGTCCTTCAGTAGTCTCATACTGAGTCCTTCAGTAGTCTCACACTGAGTCCTTCAGTAGTCTCACACACTGAGTCCTTCAGTAGTCTCACACACTGAGTCCTTCAGTAGTCTCATACTGAGTCCTTCAGTAGTCTCACACACTGAGTCCTTCAGTAGTCTCACATACTGAGTCCTTCAGTAGTCTCACATACTGAGTCCTTCAGTAGTCTCACACACTGAGTCCTTCAGTAGTCTCATACTGAGTCCTTCAGTAGTCTCACACACTGAGTCCTTCAGTAGTCTCACACACTGAGTCCTTCAGTAGTCTCATACTGAGTCCTTCAGTAGTCTCACACACTGAGTCCTTCAGTAGTCTCACATACTGAGTCCTTCAGTAGTCTCACACACTGAGTCCTTCAGTAGTCTCACACACTGAGTCCTTCAGTAGTCTCATACTGAGTCCTTCAGTAGTCTCACACACTGAGTCCTTCAGTAGTCTCACACACTGAGTCCTTCAGTAGTCTCATACTGAGTCCTTCAGTAGTCTCACACACTGAGTCCTTCAGTAGTCTCACACACTGAGTCCTTCAGTAGTCTCACACACTGAGTCCTTCAGTAGTCTCACACACTGAGTCCAACACGAAGCCAAGTTCTGTTCCATGTGAGACCAGGTTTAGATGTTTACAGCTTCACAGACTCTGGAGACACACACACACACACACACAAACACATACACAAACACACACACACTCTCACGCATACTCTCACAAACACACACTCACACACACGCACGCGCGCACACAGGCGCGCACGGACACACGGACACACACACACACTCTCGCATCTGGACCCTGGTCCTGCCTCCAGCCTCCTGCCGTGACCCTACTGACGCACATTCTTCTCTATTTACCTTCTGTATGAGTTCATGCACCATAAATGCACATTACTAACTCTGCTCCATCCCCGAAGTCTTTGTGCCTTCTCGCCTCGCAGGTTTCTGTGGATCGTGGTTAAATCTGGAACTTGGTCCTACGTTCTGCTGTGGTCCTCCCCGACACCTACTGCTACTATTACATGAATCATTTCTGTCATGTGCATTGAACGTGTTGTAACTCTGTTATGCTGTTCATTCTGTACACATGACATCTATTTTGTACTCTGTCCATCCTGGGAGAGGATCCTCCTCTGCTGCTCTCCTGAAGGTTTCTTCCATTTTTCTCCCTGTTGAAAGGTTTTTTTGGGGGGAGTTTTTCCTGAGTCGATGAGGTTCTGGGACAGAGGATGTCGTTGTGTGCAGATTGTAAAGCCCTCTGAGGAGAGTTTGTAATTTGTGATTTTGGGCTATACAAGATGAATTGAATTGAATTGACACACACACACACACACACACACACACACAAACACACACACACACACACTTTCTAAATCTCTAAATTGAATCTACAAATAAATAATTACTGGAGTCAACGAGAAGAATTAATTAGGTGAGGCCTCTGAGGACTGAATCTGCATATTCAATGAGCTCATTATCATAATGGAGCCGCTGATCAACCAGCTGTTGAACATCCTCACGTTGTGTTCTGTTTGTATCGTCTTCACGTCAAACATCCATATGAAACTGTTTCCTTTTAGAAGGTTTCTTTTCAACTGTTTACCACGAAAATATGGGTCCAAAAAATCCTTCAAACACTTATGACACAACATCTTTACTACAGTCTGAGGCCTCAGATACATCTTTACTACAGTCTGAGGCCTCAGATACAACATCTTTACTACAGTCTGAGGCCTCAGATACAACATCTTTACTACAGTCTGAGGCCTCAGATACAACATCTTTACTACAGTCTGAGGCCTCAGATACATCATTACTACAGTCTGAGGCCTCAGATACATCTTTACTACAGTCTGAGGCCTCAGATACAACATCATTACTACAGTCTGAGGCCTCAGATACAACATCTTTACTACAGTCTGAGGCCTCAGATACAACATCATTACTCTGAGGCCTCACTTTACTACAGTCTGAGGCCTCAGATACAACATCATTACTACAGTCTGAGGCCTCAGAACAACATCTTTACTACAGTCTGAGGCTCAGAACATCATTACTACAGTCTGAGGCCTCAGACACAACATCTTTACTACAGTCTGAGGCCTCAGATACATCTTTACTACAGTCTGAGGCCTCAGACACAACATCTTTACTACAGTCTGAGGCCTCAGATACATCTTTACTACAGTCTGAGGCCTCAGATACAACATCTTTACTACAGTCTGAGGCCTCAGATACAACATCATTACTACAGTCTGAGGCCTCAGATACAACATCTTTACTACAGTCTGAGGCCTCAGATACATCTTTACTACAGTCTGAGGCCTCAGACACAACATCTTTACTACAGTCTGAGGCCTCAGATACATCTTTACTACAGTCTGAGGCCTCAGAACAACATTTTACTACAGTCTGAGGCCCCAACACTTTACAGTCAGCCTCGATACAACATTTACTACAGTCTGAGGCCTCAGATACAACATCATTACTACAGTCTGAGGCCTCAGATACATCTTTACTACAGTCTGAGGCCTCAGATACAACATCATTACTACAGTCTGAGGCCTCAGATACAACATCTTTACTACAGTCTGAGGCCTCAGACACAACATCTTTACTACAGTCTGAGGCCTCAGATACATCTTTACTACAGTCTGAGGCCTCAGACACAACATCTTTACTACAGTCTGAGGCCTCAGATACAACATCATTACTACAGTCTGAGGCCTCAGATACAACATCTTTACTACAGTCTGAGGCCTCAGATACAACATCATTACTACAGTCTGAGGCCTCAGACACAACATCTTTACTACAGTCTGAGGCCTCAGATACATCTTTACTACAGTCTGAGGCCTCAGACACAACATCTTTACTACAGTCTGAGGCCTCAGATACAACATCTTTACTACAGTCTGAGGCCTCAGACACAACATCTTTACTACAGTCTGAGGCCTCAGATACAACATCTTTACTACAGTCTGAGGCCTCAGATACAACATCTTTACTACAGTCTGAGGCCTCAGATACAACATCTTTACTACAGTCTGAGGCTTGGATACAGAGGAGGAAGAAGTTCTCGCATCATGTACTTCAGTAAAAGTAACAATACCCATGTACAAATACTGTGTTACTGGTTAACCAGTTATTTGTACTTGGGACAAAGCCAGGTTGATTTTGTTGACATAGTCACGAGTCAGCTTTAAAGAGATGTTTACAGGTAGAAAGAATAATGAAAGTTATCACCATGAAACTTACCCAGATGGTTATTAACTTTAGGACTTTCCAAAATGATATTTAAATATTGAAATGAGGCCTTATCGAATGGAAATCTACAGACACAACGAGACAAAGAAGTAAAATAAATACCTGCATGTTTTCTCCTCTTATGTTATGAAATTAAATATCTCTAAATATCTTGATGATTATTGATAGATTAATGTGTTAACCTTGTGGTACTTGTTGTCGTATCCCATTAAGCTGTTCTTAATGCCTTCATATCATTGTCTGTTTTAATAAGTGCTTTTAAAAATACCAATACGTATAATACGCAGCGCTTTATGGAGTTTATGTTTCATGATCGTATGCCATACCATCATTTCCTCTGGTCTCTTTTCGTATTACACAATATGCAAATTAACTGTTACTTTCCTAAAAAAACTTTCGGATGATATTAATTACATAACAATAACGTTTTTAGGAGGGTTAATATTTTATTTTTACACTGCTGAATGAATTAATAAAGTCTTATCTTACTATTTTTGACTAATAACTTAACTGGAGTTGTCAGAAAAGTACAATGTTTCCTTCTGAGATGTTGTGAAGTGGAAGTATAAAGTAGCAGAAAATGGAGGTACTCATGTGAAGTACATCTGGGTGGTAAAAGTACTTCATTCCACTTGACTCAAACTCCAGCAATGACGAAGCTGAGGACGAGAGGAAGATAGAGGATCTGGTTTTACTCTGATGTTTTGCTGCCATCTAGTGGACTTTAATTTTACAATCATCTATAATCACATCAGTAAAATAGAAAATTAACTCAGTAAAATAAACATGAGCCTGTTTCACAATGTTTTGGGCCTTCACACTTTCCGTAGCTTCCATCCAGGAAGCAAGAACCTGCCTTTCAAAGTAAAGGCAGGAAGCAAACGCATGATACCGAAGAACAAAGGATATTATATTTAGATTCAGTATTAATAGAATGAGTAGAATAGAAACTAATACTCTTTTAGGATTAAAATGTCCTGTATGAATGTAATGACATCATCAGCGCTGCTTGAGATCGCCTGAAAATACCAACAAGCAAAGGTGGAAGAAGTACTCAGAACATTTTACATCTCAAATCAAGATGTGACTGACTCGGTGTAGGAGCGGGTCGTCCTTCAGAGGATCAATCACCGGCTCCGCGTTGTTGACGTCCATGTTGACGTGTCTTTAAACAAGAAACTAAACCCCAAATGTCTCCTGTAGTTACAATGATGTGAAAATATTATAATACATAATGATTTCATGACAGTGGACAGAGTTTTAAATAAAGTTTTTATTAAAGATGATCCAGCTCAATAATAACAGCAAACTGAACACAAACGTCCTGTAAACGGCTAATAATAAAAAAGAATGCTGCAAGTACAGTGACTGGTCCACTCTGACTGACACACACTCACACACCCCCCCCCCCACACACACACACACACACACACACACACACACACACACACACACACACACACACACACACACACACACACACACACACACCTGAGACTCTACTGTAATAAATTATTTGTACAGTCCAGGTCCATCTGTGACTCCATCAGACACAAAGAGAGTCGTCACTCTGCAGCGTTGAAGTCTAAAGAGAGAAAACAACAACATCAACGTTAACTACAGAGGAAACAACGTCAACGACAGAGGAAACAACGTCAACGACAGAGGAAACAACGCCAACTACAGAGGAAACAACGTCAACTACAGAGGAAACAACGTCAACGCAGAGGAAACACGCACACAGGACAACGCAACGACAGAGGAAACAACGTCAACTACAGAGGAAACAACGTCAACGACAGAGGAAACAACGTCAACGACAGAGGAAACAACGTCAACGACAGAGGAAACAACGTCAACGACAGAGGAAACAACGTCAACGACAGAGGAAACAACGTCAACTACAGAGGAAACAACGTCAACCAGAGGAAACAACGTCAACGACAGAGGAAACAACGTCAACGACAGAGGAAACAACGTCAACGACAGAGGAAACAACGCCAACGACAGAGAAACAACCAACTACACAGGAAACAACGTCAACGACAGAGGAAACAACGCCAACTACAGAGGAAACAACGTCAACGACAGAGGAAACAACGCCAACTACAGAGGAAACAACGCCAACTACAGAGGAAACAACGTCAACTACAGAGGAAACAACGTCAACTACAGAGGAAACATCAACTACAGAGGAAACAACATCAACTACAGAGGAAACAACGTCAACGTTAACTACAGAGGAAACAACGTCAACGTTAACTACAGAGGAAACAACATCAACTACAGAGGAAACAACGTTAACTACAGAGGAAACAACGTTAACTACAGAGGAAACAACGTCAACGTTAACTACAGAGGAAACAACGTTAACTACAGAGGAAACAACATCAACTACAGAGGAAACAACATCAACTACAGAGGAAACAACGTCAACGTTAACTACAGAGGAAACAACGTTAACTACAGAGGAAACAACGTCAACGTTAACTACAGAGGAAACAACATCAACTACAGAGGAAACAACATCAACTACAGAGGAAACAACGTCAACTACAGAGGAAACAACTTTAACTACAGAGGAAACAACGTCAACGTTAACTACAGAGGAAACAACATCAACTACAGAGGAAACAACGTCAACGTTAACTACAGAGGAAACAACATCAACTACAGAGGAAACAACGTCAACGTAGGGCTGGGCGGTATGGCCAAAAATTCATATCACGGTATTTTGTAAGATTCTGGCGGTTTCACGGTATATCACGTTTTTTTTTTTCCGAGTGAACACATTGATTCATTGACGCCGAAAAGGACCGCGGCCAACTGAACAGCTGTTCACCGCTCGCGTGGCTGTCTTCCGTTCTGTCTTCCGTTCTGTCTCTTCCTGTTTTTTTTCACCTACATTCCCCTAGTGTTGCCACCAGAGGCAAGAACAGCGACTCAACAAACTTTGCAATAAATCGTTTTCTGATCTACGTCGGATTTGTCAAAACCAAAAAGCTCCAAACAGCAGACGCAGCTCCTCTCTCGTTGTATTGGTGCGTCTCTGGTCTCTCGTTGTTCCTCCTGCATCGCTCTGTTCCGTTTCTTAATGTAGCGACGGAGTTTCTTCTTGTTGTGAAAATGGGCGAGCTGTACCCAGCATGCAGTTCGGCGGTGTAATTTTATAAATGTACAATTATTAGTGTTACAAATTGTTTCTGTGTCACAAACTGTTGTGTCGTGGTGGTTTCATTTTTGAGAGCGTCAGTTGTTGGTTATTAATTGTTGTTATAAAGTTATAACCATGAATCCATCTCAATACCCGTAAGACAAGTAGCTCCGACCGCTGTGCCTCAGCGGTGAACAATATATTTCGCTGCCTGCCGAAGAGCGACAACAGTTGTTACGGCTATGCACTGGGATGACGGTACATGAAAAACTCATACCATATGGAAATTTGAAACCAGTATAACGGTTGAACCGGTAACAACGTCAACGACAGAGGAAGCAACGTCAACTACAGAGGAAACAACGCCAACTACAGAGGAAACAACGTCAACTACAGAGGAAACAACGCCAACGTTAACTACAGAGGAAACAACGTCAACTACAGAGGAAACAACGCCAACGTTAACTACAGAGGAAACAACGTCAACTACAACGGAAACAACGTCAACTACAGAGGAAACAACGTCAACTACAGAGGAAACAACGTCAACTACAGAGGAAACGACGCCAACGTCAACTACAGAGGAAACAACGTGAACTACAGAGGAAACAACGCCAACGTTAACTACAGAGGAAACAACGTCAACTACAACGGAAACGTCAACTACAGAGGAAACAACGTCAACTACAGAGGAAACAACGTCAACTACAGAGGAAACAACGTCAACTACAGAGGAAACAACGCCAACGTCAACTACAGAGGAAACAACGTCAACTACAGAGGAAACAACGTCAACTACAGAGGAAACGACGCCAACGTCAACTACAGAGGAAACAACGTCAACTACAGTGAAAACAACGTCAACTACAGAGGAAACAACGTCAACTACAGAGGAAACAACGTCAACTACAGAGGAAACAACGTCAACTACAGTGGAAACAACGTCAACTACAGAGGAAACGTCAACTACAGAGGAAACAACGTCAACTACAGAGGAAACAAAGTCAACGTTAACTGCAGAGGAAACAACGTCAACTACAGAGGAAACAACGTCATATATATATATATATATGTATACACATATACACACATATATATATATATATACACACATATATATAAATATATATATACACACACACACACATATATATACACATATATATATACATGTATATATATATACATATATATATCCATCCATTATCCTCCGCTTATCCGGGGTCGGGTCGCGGTGGCAGCAGGCCTAGCAGACCGACCCAGGCTTCCCTCTCACCCGCAACACGTTCCAGCTTGTTCTGGGGGATCCCGAGGCGTTCCCAGGCCAGCTGGGAGATATAATCCCTCCAGCGTGTCCTGGGTCTTCCTACCAGTTGGGCGTGCCTGGAAAACCTCTAACGGGAGGCGTCCAGGAGGCATCCTGATTAGATGCCCGAACCACCTCAGCTGAATCCTTTCGATACGAAGGAGTAGCGCCTCAACTCCAAGTTCCCTCCGGATGTCCGAGCTCCTTACCCTATCTCTAAGGCTGAGCCCGGCCACCCTACGGAGGAAACTCATTTCGGCCGCTTGTATCCGAGACCTCGTTCTTTCGGTCACAGAGTTCGTGACCATAGGTGAGGGTCGGAACGTAGACCGCCCAGTAAATTGAGAGCTTTGCCTTCCGGCTCAGCTCCCTCTTCACCAAGACGGTCCGGTGCAGCGCCTGTTTTACTGCTGCAGCCGCACCGATCCGCCGGTCGATCTCCCGCTCCATCTTACCCTCACTCGTGAACAAGACCCCGAGATACTTGAACTCCTTCGCTTGCGGCAGGCACTGCGTCCCCACCCGGAGGGAGCAATCCACCGGTTTCCAGCAGAGCACCATGGCCTCGGATTTGGATGTGCTTACCCTCATCCCCGCCGCGTCACACTCGGCTGCAAATCGCCCCAGTGAATGCTGGAGGTCATGGTCCGAAGAGGCTAACAGGACCACATCATCTGCGAACAGCAGAGAGGCGATCCCGAGACCCCCGAACCCGACATTCTCCTCCCCCCGGCTATGCCTAGATATCCTGTCCATGAAAGTCACGAACAGGACCGGTGATAAAGGGCAGCCCTGGCGGAGGCCAACACCCACCGGGAACGCGTCTGACTTGTTGCCGAGAATACGAACACAGCTCCTACTGCAGTCGTACAGAGACCGGATGGCCCGTTGTAACGGGTCCGGCACCCCATACTCCCGCAGCACCCCCCACAAAAACCCCCGAGGGACCCGGCCGAAGGCCTTCCCCAAGTCCACAAAACACATGTAGACTGGTTGGGCAAACTCCCAGAGCCCCTCCAGTAGTCTTGTGAGGGTAAAGAGCTGGTCCACTGTTCCACGACCGGGACGGAATCCGCACTGCTCCTCTTGAATCCGAGGTTCGACAATCGGTCGGAGCCTCCTTTCCAGAACCCTGACATACACTTTCCCCGGGAGGCTGAGTAGTGTGATACCCCGATAATTCGAGCACACTCTCCGGTCCCCCTTTTTGAAAATGGGAACCACCACCCCAGTCTGCCAGTCCATGGGCACTGTTCCCGACCCCCATGCGAAATTGAAAAGGCGTGTCAGCCAAGACAGCCCAACAACGTCCAGCGCCTTCAGCATCTCAGGGCGAATCTCATCCACCCCCGGCGCCTTGCCACCAAGGAGCTTATTGACTACGTTAGTGGCCTCTGCCAACGATATGGATGCGACCCCCCCCAAGTCGTCAGGTGCTGCCTCCTCTCTAGAGGACATGTTGGCCGGGTTTAGGAGTTCCTCAAAGTGCTCTTTCCACCGCCCGACGATGTCCCCCGTCCGGGTCAGCAGTTCCCCCCCCGTGCTAAGCACAGCCTGGGGTAAGCCCTGCTTTCCCTTCCTGAGCCGTCGGATGGTTTGCCAGAACTTCCTTGAGGCCAACCGAAAGTCCTTCTCCATGGCCTCCCGAACTCCTCCCATGCCCGAGTTTTAGCGTCCGCGACCACCGCAGCTGCAGCCCTTTTGGCCTGCCGGTACCTCTCCGCTGTTTCAGGAGACCCCCGAGCCAACCAGGCCCGAAAGGCCTCCTTCTTCAGTTTGACGGCTTCCCTCACCCCCGGTGTCCACCACCGGGTTCTCGGGTTACCGCCACGACAGGCACCGGTGACCTTCCGACCACAGCTCCTAGCGGCCGCGTCCACAATAGAGGCTTTGAACATGGTCCACTCGGATTCCATGTCCCCAGCCTCCTTGGGATGTGTGAGAAGTTCTTCCGGAGGTGGGAGTTGAAGACCTCCCGGACAGGATCCTCCACCAGACGTTCCCAGTTCACCCTCACTACACGTTTGGGCTTGCCGGGTCTCTCCAGCCGATTCCCCTGCCATCTGATCCAACTCACCACCAGGTGGTGATCAGTTGACAGCTCTGCTCCTCTCTTTACCCGAGTGTCCAAGACATACGGCCGCAGATCAGATGAAACGATTACAAAGTCGATCATTGATCTACGGCCTAAGGTGTTCTGGTACCAGGTACACTTATGAGCCACCCTATGTTCGAACATGGTGTTCGTTATGGACAAACCGTGGCTAGCACAGAAGTCCAACAGCGAGACACCACTCTGGTTCAGATCAGGCAAGCCGTTCCTCCCAATCACCCCCCGCCAGGTTTCTCTGTCGTTGCCCACGTGAGCGTTGAAGTCTCCCAGGAGAACTATGGAGTCAGCAGGAGGCGCCCTTTCCAGGACCCCTCCCACCGACTCCAAGAAGGCCGGATACTCTGAACTGCTGTTCGGTGCATAGGCACAAACAACAGTCAGAGCCTTACTCCCCGCAACCCGCAGGCGCAGGGAGACGACCCTCTCGCTCCCCGGGTAGAACTCCAACACGGCGGCGCTCAGCCGGGGGCTCGTGAGTATCCCCACTCCCGCCCGGCGCCTCTCACCCTGGGCAACTCCAGAAAAGGACAAAGTCCAACCTTTCTCCAGGAGCTTGGTTCCAGAGCCAGTGCTGTGCGTGGAGGTGAGGCCAACTATATCTAGCTGGTACCGCTCCACCTCCCGCACCAGCTCCGGCTCTTTCCCCGCTAGCGAGGTGACGTTCCACGTCCCTAGAGCTAGTCTATGCCGCCGGCGATCAGCTCGCCCAGGCCCCCTGCCCGGCCTGCCGCCCGGTCCACATAGCACCCGACCCCGATGCTTATCCT
>JACSYO010002042.1:0-71720 GCA_016806645.1 Ophiodon elongatus
TGACCTCTTATGGTCAAATCCATTTTCAGGTCGTCAATGTATTATAAATGAATGAATGACAAGGTAATGGAGACTTACTTCCTAAGCTTAATCTTTTTTATGTATGTCATTCCTGTTTACTAAGCTGAAACTTAGCTATTGAAGTTGCTGCTGACAGTTAGCCTTGCTGGCTAAAGACAGGACCAACAATCTATCGATGGCTAAGTGGCCGCTGTGCAGCTCAGTGCTGACCTCGTCATTGTTTTCTTTGGTCTCTTCTTCCAGGTGCATTGTTGATTCTAATCACTTCACCTCAAATTTCAATCATTATTATGCTTCATCTCTAAACAGATTGTTTCATTATTCATGACCTATTTCATTCCTGCTTGGCAAGTAAGCATCCTCTTGGAGCAGATATTGGGTTGCTGCTGCTCTATTACAAATCTCCCTTTAGAGTCTGAGTGCCAACAACTCTCTGTCCAGATTTTCACACATCATTTGTTATGATAAAGAACTATCTTTCCCTTATTTACATGTCTCTCCTGATCGAAATGGAGCTCTATACTTTTTCCTGCTTAGGCCTGTAATTTATTTCTCTTATGTCCTGCTATTCATTCCTCTCAGCCATAATCACTCATAGTTCCCCTGCCGTCCTTGTTTGTTGCTGTCAATCGTGATATCCAGCCAACAGCACAGCGACATTGCTATGTTGTTATCCTCTATTTGCTGCTGTCTCCTTATGGTAAGATACTCTTTATGATGTTCATGCTGCTGTAACAAGCTCCCCTCCACCTCCCCATCACCTCCCCTCCACCTCCCGATCACCTCCCCATCACCTCCCCTCCACCTCCCCATCACCTCCCCTCCACCTCCCCATCACCTCCCCATCACCTCCCCTCCACCTCCCCTCCACCTCCCCATCACCTCCCCTCCACCTCCCGATCCCCTCCCCATCACCTCCCCTCCACCTCCCCATCACCTCCCCTCCACCTCCCCATCACCTCCCCATCACCTCCCCTCCACCTCCCCTCCACCTCCCCATCACCTCCCCATCACCTCCCCTCCAACTCCCCATCACCTCCCCTCCACCTCCCCTCCACCTCCCCATCACCTCCCCTCCAACTCCCCATCACCTCCCCTCCACCTCCCCTCCACCTCCCCTCCACCTCCCCATCACCTCCCCATCACCTCCCTCCAACTCCATCACCTCCACCTCCCCATCACCTCCCCTCCACCTCCCCATCACCTCCCCTCCAACTCCCCATCACCTCCCCTCCACCTCCCCATCACCTCCCAGTCTTTGCAGATGGGTTTCTGTTCACTCTGACAGAAGCCGATTGAATCTAATAATGAGATAAACGCAGTACTAAGGCTATCATTATCAGCATCCACATGAATATTAAAGTCACCTACAATAATAACTTTATCTGTTTTAAGAACTAAATTTGATAAGAACTCTGAAGATTCAGATATAAATTCAGAATACGGACCTGGGGCCCGGTACACTATGACAAATAGAAATGTATTGTTTTCCAGGTTGGATGTGAAAGATTAAGAACAAGGCTTTCAAATGAGTTTAATTTAGGTTTAGGGTTTAACCTAAATTATATGAATGCTTGTCTGTCTATATTCTGTAGATATGTGAAAGACTTCAAACCCTTCACCAGGATTCTTTTTTTTCTTCAAACAGAAACTTTATACCAACACAATCTTTAGTGGGAATACATTTATTCTTCACACATTTATATGTGTCATATTTATGGCGAAACTACTCACAAAATGTATTCAATTTGATATACAAATTAAAAACAACTTATACATCATTTGGTCTTCCCTAATGAAATTAAATGTTATATTTGACATTGTCCACCACAGCTCATCCCTGAGACATACTAAATACTGTATATATATTACTTCTGAGCATACATCTTACATGTAAACACAAGAGGGCAGCAGTGCTGCATCAGACATATCACATGACATGAACCTGGTCACGCTGCAGACAACAGGGGTGGAAAGAGGATCCACAGAATCTTTAACCAAAAAAACACAAAACCAACTCAATCATTAGTGTGTGTGTGTATATGTATATATATAGTATGTATATGTATATATAGTGTGTATATGTATATATAGTGGCTGCTTTCTATGTAAGGAGGCATGAGGTGGTCACTACTCATAATTATGAGTTGGGGGACGGCTACAACATCCTCTGTCCTTAGACCCTCACTTTGGAAAAGACAAGTCCTCTTAAACCTCAGGGAGAGCAACAGAGGAGGGATCCCAGCAACAGTGGATATAATAGAATGTTATAAAAGCAGTAATAGTGATAGAAATATGACTAATAATGACAAAAATAAAAGTCAGGCAGGGCCACGGTCCAGGTGAAATATATATATATGTATGCAGTGGGTATTTCTCTGGGGTTAACTCAATTGAGATCATCCTCAAACCGCTGAGGCTACTGCCATGACAAGACAGCAGGAGGGACAGCATCATGTCCATGTCCTCCTTAAAGGACTGAAACATGTCCTTCTTAAAGGACTCAAACATGTCCTCCTTAAAGGACTGAAACATGTCCTCCTTAAAGGACTGAAACATATCCTCCTTAAAGGACTGAAACATGTCCTCCTTAAAGGACTCAAACATGTCCTCCTTAAAGGACTGAAACATGTCCTCCTTAAAGGACTCAAACATGTCCTCCTTAAAGGACTGAAACATGTCTTCCTTTAAAGGACTGAAACATAGGACTAAAATATGTCCTCCTTTAAAGGACTGAAACATAGGACGAAAACATGTCCTCTTTTAAAGGACTGAAACATGTCTTCCTTTAAAGGACTAAAACATGTCCTCCTTTAAAGGACTGAAACATAAGACGAAAACATGTCCTCCTTTAAAGGACTAAAACATGTCCTCCTTTAAAGGACTGAAACATAGGACTAAAATATGTCCTCCTTTAAAGGACTGAAACATAGGACGAAAACATGTCCTCTTTTAAAGGACTGAAACATGTCTTCCTTTAAAGGACTAAAACATGTCCTCCTTTAAAGGACTGAAACATAGGACTAAAACATGTCCTCCTTTAAAGGACTAAAACATGTCCTCCTTTAAAGGACTAAAACATGTCCTCCTTTAAAGGACTAAAACATGTCCTCCTTTAAAGGACTGAAACATGTCTTCCTTTAAAGGACTAAAACATGTCCTCCTTTAAAGGACTGAAACATAGGACGAAAACATGTCCTCCTTTAAAGGACTAAAACATGTCCTCCTTTAAAGGACTGAAACATAGGACGAAAACATGTCCTCCTTTAAAGGACTGAAACATGTCCTCCTTTAAAGGACTAAAACATGTCCTCCTTTAAAAGACTGAAACATAGGATGAAAACATGTCCTCCTTTAAAGGACTAAAACATGTCCTCCTTTAAAGGACTAAAACATGTCCTCCTTTAAAGGACTGAAACATAAGACTAAAATATGTCCTCCTTTAAAGGACTGAAACATAGGACTAAAACATGTCCTCCTTTAAAGGACTGAAACATAGGACTAAAACATGTCCTCCTTTAAAGGACTGAAACATGTCCTCCTTTAAAGGACTGAAACATGTCCTCCTTTAAAGGACTGAAACATGTCCTCCTTTAAAGGACTAAAACATAGGACTAAAACATGTCCTCCTTTAAAGGACTAAAACATGTCCTCCTTTAAAGGACTGAAACATGTCCTCCTTTAAAGGACTAAAACATAGGACTAAAACATGTCCTCCTTTAAAGGACTAAAACATGTCCTCCTTTAAAGGACTGAAACATGTCCTCCTTTAAAGGACTGAAACATAGGACGAAAACATGTCCTCCTTTAAAGGACTAAAACATGTCCTCCTTTAAAGGACTGAAACATGTCCTCCTTTAAAGGACTGAAACATGTCCTCCTTTAAAGGACTGAAACATGTCCTCCTTAAAGGACTAAAACATGTCCTCCTTTAAAGGACTGAAACATAGGACTGAAACATGTCCTCCTTTAAAGGACTGAAACATGTTTTTAGGACTGAAACATGTCCTCTTTAAAGGACTGAAACATGTCCTCCTTTAAAGGACTAAAACATGTCCTCCTTTAAAGGACTGAAACATAGGACGAAAACATGTCCTCCTTTAAAGGACTAAAACATGTCCTCCTTTAAAGGACTGAAACATAGGACGAAAACATGTCCTCTTTTAAAGGACTGAAACATGTCTTCCTTTAAAGGACTAAAACATGTCCTCCTTTAAAGGACACAAACATGTCCTCCTTTAAAGGACTAAAACATAGGACTAAAACATGTCCTCCTTTAAAGGACTAAAACATGTCCTCCTTTAAAGGACTGAAACATGTCCTCCTTTAAGGACTGAAACATGTCCTCCTTTAAAGGACTGAAACATGTCCTCCTTAAAGTACTAAAACATGTCCTCCTTTAAAGGACTGAAACATAGACTAAAGTTCTCCTTTAAGGACTGAAACATAGGACGAAAACATGTCCTCTTTTAAAGGACTGAAACATGTCTTCCTTTAAAGGACTAAAACATGTCCTCCTTTAAAGGACTGAAACATAGGATGAAAACATGTCCTCCTTTAAAGGACTAAAACATGTCCTCCTTTAAAGGACTAAAACATGTCCTCCTTTAAAGGACTGAAACATGTCCTCCTTTAAAGGACTAAAACATGTCCTCCTTTAAAGGACTGAAACATGTCCTCCTTTAAAGGACTAAAACATAGGACTAAAACATGTCCTCCTTTAAAGGACTAAAACATGTCCTCCTTTAAAGGACTGAAACATGTCCTCCTTTAAAGGACTGAAACATAGGACGAAAACATGTCCTCCTTTAAAGGACTAAAACATGTCCTCCTTTAAAGGACTGAAACATGTCCTCCTTTAAAGGACTAAAAACATGTCCTCCTTTAAAGGACTAAAACATGTCCTCCTTTAAAGGACTGAAACATGTCCTCCTTTAAAGGACTGAAACATATCCTCTTTAAAGGACTAAAACATGTCCTCCTTAAAGGACTAACATGTCCTCCTTTAAAGGACTGAAACAAAATGTCCTCCTTTAAAGGACTGAAACATAGGACGAAAACATGTCCTCCTTTAAAGGACTGAAACATGTCCTCCTTTAAAGGACTAAAACATGTCCTCCTTTAAAGGACTAAAACATGTCCTCCTTTAAAGGACTAAAACATGTCCTCCTTTAAAGGACTGAAACATGGAGAAACATGTCCTCCTTTAAAGGACTAAAACATGTCCTCCTTTAAAGGACTAAAACATGTCCTCCTTTAAAGGACTGAAACATGTCCTCCTTTAAAGGACTGAAACATAGGACTAAAACATGTCCTCCTTTAAAGGACTAAAACATGTCCTCCTTTAAAGGACTGAAACATGTCCTCCTTTAAAGGACTGAAACATGTCCTCCTTTAAAGGACTGAAACATGTCCTCCTTAAAGTACTAAAACATGTCCTCCTTTAAAGGACTGAAACATAAGACTAAAATATGTTCTCCTTTAAAGGACTGAAACATAGGACGAAAACATGTCCTCTTTTAAAGGACTGAAACATGTCTTCCTTTAAAGGACTAAAACATGTCCTCCTTTAAAAGACTGAAACATAGGATGAAAACATGTCCTCCTTTAAAGGACTAAAACATGTCCTCCTTTAAAGGACTAAAACATGTCCTCCTTTAAAGGACTGAAACATAAGACTAAAATATGTCCTCCTTTAAAGGACTGAAACATAGGACGAAAACATGTCCTCTTTTAAAGGACTGAAACATGTCTTCCTTTAAAGGACTAAAACATGTCCTCCTTTAAAGGACTGAAACATAGGACGAAAACATGTCCTCCTTTAAAGGACTAAAACATGTCCTCCTTTAAAGGACTGAAACATATGTCCTCCTTTAAAGGACTAAATGTCTCCTTTAAAGGACTGAAACATGTCCTCCTTTAAAGGACTGAAACATGTCCTCCTTTAAAGGACTGAAACATGTCCTCCTTTAAAGGACTAAAACATAGGACTAAAACATGTCCTCCTTTAAAGGACTAAAACATGTCCTCCTTTAAAGGACTGAAACATGTCCTCCTTTAAAGGACTAAAACATAGGACTAAAACATGTCCTCCTTTAAAGGACTAAAACATGTCCTCCTTTAAAGGACTGAAACATGTCCTCCTTTAAAGGACTGAAACATAGGACGAAAACATGTCCTCCTTTAAAGGACTAAAACATGTCCTCCTTTAAAGGACTGAAACATGTCCTCCTTTAAAGGACTGAAACATGTCCTCCTTTAAAGGACTGAAACATGTCCTCCTTAAAGTACTAAAACATGTCCTCCTTTAAAGGACTGAAACATAAGACTAAAATATGTCCTCCTTTAAAGGACTGAAACATAGGATGAAAACATGTCCTCCTTTAAAGGACTAAAACATAGGACTAAAACATGTCCTCCTTTAAAGGACTAAAACATAAGACTAAAATATGTCCTCCTTTAAAGGACTGAAACATAAGACTAAAATATGTCTTCCTTGAAAGGACTAAAACATGTCCTCCTTTAAAGGACTAAAACATAGGACTAAAACATGTCCTCCTTTAAAGGACTAAAACATGTCCTCCTTTAAAGGACTGAAACATAAGACTAAAATATGTCCTCCTTTAAAGGACTGAAACATAAGACTAAAATATGTCCTCCTTTAAAGGACTGAAACATAGGATGAAAACATGTCCTCCTTTAAAGAACTAAAACATGTCCTCCTTTAAAGTACTAAAACATGTCCTCCTTTAAAGGACTGAAACATAAGACTAAAATATGTCCTCCTTTAAAGGACTGAAACATAGGATGAAAACATGTCCTCTTTTAAAGGACTAAAACATGTCCTCCTTTAAAGGACTGAAACATAGGACGAAAACATGTCCTCCTTTAAAGGACTAAAACATGTCCTCCTTTAAAGGACTGAAACAAAGGACTAAAACATGTCCTCCTTTAAAGGACTGAAACATGTCCTCCTTTAAAGACTGAAACATAGGACTGAAACATGTCCTCCTTTAAAGGACGAAAACATGTCCTCCTTTAAAGGACTAAAACATGTCCTCCTTTAAAGGACTGAAACAAAGGACTAAAACATGTCCTCCTTTAAAGGACTGAAACATGTCCTCCTTTAAAGGACTGAAACATAGGACTGAAACATGTCCTCCTTTAAAAGACTGAAACATAGGATGAAAACATGTCCTCCTTTAAAGAACTAAAACATGTCCTCCTTTAAAGGACTAAAACATGTCCTCCTTTAAAGGACTGAAACATAAGACTAAAATATGTCCTCCTTTAAAGGACTGAAACATAGGACGAAAACATGTCCTCCTTTAAAGGACTAAAACATGTCCTCCTTTAAAGGACTGAAACATGTCCTCCTTTAAAGGACTGAAACATGTCCTCCTTTAAAGGACTGAAACATGTCCTCCTTAAAGGACTAAAACATGTCCTCCTTTAAAGGACTGAAACATAAGACTAAAATATGTCCTCCTTTAAAGGACTGAAACATAGGACGAAAACATGTCCTCTTTTAAAGGACTGAAACATGTCTTCCTTTAAAGGACTAAAACATGTCCTCCTTTAAAGGACTGAAACATAGGATGAAAACATGTCCTCCTTTAAAGGACTAAAACATGTCCTCCTTTAAAGGACTAAAACATGTCCTCCTTTAAAGGACTGAAACATAGGACTAAAACATGTCCTCCTTTAAAGGACTAAAACATGTCCTCTTTAAAGGACTGAAACATGTCTTCCTTTAAAGGACTAAAACATGTCCTCCTTTAAAGGACTGAAACATAGGACGAAAACATGTCCTCCTTTAAAGGACTAAAACATGTCCTCCTTTAAAGGACTGAAACATAGGACTAAAACATGTCCTCCTTTAAAGGACTGAAACATAAAACATGTCCTCCTTTAAAGGACTAAAACATGTCCTCCTTTAAAGGACTGAAACATAGGACTAAAACATGTCCTCCTTTAAAGGACTAAAACATGTCCTCCTTTAAAGGACTAAAACATGTCCTCCTTTAAAGGACTGAAACATGTCCTCCTTTAAAGGACTGAAACATGTCCTCCTTTAAAGGACTAAAACATGTCCTCCTTTAAAGGACTGAAACATGTCCTCCTTTAAAGGACTGAAACATAGGACTAAAACATGTCCTCCTTTAAAGGACTAAAACATGTCCTCCTTTAAAGGACTGAAACATGTCCTCCTTTAAAGGACTGAAACATAGGACTAAAACATGTCCTCCTTTAAAGGACTGAAACATGTCCTCCTTTAAAGGACTGAAACATAGGACTAAAACATGTCCTCCTTTAAAGGACTGAAACATGTCCTCCTTTAAAGGACTAAAACATGTCCTCCTTTAAAGGACTGAAACAAAGGACTAAAACATGTCCTCCTTTAAAGGACTGAAACATGTCCTCCTTTAAAGGACTGAAACATAGGACTGAAACATGTCCTCCTTTAAAGGACTGAAACATGTCCTCCTTTAAAGGACTGAAACATAGGACTGAAACATGTCCTCCTTTAAAGGACTGAAACATGTCCTCCTTTAAAGGACTGAAACATAGGACGAAAACATGTCCTCTTTTAAAGGACTGAAACATGTCTTCCTTTAAAGGACTAAAACATGTCCTCCTTTAAAGGACTGAAACATAGGACGAAAACATGTCCTCCTTTAAAGGACTAAAACATGTCCTCCTTTAAAGGACTGAAACATAGGACTAAAACATGTCCTCCTTTAAAGGACTAAAACATGTCCTCCTTTAAAGGACTGAAACATAGGACTGAAACATGTCCTCCTTTAAAGGACTAAAACATGTCCTCCTTTAAAGGACTAAAACATGTCCTCCTTTAAAGGACTGAAACATAGGACTGAAACATGTCCTCCTTTAAAGGACTAAAACATGTCCTCCTTTAAAGGACTAAAACATGTCCTCCTTTAAAGGACTGAAACATGTCCTCCTTTAAAGGACTAAAACATGTCCTCCTTTAAAGGACTGAAACATAGGACTAAAACATGTCCTCCTTTAAAGGACTAAAACATGTCCTCCTTTAAAGGACTGAAACATAGGACTAAAACATGTCCTCCTTTAAAGGACTAAAACATGTCCTCCTTTAAAGGACTGAAACATGTCCTCCTTTAAAGGACTGAAACATAGGACTAAAACATGTCCTCCTTTAAAGGACTGAAACATGTCCTCCTTTAAAGGACTAAAACATGTCCTCCTTTAAAGGACTGAAACATGTCCTCCTTTAAAGGACTGAAACATAGGACGGAAACATGTCCTCCTTCAAAGGACTAAAACATGTCCTCCTTTAAAGGACTGAAACATAGGACTAAAGCATGTCCTCCTTTAAAGGACTAAAACATGCCCTCCTTTAAAGGACTGAAACATGTCCTCCTTTAAAGGACTAAAACATGTCCTCCTTTAAAGGACTGAAACATGTCTTTCTTTAAAGGACTGAAACATGTCTCCTTTAAAGGACTAAAACATGTCCTCCTTTAAAGGACTGAAACATGTCTTTCTTTTCAGGACTGAAACATGTCCTATGACACTTATTGATCAATGGTGCTCTTTAAGTCAACGGCCACGACAAATGCATAAGAAGAGAAAATCCTTCAATATTACATGGCTGACAGACAAGTAGGTCTATGTTGCCCTGGTGATCACTGATGATGAGTCATCAGAAGTTAGTTTTGGAGTGGAGGAGAACGGACCTGACCTCCACTGCAGGTGAGGTGGAGGAAGAGGGAGTGGTGCCCCACCATGACTCAGGTCCTGAGCGGTGCCCCACCATGACTCAGGTCCTGTGGGAAGCAGACACAGCTGACTCTGAGGCTGTACTCCAGTTAATTGGTGAGTCGGATCAGTGCTGCTCAGTCAGCAGCTTGTCAACGCTTCCATGGCAACAGTGATGTAACCGCTTTATTTACTCATGTTAACTGCCACAATGCAGTGCTCATCTTAATCCTATATGACAGATGACTGTTGATTCATTCAGTCTTTTCACTCAATTTGTCTTTATCCAGAATTACATTTTTTAACAAATTCTTATTCGAGAAGTTTAGTTTCAGTATTTCCTACCCAGTGTTACTAGTACCTAGTAGAATGGCTGAGTGTGTCTACCAGTCTATTTTGGTCTTACGTCACCCGGTTTCACTTTTCATTACAAGCCAAAAGTATTTCAGTGTTATTCTTCATATCAAAGAATTCAGCTGCATGTAGAGCAGCCTTTAGGACACCGCATGGCGTCTTCCATTTGTAACCCCACCATCAGAGCAGCCTTTAGGACACCGCATGGCGTCTTCCATTTGTAACCCCACCATCAGAGCAGCCTTTAGGACACCGCATGGCGTCTTCCATTTGTAACCCCACCATCAGAGCTCTTCATCTTGTTTTCTCCAATCAGACTAGAAAGACTCGTGAAGAAGGCTGACCTTGTCCTGGAATGCCCACGAGATCCAGTGGAGAGAGGAGAGAGGAGAGAGGAGAGAGGAGAGGGGAGAGGGGAGAGAGGAGAGAGGAGAGAGGAGAGAGGAGAGAGGAGGGAGGAGAGAGGAGAGAGGGGAGGGGAGAGAGGAGAGAAGAGAGAGGAGAGATGAGGATGATGGGGATCATCCCTGATGGACAAATGGTAAATAAACTGTACTTGTGTATCTCTTTTCTAGTCTTCAACCACTCAAAGCTCTTTAACACTACATGACATCATTCACCCATTTATACACTGATGGGAGGGGCTACCATGGTGGGAGGAGCTACCACGGTGGGAGGGGCTACCATGATGGGAGGGGCTTACATGATGGGAGGAGCTACCATGATGGGAGGGGCTACCATGATGGAAGGAGCTACCATGATGGCAGGGGCTACCACTGCTCTACCACTGAGCCCCAGTCGCCCCAACAACATCAGTAACAATGTCTGCCGCCCCCTGCAGGACTCTCACAGCACTGTGCAGCCGGCTGCTTCCCCGTGGTGTGAGTCGACCACACATACCAAAACCTGACAATTCCTCATTCATTTATTCATTGCAGTATAAATCCAATATCAACTGTGCAATATAAATAATCTGGCCAATCTACTGGGCAATGTTAACCATAGTTAATATTGTTACCATTCAGTCCAATTATATAATATTTTAGTTTTTGTAGTTTTACATTTTTTTCTTTTTTACTTATTGATTATACTTTTACTGTGTGATTACTTATTGATTATACTTTTACTGTGTGATTACTTACTGATTATACTTGTTTTGCTCTTGTTTTTCTAATTATATCTCTTGTTTGTTCCACTCTGCTGCCGTAATCCTGCCATTTTCCTCCGCTGTGGGAATAATAAAGAATTATATTATCTTATCTTTAAGGGCCCCCTAGAGGACACTTCATCATATTGTACCCCTTTAAGGGCCCCCCAGAGGACACTTCATCATGTTTTCTCTAAAAAAATGAAAATAAATAGTGGTGAGTTATGCAAGCCGTTATTTGATTTACTGTTCTATTACAATCAAGAGGTTTGGGTCTCATAGTTCAAAGTAGTAAATCATTATTTTGAATTATCCTGATCCTGATTCAGTGAGCAGTGCAACCTGGAGACACTGGAGACAACAAGCTGCATCCAAAGCAGCTGAGCAATTATGAATGCTCATGAGGCCAGTGATTATATGAGGAGGACCAGCTTCAGTAGACCTGATCCCTGTAGGAAACCAGCTTCAGCAGACCTGATCCCTGTAGGAGACCAGCTTCAGTAGACCTGATCCCTGTAGGAAACCAGCTTCAGCAGACCTGATCCCTGTAGGAAACCAGCTTCAGCAGACCTGATCCCTGTAGGAGACCAGCTTCAGCAGACCTGATTCCTGTAGGAGACCAGCTTCAGCAGACCTGATTCCTTTAGGAGACCAGCTTCAGCAGACCTGATCCCTGTAGGAGACCAGCTTCAGCAGACCTGATTCCTTTAGGAGACCAGCTTCAGCAGACCAGATCCCTGTCGGAGACCAGCTTCGTATCGTTACCATACCATGGGACACTCTGCATCAAAACGACACCTCACACCATCACCCCGACTTATGAGAGTAATGCAGCAATCAGAGGCGGTGCTGTGTGTCAGGGCTCAAGCTAAAACTAATTAAATGGAAACAAAGTCTACCAATTTGAGATATATTTTATGCATTATACTGTAATAACAAAAATACAGAAAAACAGAAACAGATAAAAACAACTAATGAGCATTCTGAAACTGTATACCATGGTTTACAATCATACAATGCAACATAAACCACTCTTTGAAACATTTAAATAGTGAATCCATTTGTTCATAACCTGCAGTGGGTTCTTCTAATTAGTGTTTATTTAGTTGATGTTTAGTGACCTTAAACCTGTTTTTGATGTACTCTGTAAATGTCTTCAAAAGAGACCTGCTGACACGTTTGCTCTTCACCAGTAGACTCTTATCAGTGGGAACTGTGATCCATCACTTCTCTGCTCACTAGAAGGCATCAACAGATTAACTCTAATCTCATTGACAGCAGCTAATCCTGCTCTGCTGTGAGGCTCCCCGGGTTCAACCGGCAACCATAGAGACAGGTTCCACAATGTCTACACTGTCTTTGATAGAATAAGGAGAATCAGTTATCTGTGTTGCGCTCAGAGTACAACAATCATAATATCTTTTCTCCAAACGTTTCAGTTGGTACATTAAATACTACGGTATTAATTCAAATACATCGAGGGATCTATTTGCAGAAATGGAATATTATATTCATAAGTATTCATTAGCAGTAATCCCCTATAACTAAGAATCATAGTGTTTTTGTTAGCTGAGAATGAGCCCTTCATATCTACACCTCTTCTTGGAGAGGGAGGAGTGAGCACACACCGAGATGCCACCAAATCCAACAAAAAGTCCCTTTAAGGTTAAAATTAAAAATATTAACCTCCAACAGATCTGTAGTTTTAGTCCATCCATATAAGCAGCATTTAAAAAATATATTTTTTCTTCCATAACTAGGACATTGTAATTATATATGAGAGCACAATACAAGAAGGCCGCTGTGCTGATGAAAACATTCACATCTGAGTTCAATTCAATTCAATTCATCTTGTATAGCCCAAAATCACAAATGACACATTCTCCTCAGAGGGCTTTACAATCTGTACACATACGACATCCTCTGTCCCAGGACCTGTCATGGGTTCAGGAAGAACTCCCCCCCAAAAAAAACCTTTAATGGGGAGAAAAAGGGAAGAAACCCTCAGGAGAGACACAGAGGAGGATCCCTCTCCCAGGATGGACAGAAGTACAATAGAAGTACAATACATGTCATGTGTTCAGGATGGACAGAAGTACAATAGATGTCACGTGTTCAGGATGGACAGAAGTACAATAGATGTCACGTGTACAGGATGGACAGAAGTACAATAGATGTCACGTGTACAGGATGGACAGAAGTACAATAGATGTCACGTGTACAGGATGGACAGAAGTACAATAGATGTCACGTGTACAGGATGGACAGAAGTACAATAGATGTGATGTGTACAGGATGGACAGAAGTACAATAGATGTCATGTGTACAGGATGGACAGAAGTACAATAGATGTCATGTGTACAGGATGGACAGAAGTACAATAGATGTCATGTGTACAGGATGGACAGAAGTACAATAGATGTCATGTGTACAGGATGGACAGAAGTACAATAGATGTCATGTGTACAGGATGGACAGAAGTACAATAGATGTCATGTGTACAGGATGGACAGAAGTACAATAGATGTCATGTGTACAGGATGGACAGAAGTACAATAGATGTCATGTGTACAGGATGGACAGAAGTACAATAGATGTCATGTGTACAGGATGGACAGAAGTACAATAGATGTCATGTGTACAGGATGGACAGAAGTACAATAGATGTGATGTGTACAGGATGGACAGAAGCACAATAGATGTCATGTGTACAGGATGGACAGAAGTACAATAGATGTCATGTGTACAGGATGGACAGAAGTACAATACATGTCATGTGTACAGGATGGATGGAAGTACAATAGATGTCATGTGTACAGGATGGACAGAAGTACAATAGATATCATGTGTACAGGATGGACAGCATAACAGAGTCAGATGGAATCACAACAGAATCAGTGACTCATATTCGTGATTCATTCATTAAATCCATTGTTTGATGTGTTCTGTTGACCACAGTAACGTTCTACGGTTGTAATGAAGGGTATGTGTTCTGTTGACCACAGTAACGTTCTACGGTTGTAATGAAGGGTATGTGTTCTGTTGACCACAGTAACGTTCTACGGTTGTAATGAAGGGTATGTGTTCTGTTGACCACAGTAACGTTCTACGGTTGTAATGAAGGGTATGTGTTCTGTTGACCACAGTAACGTTCTACAGTTGTAATGAAGGGTATGTGTTCTGTTGACCACAGTAACGTTTTCCTGAGGGTTCTGAAGGGCAGATGGAGGTTCCTCTGCTGGCGTCCGCCTCTTGTTGGCTGAGGATAGTTGATGAAACCATCTCTCACTCTGAGGCGGTTCATTGGGCTTCCTCTGGTTCCTCGTCTCCATCTCTCTCTTTCTCATGCTGAATCACCCTTTCACCCCCTTTGTAGATGCAGGGGTCATCATGGCACCTTCAACGCTTTCTTCTTCTCAATAATTGCTGGAATAAATCTCAGCACGTCGGTACGTCACAGGTTGGACCTGCAAGGCGTATTAGACGGCACCGGATGGCCGTAGTGGACGGTCAGGACCACAAGGCCAGAGAAGAGGACCCGGCAGAACCACGAGGCAGAGAGTCAAGGTTATCAAGTTGTAGTCTTTTAGAAATAGGTGAAGGAAGATGCTTCTTTGGGTTCTTGTTTTTCAGGTCGGCCGGATGTCCTCTCAGCCTGTGGACATGTTTCAGTTCGCAGAGGGCCTTCCAGCCTGCAGACAGACCCTCCCCCTGGCCTGAGTGTGAGAGGTGGGGGGGTCAGAGGTCACCCTTCAGCGTCAAAGTCCAGAGTCCAAGTGCAGAGTAGAAGAGAAGGGAGGACTCTCACGTCTTCTTGTGAAAGGGGGTGCAGTTTATGGCGGGAAAGGCAAACCACTCCCATTTTAACAACAGTCTGGATTATTTTCATTTAACCTTATTTTACAGAATGAATAGCAGTTACTTATGTAGTCGATTTAATTCTTCCCTATTTGACCTCTGGGCTGTCTCAACTGCAAAGAGGTACCAGACAGTTGATATGAATCACTGGATAAAACCTGATCCATTAAAGATTAAAGACAACATAGATAGACATAGGTATCATGGCAGACAGACCTGTGGAGATATACATGTGGACCTATATGCAGAGGATAACATTAATCTCAACATTTCAGTGTTGTCCTGTGCTTTGGATATAAAAGCTGCAGGCAGAACAATAAACGTCCGGTTTCTGGAAACTAAAAGAATTGTAAACAAAGTTGTCTCTCCGGAACTTAACTCTACATAACTTTTATAACCTCAGATGTTTCCACTGGTCAAGATCTGGTCAACTTTAAGCTCGCACAATTAATGTCTGAAGACACTATCGTGAGTTAGTAATGTGAGGTTTGTACAACTACAGAACAAGGTGAGAACAAATGCAATTTGTTATTTTTACAAAGAGTCAATTTGTTAATAGTTTACCAATAGTCAGTTTGTTACTCTGAGGTAGGTCAAAAACATATTTACAGAGGAGGAGCAGGACTAGTATATCAAGTCAAAGATTCTTAAAGTTATTTATTAACAATCGAGGAATGAGGCTGCTTGTAAAAAGGAAAGTTGGGGTCATAAAACATGGTGGAGTCAAGAGTCTGATGTCCAGACACATGGCTACTGGGCGTGACCATGAGGTGACCTCTAGGATACTGAGAGCAGAAGTCTAGTAGTTCAGATCGGGTCATCCACATCTCAGTGTTGTCCTCCCTCTGTGGATGTTCACTACACAGCTTCCATTCATCTGTATTTCCACATTGGACTAAGATGTACTAGTACTCGTGTTGCATGTGTACATGTAGAGCAATGGTTTCAAAGTTGACTCAAGGTGGCTTTATTTATTTTTTTACAGATTTCACAGATTTCATCCAAGTGACCCTCTATAATATCTGCCCTGCAGCCTCTTTACGTTTTCACCTTGGCATCGCAGATGAGCCAGAAAGCCGTGACGAGAAACACTAAATGTGTTTACTCTCTCTGTCACTGAGCTCCCAGCTGCCGCTCGCTGAGCTCAGGCTGAGATCCGCTGAGGCTGCTGGGGGATTGGGCTGTGGTCTCTGAGGCCTCCCTGTAGCCGTCCACACACTAAGAGGATTTACTCAGACTGGAAGGGATATAAATAAAGAGGTGGCTCTGAGTCCATTCAGTCCGTTTATCTGTTCAGTGATGTTTATAACAGAATCAAATCATTCTTCATCAGGCATATTGATATCATACATGCTTTTCAGTGTAAAAAGAAAACATCTGTTTTGTATACAATTCATATTAGAATGTAATTAAGTTGAAATAAGCTCAGAAATCCTGCAGCAACATTTACATTCCAACAAAGGTAAACTGTATGATTATTTAATATCCAGTATCTGGCACAATATCTTGTTTGGTGTCATGATATCTATAGACTGTCTCACTAGCTGATTCTCAGTTTAAAGCCATAGAAAATGATTATTTCCTCCTCCTCCTCCTCCTCCTCCTCCTCCTCCTCCTCCTCCTCCTCCCCCCCACCCCACCCATCCCCCGCCCCTCCTCCGCCCACCTCCTCCCCCCCCCCACTCCCTCCCTGCCCCTCTCTTCACCCTCCTCCGTCGTGCAGAGTGGATGAACAGAAGGAGCTCCTGTGACTAGAAGACAGATCTCTCCTCTCCTGTTGGGCTCATGTTGATGTGAAAGAGGAACAATATGGGATTCATTCAGAGCTCACTCTGACTTTTCTTCACTGTCTGAACTGCTCATCATCATCATCATCATCACCATCACTCACATTCAGGTAAACTCAGTTCAGCCAGTAGATAGTGATTGTTTTTAATGTTACCGTGTGTTTAGAAAGAGAACTTCTCTGAAGTCCTGAGCCAAACAAGTCACACTGGGTTGAAAATCTAATTTTAGTTGATGTAATCTGGGAGAGACGGATTTCAGTTAACAGTTGAGAAACAGGCTGAGCTAATGGGACTAACGGCCATCTGCTGCTCTTCCTCTTGACTGGGATGAATGTGGGCCCTCTAACAGAAGTGGACCTGGACGTAGCAGAACCTGGACATGTTAGTGTGTCCTCAGGACTGCTACCAGGGGAGTGCTCGGGGTCAGGGGATGGAACCAGGACCAGTTCTCTTGTACGTACACACTGGGTCCTCTTAGCTCGTGGACACTCACTGTGTCCACTACCAATGTAAAACCACCCAGTTATGACTCAGGGAAAGATATTGACACTGAGATAATCAGCAAAAGGCCTTTTAATACACTTCACTAATTGTTGAGTTATGACGGCCACGTTCAGTACTACACATCATCACTGTACCCTGAGTTCTTCTTCTTAAAGGTACTGACCAAGTACACTTAGTGACTGAGGCCGGGGGTTATGTAAAATATGATTATTAGAAATCTCAATTGATTCAAACATGTTGGAGTCACTTGTATTGGCCACGGTTGTCTTGGTTGTTGAGTCAAAGCAGCCCAAAGGGGTCCTCCTCCCAGCTGGACCGGGAGCTGCTATCCCTCCAGTTCATCCAGGGTCTGTCTCAGGGTATGTCTCAGGGTCTGTCTCAGGGTCTGTCTCAGGTTCTGTCCCAGGGTCTGTCCCAGGGTCTGTCTCAGGGTCTGTCCCAGGTTCTGTCTCAGGGTCTATTCCAGGTTCTGTCTCAGGGTCTGTCCCAGGGTCTGTCCCAGGTTCTGTCTCAGGGTCTGTCCCAGGGTCTGTCTCAGGGTCTCTCTCAGGGTCTGTCTCAGCCCAAAAGGGTCTGAAAGCCCAAAGAGACGTTGTCCACGGGCCTCCTCCCCTGAAGGGTGAACTGGGAACGCCTGGACGAGGATCCGGTCCGGGAGGTCTTTAACTCCCACCTCCGGAAGAACTTCTCACACATCCCGAGGGAGGCTGGGGACATGGAATCTGAGTGGACCATGTTCAAAGCGCTTTGAGTGGTCGGAAGACTAGAACAGATCTATACAAGTCCATTTACCATTTACACTACTCAGCCTCCCGGGAAAAGCTTATGCCAGGGTGATGGAAAGGAGGCTCCAACCGATTGTCGAACCTCGGATTCAAGAGGAGCAGTGCGGTTTCTGTCCCGGTCGTGGAACAGTGGACCAGCTCTTTACCCTCACAGACTGCTGGAGGGGTTCTGGGAGTTTGCCCAACCAGTCTACATGTGTTTTGTGGACTTGGAGAATGCTTACCATGGCTCCTGGGGAGTCCTGTGTTGGATACTGTGAGAATTCAGGGTACCGGGGTATTTGCTACAAGCCATCCGGTATTTGTGGAGCTAAAGTGAGAGCTGGGTTTGTATACTAGTACTCTGCCGGAAACCAGTGGATTGCTCCTCCAGGTGGGGACGGAGTGCCTACCTCAAGCGAAGGAGTTCAAGTATCTCGGGGTCGGGCTCGGCCTTAGAGATAGGGTAAGGAGATGAGTTTCCTCCGTAGGGTGGCCGGGCTCGGCCTTAGAGATAGGGTAAGGAGATGAGTTTCCTCCGTAGGGTGGCCGGGCTCGGCCTTAGAGATAGGGTAAGGAGATGAGTTTCCTCCGTAGGGTGGCCGGGCTCGGCCTTAGAGATAGGGTAAGGAGATGAGTTTCCTCCGTAGGGTGGCCGGGCTCGGCCTTAGAGATAGGGTAAGGAGATGAGTTTCCTCCGTAGGGTGGCCGGGCTCGGCCTTAGAGATAGGGTAAGGAGATGAGTTTTCTCCGTAGGGTGGCCGGGCTCGGCCTTAGAGATAGGGTAAGGAGATGAGTTTCTCCTAGGGTGGCCGGGCTCGGCCTTAGAGATAGGGTAAGGAGATGAGTTTCTCCTAGGGTGGCCGGGCTCGGCCTTAGAGATAGGGTAAGGAGATGAGTTTCCTCCGTAGGGTGGCCGGGCTCGGCCTTAGAGATAGGGTAAGGAGATGAGTTTTCTCCGTAGGGTGGCCGGGCTCGGCCTTAGAGACAGGGTAAGGAGATGAGTTTTCTCCGTAGGGTGGCCGGGCTCAGCCTTAGAGATAGGGTAAGGAGACATCAGGAGGGAACTTGGAGTTGAGGCGCTACTCCTTCGTATCGAAAGGAGTCAGCTGAGGTGGGTTAGGGGGGAGCCTGGGTCGGCCTGCTGGGCTGCTGCCACCGCGACCCGACCCCGGATAAGCGGATGCCAATGGGTGGATGGATGGATGGATGATTGATTACTGTCCAAGTTATTTTTACTTTCCTCTAATATTTTATTACAGTATTCCTTCTTCTGTTATCTCATAAGGGAAGTCAGTGTATTCTTATACAACTTGTATTTTTCCCTCGATGACACAGTTGTAAATATTTCTTTTAAAATGTTTTTTTCTTTTTTCATGCCCTTGCAGACTTCTTCTTTATACTTTACCCAGCACTTCCTGTGAGGACAATGTTTATTGTACAACTCTAAGAATGTGAACAGAAATGCATCTTGGGCCTGATTAGGATCATCAGCATACACCTCATCCCAGCTGTTGTTTTTAAGTTCCGTCTTTAAAGCCTCAATTCTCTCAGAAGTTCTTATTCTTACTAATTTACAGGAGGCTCACTTACGCCAGCTGAACAGTTAACCTTTAAATGATGTAATTTGACAAAAATAGGAAGATGAGATTCTCAACTAAGGAATTTTCATTTTCAGAAAGCCTTCTGAATGTCTACTGTCGCATTTGAGTGGACATTGTGAGCGTGAGCTCATCTAACTGTCCTGCTCAATGTCTCCAGGCTGATGGACACCCAGCATCAGACATCTGTTTCACTAATGACTACTGTATATGCTTACACTTCAATTCAGAGACACCAGAGAGAAAGCCTCCATTCATGCAGATACTGTACATTGTGATGGGAACTGATTTTACAATCATGAGGATGTCCCTTTATTTAAACAATGATCTACAGATGTCACTATGCCCATATGTTCCTCCCATGTGTTCCTGTGTGTCTGCTCATAAACAAATAGAGGTTCTTTTGATCTTTTTTTCCAAAGCTGTCCCACATGATGCACTTTGGGAGGAGCAGTGTTGGTCCTGCAGAGTCCAGCCTCAGCAGCCAGCCGACAGAGGACAACATGAGGAGCAGTGTTGGTCCTGCAGAGTCTAGCCTCAGCAGCCAGCCGACAGAGGACAACATGAGGAGCAGTGTTGGTCCTGCAGAGTCCAGCCTCAGCAACCAGCCGACAGAGGACAACATGAGGAGCAGGGGCAGGTGAGCGGTACACCTGCCAGTACATCCCAGTCTTGGAGGTGCACACTGCTGCAGGATCTGACCAAGACCTTTTGTTCCATTTGTCCATACTCACATATAAAATTCATAACATAACAAGGTTTCACACCGAGCCTGTTTTTGAGGTCACCAAAAAGATACCATAGAATGAGAACATTATTATAGTGAACGGCTGAATGTGGGCTATATTTAAAACATAAGTTTAATTGTTTAACTTGAGTACAAACATGTCAAAAGGAGGGGCAACCCAAGATGAAGAACAAGATGAAGGAGAAGAGCCTATTAATCAACGGCTGTTCCCTGAGACGGAGAGAGCAGTCTGCTCAAGGGATGTCTATCTCTTTGAGGCCAAACATTCACATCATCTGCATAATGTATTGCTTTTCCACTCTACATCTACTGTATGGTACCTGAGCTGAGCCTGGTGATGTGTTAGCCCTCTGGATTGGAGTGACTTTACACTGGTATTTTCATAACACTTGAGGTTCTCCAGCACACTCTGGTGTGTTGCTGGTGTATTACCACCATGATTACTGGCAGATATGAGAGACTGATGGAAATCTTTTTGATATTCTTCTGATATTGAGTTTCTCCATGTCTCGGTCACAAATACATGGACGTCTTTGTTTGTCTTCTAGTGCTGGTCGGTGGGCCCTGGCTGCTCAAAACATGAACAACTGCAACAATAATGATGGGTAAGATGATACAGGGATTGCTTCACACACCAAGTGATTTATCACATTTACATAGATATAGTGTTCCATCTGCTACATTTATATATACGTAAAGAGATTACAGCCAATTCAATTGCATGAAATCTGATTTTGTTGTTACATTAAAGTGTTCATTTGTTGAATACATGTAGTACATTTTTACTATCACAAGGGAATTTGAATTTCCAGGAGTGGGCGAAGAATTACACATATGGTTTTGCCATTGGTCGATCAAATATTGTTTATCACTGTCACTCTGTCATATATAGCTAGAGCAGGGCAGGGTCGATGGACACTTTTTATATCAACATCAATTGACCTGCTCTTACTCACAGACGATTTGAACAGCGATGAGCAGAATTGAATCCCTGAACGGATTAAGGTGTCTGCTCATAATCAACCATGTTTTTTAGAGTCAAACCTAAACGATATGAGCTGCGTGAGGGAGAATCCTGCCATCCCATAGGAGCAGGAGAGTCTGTTAAGTTCAAGGAAACCAGTTCTATTACTCTTTGCTCTGGTATGACATGAGCAGGACTGAAAACCTGGGCCCAGTACCAGTGCCCAACCTCCCTGTGTCACTTTCAGACGAGACACATGCCCTTGATCGGTCCATAAGAGTCTGTCCCACAGTGACTTGCTCCTGATTCATAGTGTCCAGGTCAAAAGGGGATCACAGGGGAGCAGTGAGAGAGCTGGCACTAACGTAACATGTCCAGAGTAGCGAGTAGAAGGCTCTCTTCTTTGTTCTGAACAAAGCTTTTATTAAACTACGAGCCCTACCCCTCACTGGCTACAGAAACGAAGGCTGTCCCATCCCTCACAAGCCACACCCCTGCTGATCACACAGGGGATCTCAGTTTATGTCTATGGGGACTGCTCCCTGTGATATCACCTGCAGTATACAGTAGCACGACTGTCCTGTGTTACAGCGCCTCCCGCAGGCTCTCTCACACTACTGAATGGGTAGAATCACAATATTGATGTCATCTGCCTGTTTCTGGACATTTACAGTAAAAAAGATGGCAAGACAGAGGAACCCAAAAAGGATGATAAAAAAGATGACAAGAAAGACGACAAAAAGGATGATAAAAAAGATGACAAAAAGGATGATAAAAAAGACGACAAGAAAGACGTCAAGAAAGACGACAAGAAAGAAGAACCGTGAGTACCACATACTAATTTCGAAGGCTGCAACTTTCCATCAAACTGAAATTTTAGACAACTTGTTCATGGTTTTACTCACATTTGCTCAAAGTTCTGGCCGATTTGGTATCTTTGGTAATTTAAAATGATTTGAACAAAGTTTGTCCACACCACACTAGTAATGTTTAGGTATCATACTTTTGGAAATAGCTGGAAGAATATTGTTATTTTATTTCAGGAACAATTCAGTTTCAAACATGAAGTTAGTATGATAAGCAGTGGTGACACTGGCAGTAATAGTACTAGCTATAGTAACGATACAAAGTAATTGTAGTATTCCTGCTCTCTCAAGTGTTCTTGAACTAACATCTTTAGTATGATTAAGGTAAAAATAAAGCTTTGGACTTGGATTCTAACCCTGCCAGAAGTTACTCTTTTCTAAACTTGGTCATGACTCATGTGTAGTCAGTAGTTTCCAGTACAAGTAGGGCTGGACACAGGTTCAAATTCTTCAATCATGATACCAATATAAAACTTGAACCTCAGTATACTGATACCAGAAACCTTTGTCAGTACCTCTCTTTGCTCAGTATGAACAGGAGGTATTCACAGAACATCCCTCTTCTCATTCAGAAAGGAGGTGTGGATCATGGACCCCGCCACAGACTTGTACTACTACTGGCTGTGCACGATATCCGTCCCAGTGTTCTACAACCTGATGCTCCTGGTGGCCAGGTCTGACTTCATGGCATTGTGTCTGTCCTCTGTACCTGGCTGTTGTTTCCTAGGTCTTTGTCATGCTTGTGCTTCCCCGTAGGTCTTGTTTTAATGAACTGCAGTCTGGAAATGTAACGCTGTGGATGGTTTTGGACTACACCTCAGATGTCCTCTACTGCACTGACACCTTTGTGAGAGCCAGGACAGGTCAGTGACAGGAACTCTGCTGAATGTGTGAACATTACAGGAAACTTGGATTATATGATAATGCTAATACTATTACTGATTCCAATGTGTCAACAGGTTTTCTGGAGCAAGGTCTTCTTGTAAAAGATGCAAAAGTCCTGAAAGAAAAGTACATGAAGACACGGCAGTTCAGATTAGACATCATATCACTGATTCCCACAGATATTGTATTCCTCAAAATTGGAATCAACAACCCAGAGTGGAGGTTCAACCGTCTCTTTAGGTTAGCCCGACTCTTTGAGTTCTTTGACCGGACGGAAACTCGAACAAATTTCCCCAACATCTTCCGAATTGGTAATCTTGTACTTTACATCATCATCATTATCCACTGGAATGCGTGCCTCTACTTTGCCATCTCCAAGGTGCTCGGCTTTGGCTCAGACACCTGGGTATATCCAAGCAATAAGAATCCTGAGTTTGCTCGGCTGGCCAGGCAGTACATCTACTGCTTTTATTGGTCCACTCTTACCCTGACCACTATTGGGGAGACACCACCCCCAGTCCGGGACATTGAATACTTTTTTGTGGTAGCTGACTTCCTTACTGGGGTTCTAATCTTTGCTACAATTGTAGGCAATGTTGGCGCCATGATTTCCAACATGAGTGCTGCACGAGTCGAGTTCCAGGCTAAGATTGACTCTATAAAGCAATACATGCAATTTCGGAAGGTCACAAAAGATCTTGAGGTAAGAGTGGTGAAGTGGTTTGACTACCTGTGGACAGAGGAGAAAACCTGTGATGAGAAGCTGGTGCTGAAGAACCTGCCAGACAAGCTCAAGGCTGAGATAGCCATCAACGTACATCTGGAGACGTTAAGAAAAGTGCGGATCTTTCAAGACTGTGAAGCAGGTTTGCTCATTGAGTTGGTCCTTAAACTTCAGCCTCAAGTGTTCAGTCCTGGCGACTACATCTGTAAGAAGGGGGACATTGGCAGGGAAATGTATATCATCAAAGGAGGAAAGCTGGCTGTAGTAGCAGATGATGGGGTCACACAGTTTGTGGTCCTCAGTGACGGGGCATACTTTGGAGAAATCAGCATCCTCGGTATCAAGGGCAGTAAGGCAGGAAACCGAAGAACAGCCAACATCCGAAGTGTGGGCTACTCTGATCTGTTTGCCCTATCCAAAGACGATCTGATGGAGGCTCTCATTGAGTACCCTGATGCTAAGAATGTGCTGGAGGAGAAGGGAAAGTCCATCCTGATGAAAGATAATCTCATAGATGAGTCACTGATCACTGCTACTGACGCCAAAGACTTGGAGAACAAAGTCAATCAGGTTGAAGCCAGTTTGGAGGTCATGTCGGTCAAATTTCGAAAGTTGACGGCCCAGTATGACTCTTCCCAGCGTAAACTCAAACAACGGCTCAGTAATATGTCAAACCAGGTCCAAACCCTGAGAGTAGACGATGAGTAGATCTTGGCTTGTCACCATACTGCCGGTCTACTGTAGGACTCTCTTCACACCAAATGGCATAAGAGCAGCAGCTGGACGGTGGCTGGCTCCGATACGGTATATGGGCAAATAGAAGGTTTGCCTTGAAAGTGGACCTTTGTCATTAACACAGATATTCAGATGGCTGGGTAACACAATACTTTGGAAGTACTAACTGAATTCTGATACAACTGAAGATAAAAAACTGTGTGGTACCACAACAGGGTTTAGAATACTAATAATAGTCAGATTCTCTCACAGTCTTGTTAATGCCCTTTAAACAGGTGTTCTTTACTTTGTACTTATATATTCATCAAAATCCCTTAACATGTAATGCAATTGAGATTTTTGAGCTGTTATTAAACAAAAAGAGTTTGTACTGAGTAGCAAAAGGTCACAAAAAGCAAGGCACCATTCAGGTCTTACTTTTTCTTTGTCATATTTGCACCTGTCATGAAGTCATTTGAGTGATGCCCAGCCTGCAATGCATTTCTGTGAGCAATTCCAAAGTCATCTGTCAATGCTCCATGTGTATTTAAACATGACCTGTCCACTGTCACTTTGCCTAGATCTTCAGTCAAATGCATTTCCTCCCACACAATTAAAAATATACTATCCTTTTTCAATTTCCCTTTTGATATTTGTAGCATAATTTTAAAAGCAACACTGTTACCAGAAGTACCGTTACTGGGTCTGTTTTTCAAGAACCATTTGAAATAAACTGAACTCAGTCTGTTTATTTCTATTATGGCAGCATCTGAAGAAATAATGCTTCCAGAGTAAAAGAATAACTATTAAAAAGTACCGTTGGTGGGTATTCACTGGGTGTTTGACTCACATACAGCTGGGCTCATATTCATTGTTTGTCTTGAATTCTCAGCAAAAGGAAAAAAAGGAGAACGTTGAACTCATTTGACTTTCTCTCATTTTTCATGTTTTTTCTACGACTGTCCATCTTCCAGGACACGTAGGACCTCGGGCTAGCTCTGTTTCTTTTGTACGCTTCCTTCGTCCTCCGCCCGTCCTCCACCTGATCCACCTTTTCTTTGTGTCAATTACAGCAGCCTCACTGGTAGGATACCAATCTTCATTCACATTCAGGGCATTCTCCACTCAGAGGCTAAAAGTTATGAGTGAATCCTAATGACTTCTATAACCCCTGAAACTTAACATTAATCTCTACCCCTCACAAGCACCAGAGTCCAGCCTCTCAGAGAGCCCGGCTTTAGTCTCTTGGCCTTGTTCAACCCAACAGCAGCTGAAAGGAGAGCTTCTCAGTGGGCTGTACATGTTGGAGTAATGATGGATTTCTGTGCTAAGCTACATTGACTGGCATCAACAAAGAGCCGGATTCAGGACCTGTGGACTGAAATCAGGTTAGGAGGCGACACCAGTTGGAAAAAAGCTGTCATCTTTATTGAGCATGTTTTCACAACACTGAATACTTGTAGCCTTTCATCAGTTTGTATCTTTTAGAATGCAACTGTTAAGCCCAACCAGTTGCTCAGGTTGACCTTTCACATGTTGACGTGAGCAGCATCAAAACGGAGGTACAGAGTAATGTTAACGGCTGAAAGCAGACCTGGGCTCAATAAGTAATCCTGAACCACGTGTTGAGGTCTCTGCAGTATCACAAACATACAGTACGCTGTAGTGGTTCTCCATCAGTCCATGTAGCGCCCAAAGAGCCTCCAATGAAGACTACTCTCCAACATCCTGCTGCCCAGGTCCGTCTGAAACCATGACGATGAGACAGTAAGAGCAACAGAACAGACAAAGGCTCGGGGTGTACGTGGTTTAGTGGTGTGTAGTGGGCCCATCACACTCAGACCTCTGGCAGACACGTCAGTAGGGAGGCCAGTGGGAGGCCAGTGGGAGTGAGCCCTCAGAGCCAATGAGAAGCCTGTGACAACACACACACACACACCACTCCCATGTGCTCTGAACAGCTGCTCAGCCTGCTGTGGCCCCGCCTACATCTGAACACATCCGTAGGCCTGGACCAACAGTCCTCCGTATCATGGAGCTGGCTGAGGACTGAGGACCAGACCAAAGACCAGAGCTGTGGTCTGGTGGTAACAGGTGGTCCTGTATGAGGGGAGACGTAACCTCTGTCTCCGTCTTTCCCCAGCCGTCCACTGACTCCTGGTCCATGACCTTTGACCTCTTCCCAGTGGATGCTGTTTCTGGTTTTCATTCAGTCTCTTGATGGTTATTGACAAACATGAAGATGAAGGACAGGGTCACCATCTGCCCCCTGCATGACCACCTGGACCCCCTGATTGAAGATCCCTATGTAGTGATGACACAAGAGCCCGCTTCATGGAGCGGTGACATGGATGCTTCACCGTTTCATAGCAACCCTAAAGATGAGCTAAAGATGAGCGGGAACCATGAAGACAGCTTAAACACCTTCCATCACGTTTACCCAAAGACCTCTACCACTTATTTAAAAGTTAAACCAGAGTGAGAGTGCATGTTTTACATTGCTGACCATGTTCTAATGTATGCTATGCTTTTGGATTTTTGGCTGTGTTTCTTACACTGCTCAAGGTCACCATTGGCTTTCACACAATATTAAAAGCTAGAAGCATTGTAATCTATCACAAAGAACACCAGTCTGTCATTTAATGTCTTTGTATGACAGTCAAGTTATAAACTGCACGACCTCAGAAGGATGATCTCACCTATCCAGAGCCTGCTAATGGATCTTCATCTGGTACTAGGTCCACCCAAAAGGTAGACAGATGTAGAATAGAGCCAATGTACACCGTGACCTCCCATTCTTACTTTCAAATCAGTGGTTTCAATGATTGTTCAATTGTAGATGTGTTTAAAAGCTGAGCTGCTCTGTGAGGAGGACTTCAGGCTACTGGTTCTGTCCAGACCTTTCCATAGACGGGTCCAAAGATACATGTGATCCCTGGATGTGTCCACTGAGAGTCAGAGGTCACCATCAGTGTGACCTGTTGAGCCAGAGAGCACTCACAGGAAGCAGGACAGTTAGCCCCGCCTCCCTACATGTGTTGAACCCAGAGATACAAGCTGCAGCTTTGTGTCTGTCCACCAGAGGGCAGCATCCTGCCTGAAGCAAGCAGAGGCACACACACACACACACACACACACACACACACACACACACACACACACACACACACACACACACACACACACACACACACACACACACACACACACACACACACACACACACACACACACACACACACACACACACACACCGTGAGCCAGGGTTACAGCTTGTGCTTAGATGACTATCCTCACCTGCCCAGCGTCCAAACCTGCCCGCTCTGGGATCAGGCCTGGCTTCAGGTCTACATACATGCTGTATCTGTGTTGTACCTAAGGGACAGAGACTAAGGACTGATCCAGAAACAAACAACAGAGTGCTTCCTGGGGTTCCCCCAATCTACTGAGCGTCTCTGAGAACATCAGCGGTGACTGGTCCACAAGTGTACATCCTCCAAAAGGTGCACAACACCGTGTCGGAGGTCCAACCGCACTGATATATAAATACTGTTTTTATTTAGAATCGTCAACACAGGAAGACATGGAAATAAAATGCTTCAAACAATCATGGCAGCCTGTGGCCAAAAAACAAACATTCTGAAAATGTCTAAGTGCACTTACACAGCTCTGACAAGATTTTAGTCTAACCTGCGGTGCCCCATCCCCCATCCCCCCAAGGAAAAAGGCCCAAAAACACAACAGCTATTTCAGAATGTGCCATTTTGGACCAAATCACAGTAACTTTCTCAATAAGGTGATGACCGATGGACTTGGTAGAAACAGAAGCTAGTGGCTGTGAGTGGAATGGTCAGCGAGCTCTTCTTCTGAACACAAAGTAAAGACTACTCTAATACTACACTTCCTGTCCACGGTCTGAACCAGAGCTCAGGTCTACTTTTACACATTTTGTTCAATAAACGGGTCTGTATTGACTGGTGAGTGAATTATCCCAATTTACCTGGTTTAATATTACCCCCCCCCTCCCCTCCCCTCCCCCAGTAGGGAAGCTATCACAACAGGCAGGCATGACAAATAACCCATTTGAAGCTTGAAATAAATAAGGAAAAAGATCCTCTGTACATCTGCTTTGATCAGGAGGTCTCTGAGCTCACACTGACTGACGGGAGAAGAACTACTGCAGCGCTCTGTTGGAACCATGGAACCGCTTTCATTATTCACTGGCTTTTCCTCAAAACATACTCTTTTTTCACCTCTTAGATGGTGTCTGATAAAGGAAGGGCGGGGCAGGTCTGATGGGCTTTCTGAGAAGGAGTCCGTTGGGAGCCGGGGCTCAGAGCATGCCAAACCCTTTGGCATAGGTGATGGCTTTCAGCAGGCGCTCCCTCAGCTTCTCCTTGTCGCAGTATTCAGGCAGCAGCAGCACGTTGAAGCAAGTGTGAGACGTCGGTAACCTGCCGAGACAAAACAACACACAGCTGCTCAGTTGTCTTCTGACTGACCGACAGCCGTTAAGAAGCATGCTCTGATCCCTCTTCTCACTTTGGTCTGCATCAATGTGGAAACCTTTCAACACTGGAACACTCAAAGAAGTCAGAAGAGAACAAGAGCAGCAGTCTGAAGACACAAACGCCTCTCAACAGACTAAATCAGTCATGGTAAATGGTACATGGACTGTACTTGTTAGATCTTTTCTAGTCTTCCAACCACTCAAATCTCTTTAACACTACATGACATCATTCACACCATGATGGGAGGAGCTACCATTCACACACTGATGGGAGGGAAGGCATGTGTGTGAATGCATGCATGTATGTATGCATGTATGTATGCATGTATGTATGTATGTATGTATGTATGTATGTATGTATGTATGTGTGTGTGTATGTGTGTGTGTATGTATGTGCGTGTATGTGCGTGTATGTATGTGTGCGTGTATGTATGTCTGCGTGTGTGTGCGTGTATGTATGTGTGCTTGTATGTATGTGTGTGCGTGCATGTATGTGTGCGTGCGTGCGTGCATGTATGTATGTATGTATGTACGTGTGCGTGTATGTACGTGTGCGTGTATGTACGTGTGCGTATGTATTTGCCCACAGCAGGGTGACAGTGAATCCTCCCGTCTGGAAACAAGTGCATTTCCATCAAGTGGTGACTCTACAGGAGTCTTCCTCACTCCTTCCTGCTGCTCCTGCAGTATGAAACGCTGTGTTGTAGTCTTTCCCTCCCCACAGTGCTCGTCCTCTAGAGAGACCTGTGTGTGCCACAGCCTCACTAAACATGAAGAGGCTGGGAGACCCTGAGGGAGCTCTTCCCACAGCGAGCATGACCATGACATGAGGACATTACAGGAGGCGCCGAGGAGCAGCACAATGATGGGGGCCCACCTGTCAGTGTCGGGGCCATTCTTGGCGATGATCATCTTCAGCTTGCCCAGCCCACCCACCGGTGCTCGGTCAGTGCCGGTGGTGAACTGCAGGAAGAGGCGCTTCTGCTCCTCACCAAACGAGTGCAACGTCTCCCAGAACTCCCTGCGATGCAAAGAGACACCCGACAGTCAGAGCAGCGTTACCATTTCAGAGGAGGAGGGACCCCATGGAATCAACACCAAACATCAACTACTGTACAGTACTCAGAGGCCCTTTAACAGCACTACTGGTAACCAACCTCCCACACACTCATCCTACAGGAAGCTGCAGGCACCGCATCACTATTTACACTAGGACTCAAACCCTATCCAGTTTGAGCTCATACTGGACCAGTTTGGACCACTTTGTGAGCTCATACTGGACCAGTTTGGACCAGTTTGTGAGCTCATACTGGAACTCCAGACAAACATTTCTTACTTGATGATTCGAGAATCTCTGCTGTAACCTCCATCGTATTCCGTCGTCTCTTCAAGTGCTAGGAAGTCCAGGTTCTGCAGCAGGGGACAAAGACAAGACATGGATGGAATGAAGGATTGAAGCTAAATGAATGAGACATATTCAGATGTCTGCTACCAGATCTCACCCTGCTTCCACATATCAGGAGCTCGATCTCCTCTGGTCTGAACAGGTACTTGAGCGGAGACTCGTTGGTGACCATGTGGAAGCCTCTCCTGAAAGCCTTGAACTGCTTCTCCACACTTTTGTTCAGCATGTACTCCGCATACTGAGCCACAAACTCCTGCAAACACAGCAGCAGGCACAGTTACCGTTTCAGGGAGTCTCGAGGACTCACGCTCACCACCCCAACACAACGTCAGGATGGAATTTCATTTTCCACAGCATTGATAAATCTTACCAGAAAAACAAATGTCTGTGACTGAGGAGAGTCTGCAGATCTCACAGGAATCCTGAGCTAGAGAAAAGTCCTGCAGAGTCCTGGTCCTCCAGCGGTTTGTGCTCATTTGACCATTACAGAAGAAAAGCACCGGAGCAGCTGCCGCTTGCTAGCTAGCTCGTTCATCCACCACGCTTTGAAAAGGAACCGGGTGCAGCTTTTAGCAGAAACGGAATCAAATATGATTACGTATGTTTTCTGTCCTGTATAATGAGCAGAAACTAAGAGTTGATGTTTTCTGTGTGAGCCCCTAACAGCTAACAGTTCTCCTACGACGTTAATGCTGCTCTGCCTACAGAACACTGTCCTCCACTTTGACCTGTGAGAGAGTGTGTGTGTGTGTGTGTGTGTGTGTGTGTGTAGCATGGAGTTGTAGAGTTTGACTCATTTCCTCTGACTCCTTTAGTGCACACTGCAGAACCCCTCGGTGAGTCTGACTTGTAGTACGTTGGTTTAGTTCAGACAGAAGTTAGCCCGCTACAACAGTGCCAATGGTCACGGCACACATCCGGCTACGTCTGTTCTACGTCTAGACTTTACACTCCTACACTAGACTTTACAAGTGATGCACGTTTAGAAAGTCCACTGCTCATTGTGAGCTCAATGCAGCACCCGGGTCGAACTGGGCAACGGGGCAACGGGGCAACAGGGCAACAGGGCAACAGGGCAACAGGGCAACATGTCATGTGGGTCAGTAGCTGATCTGGAGACCGGAACTGGAGCTCATCTGTCCCAAACAACGGCAGGGAGACGCTGCATGTGGTATCACAGTACTACAGAGGCTAGTTACTTTGTTGTCTCTTCTACAGAATATGTTTTACAATACACAGCAGATCTCCCCTGACGTTACCAACACATCTAGTAAACATGGGTCTGGTCTCCTTGACAGCTCTCGTGTCTCCCATCACACGTCCTGTGCTTTTTCGGCTTTACTTCACATCCAAACAAACAAAGAGTTCCTTTGGATGCTTTTCCTCTTCGAGTGGTCTCATGAAACTGAGCCAAGCGGACACATACACCTGTTACCTTTACCTTCAAACTCTGATGGACACTTTTTACTTTTACTATGGACCAAACAATAATAAAGAATATAAAGAACATCAAATAAATCATTGCTCTTGCTAATGCCATAGCAAAATAAGACCACTGAATCCTATGAACTCTAGTCTGAGGCAGGGTTTGGCTCACCTTTCGGTTTTCATTTGTGACTGGAATCTTGTCCCCATTTTCCCTTAAATCATACATGAGTGGGTTCCCAAACAGGTCTGTCTGGGAAATCTGGAACGTGATCATCATGTCCTCCTCCACGCTGCCCTCGTACTCCAGCAGCTCCGTCAGACTCTGGAATAGAACCTTTACAGCACAGTCAAGATCAGCTTGAGCTTCACTCATCAAATGGGTGGATGTGTTCCAAAGCTACATGACAACGATGAGAACATTTAATGGGTGGTCCTTACCGGGTTGGCATCAGCTAAGTCCCTTAAAGTTCCTTTCTTGCCCATCAGCTTCCTGTAGACCACCATGGGGAAGTGGACGTCCAGAATACAGTTGTTATAGATGGCCAGACCGAGGACGATGCCGATCAGCGTGTACTGGCCTTCGTTTTCCAACGATGACGGGTTGAACCAGAACAGCTTGGTGCGCTCGTCGTACGTGAACATGCCTGCAGGAGGAAGAGGACATGAAAGGCTGGATGCTGTGGATGATCACAGCCTCTGCTGCCTTCCGCTGTGATCCACACCTCGTCTGACAGTGCTGTCAGCAGCCAATCAGGAGGGACGCTCTACATACTGCAGCACCAGGTTGTAACCACCGGGATGTTTGGCTCTCTTTGACTCATCACGATCAGAGGCGTAACAACATGAGTCTTAACTTTAGACTTCTTCTCTTATAGACCAGCGAAAAGCAGGATAATCAGGAAAAGCAGGAGATTCAAATTAAACTAGCTTTGCAATGCCACAGAATTAGTTGGAAACGCTCTCCTTCCTTCCACATAGCTCAACAATTCACTTGGTTAGTAAACAGTATGTGAAAACGAAACCTGAGCGGCTACACAATGCTTGTGAATCCTACAGACAAGTGGAAGCTCCTCCCTTTTATTTGGGTTACGTCCGTTTCTTAAAATGACTGTTTTGGTCAAAGCAGTCTTGTGTAGTTGGTGAGGGCTCTGGAGCTGCTGGTTGTGGTAAAACAAAAAGAATTTGACATTTTATTTAAAAAAGGTCATCTCTGTGGGGTTCTTTCCATAAAGTCAGACAATCTGACAACAAGCAACCGAAGGAAATGATAGAAAGAAATGTTCCCCTCAGAAGAAAGCCCTACAGCTCTACACCGCTTCAGTGTGCAGCTCCTGGACTACACCCTCATCATGCTGGTGGTCCTAACATGTACTCACACAGCCAACGTCTTCATCACAACTCTGAGATAACAATCAGAAACCCAGCTGGACTTCAGAGGCGTCGGCTATTGGCCGGTACATCTGGTGATCTGGCTCACAACGAGCCATAGCAAGAGGTGGAGAGGAGTAGCACTCTCACTGTTCACATGAAACCTTCAAGGAGCTGCATTTAAGAATGAAGTGGATTCATTCAGCAGCAACAACCATCATGATGTGAAGATGTAGAGTCCTGTCTGAGCACACGATGAAGTCTCTCTACCTCTGGGTCCGACTAGTCCCACCAAAGTTTAATTTAATAAATAAGAAAAAATAGACCCCGCCCCTGGTGTCCTACTTTTAGTATGGCAACATAAATGTTAGTTGTTAATGCTAGCTGTGTTTCCTTACCAATATCTGGGTTGAAGATCTCCTCCACCACCAGCTGGAAGAACTCTTTGGAAACACCACCTTCATCAACGCCTTGCTCTCCTTCAAACTCCACGTACAGCTGCTTCTTCAGGTCTGCAGGGTTCTCCATTGCTATCATCTCCAGCTACAGAGACACAAGAGAAACACGTCAGTGCAATGTGCACCAACCATTGGATTACTCATTGTACAGAAGTGGCACACACATACCCGGACCAGAGCGTCATCAATGATGTGGTCTCGCCTCACTTTGAGCCTCAGGTAGGGGTTGAGCTGCTGACCCTGCACCAGACTGTAGAGCACGGTAATGCGCCGCTCGCTGTACATGCGGATGCGGTTGTCGTAGTACAGACCCAGGTTCTTGGTGACAGCATTCAGGATGAAGGGGCAGGTCATAAAGGAGAACTTGTTTTCAGTTTCAACCTTAAAGAAAGTGTAGTCCTTGTCCATCTCCAGCACCTCGTTTAAAGGTTCATTGACAAACTCCTCAAAGGCAATGAGCGGCCGTCGGCAATCGTTGGTGCGGATCCCCAACTCCGTCTCCAGCGGGTCCACCCGAGGGCCCTTCTTGTTTCGCCGCTCCTCACCCAGCAGCTCCTGCAGGGTGAGCCCACTGGATTCTGGGATGGGCTCCTCGTCCTCCTCCTCGTTGTGCTCCATGTCCAGGTCGCCGCCCAGCACGTTTGCATAGTAGACGATCTTCAAGCACTTGGTGGATGCCACCACTGCGTCATCATCGTTGACCAGGTTGCGGCTGTTGAACTCGTTACTGATCACCTTGTAAGTGATGAGCTGCTGGAAGGTCTCCACCATGCGGCGGATCTGCTCCGTGCTGTAGCGCGACCACAAGCGGGCCAGCTTGGCCAGAGCGGCCAGGGGCAGTTTGCTCATGGCCTTGCAGAACTGTGGGAGGGCGATCTCCAGGTACTCTGGGCTGTGGAGGTTGCTGTTTTCCATCACGATAACAAACAGGTTCAGGTAGTTTGGGTCTCGTGAATACACATTGTGGTAGGTCAGATCGCACTCTACGTTGGGTGAGAGGTAGACCAGCGCATTCAGGAAGGCGGCTTCTATCTTCTCATTGGACAGCAGGCGCTCGTAGACCCGCCGTACGGCTTCGATGTCCACCGACACCTCATCAGGGCCCAGCTTTTGGACATCGTTTTCCCCTGAGGAGCCCTCTCCGAGCCTCGATGATGAAGAGGAGGCGGGGGAGTCCTCCTCCATAGCTGTGGCAGAACAGGCAGCGGCCTCCTTCTCGTCCTCATCCTTGTCCTCATCCTTACCTTGGAGGGACTTGAGTTCCTCTTTGGTGTGAGGTTTGGACCTCCGGAAGCTCTGCACCAGGCCCTCGGCACTGGAGAACACCCGACCGATGACCCTGATCAGAGGGGAGTAATCTTCCTTCTCTCCACAGATGTCCAAGATCTCATAGACTTTCTCCTCCGTCAGGTAATTCACATCTATAGACAGTCAAACATTCCAAGGTTAGAAATAGAAACCTAATCCAGGAGCATATTCTGCTGTGTTGAATCCTGAGCGTGGCTTGACTTACCTTTGAAATTGTCCCGTACAGAGTGGACATCTTTATGGTTCAACTTCCTGTTGCTGCAGGCGGAGTTGCTGTGAGCGCTGCTCTCCAGGTAGGCTGAGGCCGTGACTTTCTTGGAGGGGTGGGGGTCACATAGCTTGGCGTTGACCTTGTAGAGCTCCAGGGCTTTGACGGCCGCTGCGTTGTTATCCATGCGGGTGAAGCCGGCTGAGGAGGCGCACCCTGAGCTGGAGCAGGACTCATTCCCACAGCCCTCCGTTAACTGGTGGTAGTAGCGCTCTATCAGATGCTTGGCAGCTGCTCGCTTCCTGCACTCAGAGGGAAGGCAACACATTCATCAATAACACCACTCAGTACAATATGGGACTGATGATTACCACTTAATCACTTTTCCTTTCATCTCACTCCTCAACACAGTTTTAAGACTGCAATTTTGGTTGTGTGCTAAAAATACAGTGCATTGATAAATATATCACCACTTCCATTTCATGAGGGTTTAATTATGGAGCTGCTCAAGAACTTCTATGTTATCAAACGCAATGTCGGATATATTGAAGATGTTTTCAGCGTTGATGACATGAACATTATTTACAAGTCTGAAACTGGTAACAATAGAAACTCCCATATGAGATTAATGCAGCATTCATAAAGCACAGAGAAAGTATTAACAAACAGAGTTTCCCTCAACATTTCTCATAAATGTCTCTTCAGCATCATTGTTCATTCTTAACTGTGTCGTCAAAAGAAGTTTGACAAATCGAGGTCATATATATATATATATATATATATATATATATATATATATATATATATATATATATATATATTTCATCACGTACATATAACATGGTGATAACACAGCCAAAGGAGCTGAGACCAGAAGGACAAGAAGAAGTGAGACAAGACAAAACCAGTAGTGGTGGGAGTCCTGAAGACATGCTCACGGAGACAGAGACACACACACACACACAGACACACACACAGACACAGAGACAGACACACACAGACAGACACACACAGAGACACACAGAGACAGACACACAGAGACACAGAGACAGACACACACAGAGACACAGAGACAGACACACACAGAGACACAGAGACAGACACACACAGAGACAGAGACACACAGAGACAGAGACAGACACACACAGAGACAGAGACACACAGAGACAGAGACAGAGACACACAGAGAGAGACAGACACACACAGAGACAGAGACAGACACACAGACAGAGACAGAGACACACAGAGACACAGCGACAGACACACACAGAGACAGACACACACAGAGACAGACACAGAGACACACACAGACACACACAGAGACAGACACAGAGACACACACAGACACACACAGAGACAGACACAGAGACACACACAGACAGACACAAAGACAGACACAAAGACACACAGACACAGAGACAGAGACACACAGAGACAGAGACACACAGAGACAGACACACAAAGACACAGAGAAAGAGACACAGACACAGAGACAGAGACACACACAGACACGCACAAGTTGACTTACATTCGGCTTGCTTCGGGGTTTTCTATTTCAGGCTCCTCGTATTCTCTGGTTGAACAACAGACAATGAGCATCATGAGAAACACGGACACGTTGCCTCTCTGTTGACAGTCACAACTGGTTTCATTGACCGACTGATTGTGCCTCCTCGGGATCGATGAGGAAAAGACCCGCTAGCTCAAACACATACCCTGAGTCGGACAGGGATTATTCTGATAAGTGTGTGGCCATAGTCAATACAAGACGAGCATTAACACAACCTTACACCCGACACTAGTGCAGTGAGTTAGGAGGGAACCCGGGGACCTGCTTTAGCAAGCTAATGTAGCACACCTTTACGAGCACGCTGGCCTTGTTTCCAGTATCACTCATGCAGAGCTGACGCGGCTACAGTACGAGCCCTCTCCTCTCCTTAATAAGAGCCCTCTCCTCTCTCCTCTCCTTAATAAGAGCCCCTCCTTTCTTTCCTACAGCAAGAGCCCTCTCCTCTTGTTCATAAGATCCCCCTCCTCTCCTCATTACCCCGAGCTGTGCTGAGAGAAACCCAACAGGGCAGCCGCTCCTAGCTAGCCGCTCCTAGCTAGCCGCCCCGGTCTCTCCTGTCGGCCTCCCCACCTCTGAGCTCCTCCTGCGGGGCTGGGCTCGGCCTGTGGTGGCGCACACTCACAGTCCTCCTTCTGGTCGGGATTCATACGCGACGTGTCCTCGGTGGTGGGTCAGGGGGGCTCTCCGGGGCTCTCCGTGGTTGTGTCGGGTCCTCACAGATGGATCACACCGTTAGGAGTCGAGACTGGCAGCGGCGGCGGGTCTTTGATCCGGAGCTCCTTCACGGCCTTCCTGCAGCAGGCTCTTCGCTCTGCCTGAGGTTCACAGCCATCTTGACTTCAGCGTCAACCCACGTCCCACAATGCACTGCGCTCTAGCTCTGGGAGCCGACGTGCCGGACTGGATCGCATCTGCGAGGACCTGGACTGACTCCTCTCTAGGACGAGGAGCACTGGGGAGTTCAATCACTATCCATATTTACATTATGATTTATTAGATTATAGCATATAAGAGCTGGAACAAAAATAGTGCAAACACATTCCACATTTTCTTGTGATTTTTTTTAAATATGAACGATCCATAGCTGGCATAAGCAGGGACCACAAGCTGAGAGCCCCTATGATTCTCTTTGCATGGCTCAGTTAACATGTCTGCTCCTTTCAGATAACAGCTGCACCCACCATGGAAATGATGTTTGGCCCTTAGGCCCCAAACTACCAGTGGTCCAATGCTAGGTCCCTGTCCTGAGCAGGCCTTATGGCCCTGAGGATCTCAACCAGTGTGCTGTAAAGAGGACAAGGGACACGGTCCCTGTCCTGAGCAGGCCTTATGGCCCTGAGGATCTCAACCAGTGTGCTGTAAAGAGGACAAGGGACAGGGTCCCTGTCTTGAGCAGGCCTTATGGCCCTGAGGATCTCAACCAGTGTGCTGTAAAGAGGACAAGTGACAGGGTCCCTGTCCAGCTGTAAAGAGGACAAGGGACAGGGTCCATACCTGTGGTTAACAACGGGTCCCTGTGTATTGTTAGTGTGTTCTGATTGGATGCCTGGTGGAGCCTCAGAAAGAATTCAGCCAACAACTTCTCTCGTGCTGGTACCAAGATTTATTCTTTGGTCACATGCAGAGTTACCAGCGCTGCAATTGCAAAAGCAGGGAGTCCCTCTGTCAACACGCAGGTTGAGAGGAAGGAGTACCACGAAGAGACGGAAGTTCGGCCCTTTCATACACCGATTTCGTCACAGGTTTGTATCTTACCATCCTGACCTCTGGTTGGCTCTGATCTGAAAAGGGGGAGAACAATCCCACCTCTCCTCACCAGACTGGCACGTGCAACGGCCTGTCTGCTTCTCTACTGTAAATATACTGATAACATGCATGAGTATTGTGATCCAAGGCGTGTATCTATCCTTGAGAGAAAGACAGAGCGTCTTTTGCCAGACACAACTCTGGACTCGAGTAACCTTTAACCTCTTTCACAGATAGTAAGAATAAGAATATACACACAATATAAGGATTTATATTATCAATCCCCCTTTTTACATAATTTATTATGTAAATTAAACAATAATATAAAGCTACAAAAAACGGGCTATATCAGTTTATAACTATGTGTGTGTTATTTATTTAACAGAGTGGAAATCTCTAACAGCCTAAAGCTCATATCTATATAATAAAAAGCTAAGCTAAAACCCATCTATATCCAGGATCTTTATATAACCCTTGTACTAGAGAACCGTTGTCCCTAGGTATTTGTAACCCTCTCCTTCTACTGGATAATCTTCTAAGCGCATAATATGGCACAATCAAAAACAGTACAAAATCACCCTATCACAAAAGTCTCACGCCTTCTACGTGTGTGCGTGTGTGCGTGTACTATATGGGATATGGTCAAACATTAGCAAGTTATGTGTACAGGAATGGGGGGTCTAACTCAGTCTCTTCTTCGGATCCATCGATGTCGAATCTTACCATACCATCCTCCAACAACTGTACCTCCTCTGCTAACAGAGCCATTTGATATGGCGGGGGCAATTTAGAGTCCACTGCTGTGGTGATACACTTCAGGCATAACTGTCTAATACAGGGGATGCAGCAGCATCCACATAAGGCCATCACTACTATCGCCATAACTATGGAAAGGAACACGGATATGATTACGCCTTTCCACTTACCGAATATACCATTTAGCCAATCATTCAGGGGGGTTTCTCTGCCTGAGTGTTCTGACAATTCATGGGACATTGCTCTCAGACCGTCTAAGGCCTTAGTGAAAGATCCATCAACATTTTTGCTTATGGTTATCATTGGGAACACTGATTCAAAACCGGACGCTATCTGATCTATTAGTTTGTACTCGTCTGGCACTCCTCTGGGTATTCCTATGGCGTCAAAATAGATTGGAGAGCCAGCTTTTAGGTCAAAACTCTTTTTCTTTCTAACCAAGGGGCCCTGGGATTTTATGTGACTGACAAGCTCCTCGGCACCTAGTGGGATTACTCTGATGGGGACTATTAGCGAAACTGAGGCACAGTTTCCTTGCCAGTTACTAGGGAGGACATTCATCAATCGTTTTCCCCCACAGAACCAGTATATGTCTGACCTAGCATAATGTAGTCTAGTTACATTATCCCAATTGGTTACATTGATAGTACTGTATAAATATAAAATATATAAAATGTGTCAAAATTCTCCTATCCGTGTACCCCTCCCCCTTTTGAAACAGGACGGAATTCACAAATCCGTCCTTTTCATCAACATCAAGGTGAAATGGTCCAGAATAGTCTGGTGGGTGCAGCGTGGTCGCAGCGGCCATGGCTTGTTTAGTGGCTATGAAAGCGGCGTCAGCTTCTTGAGTCCATACCAATGGCTTCGAGTAATTTCGATAGCCTGCGCCCTGCACAAGTTTCCTCAAAGGGGACACTAGCTCCGAGAAATCAGCAATAAAACTCTTACTCCAGGTTACCAACCCTAAAAATGTCATCATGTCTCTCACTGTTACTGGCTTCGTATGATGTAAAATCGATGATTTCTGTTCCTCAGTCATAGCCTGCCCTGTTCTGGCCACTATTCTTCCCAGAAAAGTCACCCTCTGTCTACCAATCTGCAACTTAGACCTGGATACCTTGAGCCCCTGTTTCTCTAGCCAACCCAGAACTTGTGGCCTCCATAATGGACTCTGAGCTTGTCCCTGCCAGCAAAATGTCATCCACATACTGCAATAACACCACTCCAGCTAGTAATTCTAGCTTTGTCAGAATGTTCTTTAGCACATGGTTGAAAATGGAAGGTGAGTCTAAATAGCCCTGCGGCAGGCGTGTGTAGGTGTACTGATTTCCCTGATATGAAAATGCAAACATCTGTCTTGAACCTTCAGCCAATGGAACACAGAAAAACGAATTCGCCAAGTCAATGCAGGAGAACCATGCCTTATCTGGACCCACGGCGTTCAACATCGTGTATGGGTTAGGAGTGTCATAGTGAGTCGGCATTACAACCTTATTTATTGGCCTCAGATCATGGACCATTCTGTAGTCTGGTTTTCCAGGTTTAGGGACCGGATTAATAGGTGTGTTCCAGGGGGACCTCGTTCTCTCCAGCACACCTGCCTTCAACAGCCCTTCTATCGTCTTAGAAATGCCTACAGTCTGTTCCACCCTGAAGGGGTACTCCCTGGTTTTAGCTCTATTTCAACGGGAGCCATCGGAATCAGTCCCACATCAGCTCCCCCCTTTGTCCAAAAGGTGTCTGGAAATAAGCTTAACATGTTCTCAGTGTCCGCATGATCAGTGTTTTCTCTACCATGTGTGCGGCTAAGCATGTGTGTCTCTGGGACTAACTGGACCTCCGATGTGTGTGCAATTCTGTACATATTCTCAAAAGGGGAGTTTTTATTCTGTGTGGGCACCCAGTCCGTAGCCTCAAGCCCTGCTTTGACCATTGGACCCATGTTCTTCGCTTCGCCCCCACTCTGGACCAACACTGTGATGTGTGGGGCTGAGGTGTCACCAAGGGCATACAAAACCCGCAACTCTGGTGTCAACTCTACAGCCGCCACTGCTCCTTGCTTCCCTGCATAGATCTCCCGAGCCTTCACAGTTGGATTTCCATGAACCTCATTCTTGTGGGGTACGGATGAAGGACCTTGAACCAAGGGCCCCATTGCTGGACGGTGTCATGCAGAGGCGTAAAGTCATAATCATTTATTCTGCCCCACCAGACCTCCGCTTCCTTTTCCAATGTCTCTTTAGTCTCCAGTTGAATCATTTGGTGACTATTGTAGCGGGGTGTGGCATATTTCTGCTGGGTCCTATCAGGGAACGTCACCATAAGACACTCTTTTTCCCATTTGCATGATTACGTTCTGTGCACACAAAATGTCTCTTCCTACCAAGTCCACTGGGCAGGCAGTGGACACCAAAAATGTTTGGTCAAAACAGAGTGATTTCCACTTACATGGAACTTGTATTGAAAGCGGCCACTCCTCTGACTGACCCGAAAATCCGATCACTGGCATGGTATTCCTTGATGGTGGTAGTGGTGTATTTATTGTGGAATACCTGGCTCCTGAGTCCAGCATGCACATACAGTCTTTTCCATTTATCGTGAGAGTGACCATAGGTTCAGGATACAGGTCGCCGTCAGCCGCCGGATCTGGGCACCCCTATGGCATTTGTGTCTGGCCTGGGGCCTGGTGCCACGGACCACTATTGCCTTGTGGCTGTGGCTGTGTGTTGGGTGCTTGTTGGGGCGGGGGATAGACATTATTGGAGTACTGAGGCGGTCCTGACTGAGACTGCTGACCCAGCAGATGAGGACAGGCATTAGCCCAATGGTCAGGCCGACCACAGTTGAAACAGTTATTATATCTCTGTCTAAAGCCTCCGTTGCCCCTACCTCTACCCCCAGCTCCTCCCCCCCACCGTTTCCGCCGGTTGGCTAAACCGTCCGTACGGTGGGGTCCCAGTCATGGGCTGCTGACCCGCCTGCTGCGGGACATAAGGTTGAGGGAACTGGGCCTGAGGAGGTGCAAACGCGGCCTGCTGTGGCTGTTGATAGATCGGTGCATACGGAGCCGGCGGAGGGGCTGGATATGGACCACACGGGCCGTAAGGGCCGGGTGTTTGTGCTGGTATCTGCTGCACAAAGGTTTGTGACATTTGCTTCGCTTCTGCTTTGGCCTGGTTCACCTTGTCCCTGCTCTCCCTTAGCTGTGTTTTAGCTAATTGCAACTGTAGGTTACTCAGCTCTGTTCTGTCCTCATCCCAAATTTCTTTGTTCTTATCTACATGGTGTTTCACCTGCGCTTTCCAGCCAAAGTAGTCCATGTCCGCCAGTGCTACTGTCCCTTCTGATGCTTCTATTGCCCCCCTGAACAACAGTTCAGTCCTGCTATCAACGATGGGGTCTTCCCCCAGTTTGTTGTTCCACAACTCTCTGATTCTACCCAAATAGGCTGCTCCACCCTCACCGTCCAGTGGTGGCACCTCTGTAAGCTCCGTGGTTGCTACCTTTACTGGGTACCTATATCTGAGCTCAGGCCAATAACTACCCACCCAGTCTGCCAACGGCTCTCCATCGGGCACGTCCAATGTCCTTGCCAACCTCTCTACGTGCTGCAGCTCTGCTAACGAGGCGCAGGCTACAAAAATCCTCCTAAAGTCACCTACCCCTGGTACACTTCCTGCACATTGCTCCAAAAACCCTCGGGTCCACGCCGCACCCCCTTTTTCAATTCTTGGCAATTTCTCTCTCAACATTGACACATCTGAGGGCAAGGGGCAAGGGGCGAGTATGTTGTTTTTTCATTGCCGTTAGCACCCACTGCAGTCAGGAGTGGAAATTGGAATTGATGCTGGGGTCGTCTGGGTATGTTTTCAGTCACTCTTGGGCCTCGTCGCCTAACTGTATCGTTGCATTGGTGTACATTTGCTCCTCTTGTATCACCTCCCTGGTAGTATCTGTCCCTGTCTCACCTTAAACCCCCTGGCTCCCGAGGTGGCGGTGCCTGAATGTACATATCATCTTTCTCCTGTACACTCTGATCACTGACCGCCTGTCCCCAGCCTGTCTCATCCACCTCTTCCTCATCATCATCCAACCCCACTGCTGACCTTCGGTGGGTTAACAATGAAGTCACCAAACTCTCTCCTACTACCCCTCCCTCTATATCGGAAGTAATAGGCTTGGATTCTGCTATGGTTCTCCTTCTCACTACACCTCCCTTTCCCCTGGTGTCTGGCTCCCTTAAAGTTGTGTCTGATCCTACCTGGCCTGTGAGAGGTGATTTCGTTGGATAGGAAGTTGCGCCGGGGGTGGCGCTGCATTCCAGATGACTCAACGTGTCTGTTAGGTAGTCCTTGGTCGCTGACTCCCTCTCTGACCCTTGGGCTGTGACCTGTAACAAACCCTTCTGAACAACCAACACCTGTGTCTGTCCTGGTTCTGTTGCTTTCCCTGGCTGTAATGACATCTGACATGTGGGTGTGGCTGCCAGCATTCGCGTTGCCTCTTCATATGGGTTTGGGCCGTACAGGGGTGGTGCTATGGGGTGGACTGGTCCCTGGGTCTCTGTCTTTCGGGCAACACTCGTCGCCTGATTCGAGTTTTGTCTTCACTTTTTGCGGCATTTGAATTGCCGTCTTACCCATTATTGCCCTATTCATTTCCCCCAGGAAAGTTCTACAATCAGTCAAAAATCCTTCTGCCTGTTGCACACTTTTCTTTTCTTTCCCACAAAATCTTCCGGCCACTGACAGCACCGCATGTGCTTGTTTGCTGCCTCTCTTAGCCATGCTCAGATGGTTCACTAATTATCTGCTTATTGGTGAGGGAGTTCTCTCTCCTCCAAACCTGCCTCTCTCTTGCATATTCTCTGTCCACGCCGTATATCTCTTAGATGCACTTTTCTTATCGCCCTCTGGGGTTTTATCCATAAACCTCTGATATGTTTTCAGTAGGGTGTGCCCTAGTGTGTCTACTGGGCACCCTTTCCACACCTCGACCATGTCCTTAGTTTTCCCCATATCCGAAAAGTTTGGGGAGGTGTGTTGCAGCTGATAAAAAAATAAAATAATTATGCAGCTATGCTTGATGGAAAAATAACAATAATGTTGTTTCAAAAATAAAAATAATAACAATAAAAAAAAAAATTAAAAAAAAATTAAAAAATAAACTGCGATTGAATGATCAATGTGCCTTCAGTTACTGTTTCGATGGTGTATGAAAGTGCAAACTGATCTTAGCTTAAAAATGTTTTAACCCCCCTTTGTAGTATTCTATTCCCATTCTTATCATTACTATTACTTATCTATTAATATAATTACTATTACTATTATTCCCTATCTGTGTTATTTTTGATGGTGTATGTCAGCGTCAGTTCGGTTGCTAAAGTGTGTATCAGCTAATGGGGAAATCAGTCTCAATGTTGTAATATCTAACTTCGGCCACGCGATGGTGTCAAAGGGTTAAGTCGCGTTTATCCAACACAGGACAGCTTTGAACCATTCAACCCTCCTACGCCCTCTTCACACAGACCATGAGGAAACTCCACAAATCATTTTAAACTTACACACCAGAGGAAAAGTATTTTTCCGTCCCATGCACACACCAGCTGATAACAGCATACAGCCTTGACTGACACACAAAGCCTCCTCCGGTTCAACAATCAAAAATGATTTTGCTCTGTATTTAATGTAATCACTACTCCATTACGTTGATTATTTTATTATTATAAATCTATTCTTTAACACGTTTATCAGACAACGCACACCCCAGTGCTCTCAACAGAATGACTTACAGAATACTCGTCGATGTATTGGTCTGGAGGGTATATATATATATATATATATATATATATATAGTGCTACTTAACAGCTTCCAGCAGAAGTTTTCCCCTACTTTTCCAGCTTATAATTTATATGTTATCTATCTTATGAATAACGTAGGTCTACAGTCATATATCTACCAATTCCCAACTTGTTGAACACACCGTTTTTTATCTCTAGAAAGTCAGAACACGTTCAAGCAACACACACGACGTCAAAGCAACACAGACAAGTCAGAGTGAACGTAAGTTAAAAAAGGCTCTAACTCACGACAAGCTTAAAACACCAAACAAAACACACAATTATTCTCCAGAGTTAAACACAACATATAACACACACAGCTCTCGGCCTTCCGAAGGTTCCACTCTGCAGCTTCTGACAGCGTCCAACAATTGTATTTATTCACACGTATCCTTGGAGGCCAGGAGAATGACTGCAATACCCAATATAGTGAACTCGAACGAGAAACTTCTACTGTACCAGAAGGATACAGCGCTCGATCGCTGGGGTTTATAACACCAGTTCACCAATATTGTTTTATTTCTCCTTGCCTCGTAGTACCATAGACTATGATTTTCCCTTTTATTCCCTTTTAATGCCCCACAGATATGTAGTCTGGTCGAACACCTTCTTCCGAGGAATTCTCAGTTGACTTTCGTGTCCTGATACACATGGTTGTCAGGTCTCGTTAAAATCACCAAGATCTACAAAAACCCACTCACACAGTGTATTGAAAAACACAAATCTTTCCCTGTGTCCTTATATCCTCGCCTTTCGCAGCATCGCTACCCCAGCGGAATACTCTAAACTGACCGTGCACGAGGAACCTGACGCTCCGTGACTTCAGTTACCAGAGGTATCAACGTACCATACGGACTACAACATGGATTTCTACCGACCAGAGTAGACCTCCAGTAGCTCTCACGAGCATACCTTCATTCCTATTTAAACTCTTTAATTTTTATATATTTTGTATATAGATTTTTTACCTAAATCCCTACCAGTGGACACTTATTCTCTTTCCCTAATAAAACCGGTGGAAATATGTGCTTGTGACTTTACATGTGACCAGGTACAATTTTGAAAAAATATTTCCAAATTATGGGCAGAGGCTTATTCTGCTGTTGACAACTCAATTTAGTTTATCCAATCCACAGACATTCTATTCATACGAACAAAAGGTCGTCTGCTCACCTGTTCTTTATGAGGCCTCGTTGTCAACCGCCAAACAGCCGCCGGCCCTCGGCTGGGGTCCGGGAAACGGACGTCACCGTACCGCTTTTTGTCCCAGGTCAACCAAACACGGTTCAGGGTCACCACTTGTTTGTGAGTTCTGATTTGGGTGCCTGGTGGAGCCTCAGAAAGAATTCAGCCAACAACTTCTCTCGGGCTGGTACCAGATTTATTTTGTGGTCACATGCAGAGTTACCAGCGCTGCAATTGCAAAAGCAGGGAGTCCCTCTGTCAACACGCAGGTTGAGAGGAAGGAATACCACGAAAAGACGGAAGTTCGGCCCTTTCATACACCGATTTCGTCACAGGTTTGTATCGGACCATCCTGACCTCTGGTTGGCTCTGATCTGAAAAGGGGGAGAACAATCCCACCTCTCCTCACCAGACTGGCACGTGCAACGGCCTGTCTGCTTCTCTACTGTAAATATAGACACAACTCTGGACTTGAGATACCTTTAACCTCTTTCACAGACAGTAAGAATAAGAATATACACACAATATAAGGATTTATATTATCAGTATATCTATATATACTGTATATAGATATAGATATAGATATACATACTATATATATATATATATATATATATATATATATATATATATATATATATATATATATATAATAAAAAAGAAGAGAGATTACCATAAAGAAAAGGTCAGGTTTCCATCAGTAAACACTCATCTTTGTTTGAGCTAATAAAAAAAGCTAATAAAAGGTGGACAATATAAGTATGAAGTCCACAAAGCAGCTGGTCTGTATGTAAATTAAAACGTAGCTATGTTACTGGACCATAACGGAGCGTAGTGGTGTGGGGGATACTTTATTTACACTGTATAGTGCACATAAGAGTGACCCGTGTGAATTTGTGTTTTCCTCCACGGTTACCCTCAGCCAGTGGGCACTGAAGCCCCCAGGTCCCCCCAGGTTCCTCCAGGACCCTCAGAACCCCCCTGTAGACAACCATAGAACTATGGTCTTACTCATTTCGACAAGCCAAATGTTTTCAGGTGGAGGTCCATGAAGTGAAATCTGTTCACGTTGCATCATGAACTATGTGAGTTCAGGGCTCTTGCCTCAGTTCATGGGTCTACTTGTGATAATGTATCCTTCATGGGTCTACTTGTGATAATGTATTCTTCATGGGTCCACTTGTGATAATGTATCCTTCATGGGTCCACTTGTGATAATGTATCCTTCATGGGTCCACTTGTGATAATGTATCCTTCATGGGTCCACTTGTGATAATGTATCCTTCATGGGTCTACTTGTGATATTCCTTATGGTCTGATCACCTCTGGGATCAGGTGACATCCTATACCTGTCAAGATTATGACATGTTGTTAACACATTAAAAACAGGGTGAAGGACATGGTCAGGGTGAGGGACAGGGTGTTGGTGAGGGACATGGTGAAGGACAGGGACAGGGTGAGGGACAGGGACAGGGTGAGGGACAGGGTGAAGGACAGGGACAGGGTGAGGGACAGGGTGTTGGTGAGGGACAGGGTGAAGGACAGGGATAGGGTGAGGGACAGGGTGTTGGTGAGGGACAGGGTGAAGGACAGGGACAGGGTGAGGGACAGGGTGTTGGTGAGGGACATGGTGAAGGACAGGGACAGGGTGAGGGACAGGGTGAGGGACAGGGACAGGGTGAGGACAGGGTGTGGGTGAGGGACAGGGTGAGGGACAGGGTGTTGGTGAGGGACAGGGTGAAGGACAGGGACAGGGTGAGGGACAGGGACAGGGTGAGGGACATGGGGTTGGTGAGGGACAGGGTGAAGGACAGGGACAGGGTGAGGGACAGGGACAGGGTGAGGGACAGGGTGAGTGGGGAGGGACAGGGTGAGGGACAGGGACAGGGTGAAGGACATGGTAGGGTGAGGACAGGGTGAGGAGGGGTGAGGACAGGGTGAAGGACAGGACAGGGTGGGGGGACAGGGTGTTGGTGAGGGACAGGGTGAGGGACAGGGTGAAGGACAGGGACAGGGTGGTTGGTGAGGGACAGGGACAGGGTGAGGGTGAAGGACATGGACAGGGTGGGGGGTGAAGGACAGGGACAGGGTGAGGGACAGGGACAGGCTGGGGGACAGGGTGAAGGACAGGGACTGGGTGAGGGACAGAGTGTTAGTGAGGGACAGGGACAGGGTGAAGGACATGGTCAGGGTGAGGGACAGGGACAGGGTGAAGGACAGGGACAGGGTGAGGGACAGGGTGTTGGTGAGGGACAGGGTGAGGGACAGGGTGAAGGACAGGGACAGGGTGAAGGACAGGGACAGGGTGAGGGACAGGGTGAAGGACAGGGACAGGGTGAGGGACAGGGACAGGCTGGGGGACAGGGTGAAGGACAGGGACTGGGTGAGGGACAGAGTGTTAGTGAGGGACAGGGACAGGGTGAAGGACATGGTCAGGGTGAGGGACAGGGACAGGGTGAAGGACAGGGACAGGGTGAGGGACAGGGTGTTGGTGAGGGACAGGGTGAGGGGAAGGGTGAAGGACAGGGACAGGGTGAAGGACAGGGACAGGGTGAGGGACAGGGTGAAGGACAGGGACAGGGTGAGGGACAGGGACAGGCTGGGGGACAGGGTGAAGGACAGGGACTGGGTGAGGGACAGAGTGTTGGTGAGGGACAGGGACAGGGTGAAGGACATGGTCAGGGTGAGGGACAGGGACAGGGTGAAGGACAGGGACAGGGTGAGGGACAGGGTGTTGGTGAGGGACAGGGTGAGGGACAGGGTGAAGGACATGGACAGGGTGTTGGTGAGGGACAGGGACAGGGTGTTGGTGAGGGACAGGGACAGGGACAGGGTGCAATTTACAAAATAATCTACCTAAACTTCTGAGCTGAGTTTGTTATTATTCATATCAATTCATCTTTCGCTGTGTTCTCAAAATAATCCGACTGGCGGGAAATCCGCGGAACTGGCAACCTTCACTATCAGGTTCGTGAGCAGACTTTGCGCACGACCCTTAACGCAGCAGCCCTGACTGAGCGGAGACACTCACCAGATTCCACCAGAGAAGCTTTAACAAGGTGAGGCTGTGCTTAGCTAGCTTTAGACTTTATAGTGTGCAGTCTACAGAACAGACAACAGGTATTCTACTTATTCACATGGAGATACCTGACTTATATACCTGACTCAGATACCAAGTGTAGCTTGCTGGTGTAGCGTTAGCTAGCTGGTGTAGCTAGCGCCACACCCCGCCTGCGTCGGCTTTCGTCCGTGGACTTCACCTTTTGTACTTCATGTTCGGTGACACTTTCTTTCGGTATATTGTGTAAAAAGTAAGGTTTTATTTGGGTGTCATCGGATTCGTCCCGCTCTTTATCGGTATTAGCCTAAGGTTTCTTAAAATAACTTTGCACACTGAGCTAGCAACGGAATGGGTAAGTTAGCAATGACGTCCGCTGCTAATTGATTAGTTGGTAGCAATGGGTAAGCTAACTTTCCTAGTTAAGTTTAACCCGGTGAATAGAGCACGTGGTATGTGGGGTTAGAGCCCAGCATGGCCCTGGGTTTAGAGAGGTAGGGTTAGGTTAATAGTGGCGTTCAGCTGACCACGTGCCACGGTTCATAGAGCACGTGGTAATGCCCACGCGGTGTCGCGCGGTATGTGGGGTTAGAGCCCATCATGGCCCAAGGTTTAAGGTTTATAGTTAGGGGTAGGTAGGTTACGCGTGGCGTTCAGATGACCACGTGCTATGTCGGAGAGCACGTGCTGGCCCGCACGCTTTTGAAATGCGGACCTTACTGCTAGGCTAGGAAATGATGTCACTTCGACAAAGATCCTGTGAAGATATGACAAAGTGACTAACGGTACATTAAAGTTACATTAACGTCCATTTATTTGTACCCTTGATGTGATAGATGTATGTAACTGTACCAATGTAGTAGTGAACGTTAGTGTAAAGTAGGTCACATGACCTGACAGTTGTAGCATCTGAAAGGCCTCCTTGTCTTTCCCCCCAGGAACAAGATGGATGAGTGGGAGGAACAGGTAAGTCGTTTGCTCTTTAAGTCCAGCTTTGTTTGCCAAGCGGTCAGCACGTGACTGACATGCACTCCTCTCTACAGGGAACCAGTAGCACCGCACTACTCAGTCACACCGCCAGTGAAGGTACGTTTACTGCTCTGTATGCGCATGAGTCAGTCATCATTGTTGGAATGTACCGGTCCTTAAGCAAACCAAGGGTCCAGGCACCTATGATACTTTGTACCTGTGTAAGTTAAGATGATGTATTGTTGGACATGATCACCTGTAGGCACACAAGGATGCTCCTGGAACACTGATTTTGGAAGGGGTAAGTCTGGAAACAATGGGAACACTGACCATCCCTGAAGAACATTGATGAACAATGTTGTTCTGTTTCTCTCCAGGTCGTGGGGGAAGAGGCAGACCAGAAGGATTTAAAAGCGCATTCTCCTCAGGTTCTCTTGCATCTCGCATCAATTAACAAGTAGAAAAATGATTATAATGTATAAATAATGACTCAATAAAATCATGTTTGCCTCTAACTAGTGATATTGACATTTTATAGACTAGAATAACTGAAAATGATCTATCAATTGGCAGATAATTTAAGAAATGTGTTAGTAGCATCATCAGCAATACTCAGATCCAAGTCAAGGAAAATAAATGCACCAGTGAGCCCTACAGTTTGCAGAACTGTACGATGGCATTTAGTCCTCTTAAAGGGCCAGTGTGCAGCATTTTGTGGTCTCCATTATCATAAATTAAATTTTTAAAAAATGTATTTGTGTATAATAACCTGAAACGTTTTAGCAAAGAATGAGGCCTTCACATCTACACTGGGAGCTGGTCCTCTTCGTGGACCAGCATGAGATAGCTTGAGCCGCTGAGTGTTAAACTGAGGGACCGCCAGCGGCCCAAAGGATGCCCAATGAGTGAGGCGGACAGCGTTGCATAGTTTTTGCTCTGTGGCTCACCTTACTGCAGCCTACATTCAGTTGGTTGCAATCTGCAAACACACCACTAGATGTCCCCAAATCCTACACACTCTTGACGGCGTGCTGTTGCAGACTGGACTGATTCCAGCCAATCAAAACCAGTATTTCTGTGTGGTAGGCTGTGGTGTAGTTTGGATTAGGAATCAGAGCCCTGGGTTAGAGTATAAAACTCATGCTGAACTCTGGGCATCATAGAATGATCAAATCTAATTTTGGTTCTTTTTGTTTTGTAGGAGGCGATGAGACTGGAAATGGTAAGCAATGTGCAGTATTATGCTAATTAATGTCGCTCAGTCCTCGGTGCTACTGACTCCAATTCGTTCTTTATAGATGGGGACAACTGGAACAGCACAGCAGGAGAAGGAGGTGGCTTCAGAGGCAGAGGTGAGACCTGGACTGTAATTCACACAGACAGATGTTGTACTTCAGATCTGACAGTTGTAGCATTAAAGTGTGACTTACCTGAGTAAAGAACAGAAACGTAAATGTGAGCTTATGTTTTAATACTGTCTTTACTGTAGAGTAGGGATGTATGATTTATAGGCAATTAATGTAGTTGGATATATTCCAAGAATTACATTTAGGAGCATAATGTCGACTGATAATGTGGAACATCGGTGAGGATTTGTTTTCCGTGTGTGTGTGTGGAGCCACACAGAGCGCACAGCAGCAGAGAGAATGAAACACAAGTTGACGTAAACAGTGCTGATTATCTACAAGTGGGACGGTTCACAAACGGAAAACACCAGTTTAACAAGCAGACATAAAGTTTAAAAAAATCTAAGAGTACGGCTAAGTTTACATTTAGTGTATGTATTCTAGGATGGTGGGGGCTTATTGGTGTTGAATTCTAAAAATAAACATGTATTGTTTTCCTCTAAACATATTTCTTGGCTCAGTCAGCGTATCAGTATCAGCCAACAGCAACACACGGTTAGCCCTGAGGTTCCATACCAGCACTCTCCTGCTGCAGGTATCGAACTCTGGTCCCAAAGACTCAAGACTTTTCCTGGAGGCAGTCGGCTGTAGTCAGCTGGCCGTTGAAAAAGTTTCCAACAGTTTCACGAAGGGAAAAGTATCTTAACAGACCAGAAACATTCCAGGTAGCATCCTGGATTAAACCTTCTGAACAGAATGAAGAGTAGTAGCAGATTCTGTTGTCAATTGTCAGATTTGTAATTAAATTGAAAGCTCAAAACTCAGTTCATGAAATGTGTCCTGACGGCATGTTTACTCCATCAGGGCGCAGCAGAGGATTTGGCAGAATGGATCGCAGTGAATTCAATGGTAATGTTTTCATGTTTGGTTGTGAGACCACTGGAATCAAGTGAAGTGTGAGTGAAACTCTCAAAGACATTTCAGCTGACTACATGAACTGCCTTGGTTTTACAGGAGATAATGATGGAGTTCATGAAAACTGTAGGTTTACGTTCTCCTTTGTTAGCCCCCCACATGCACTCAAAGCACTGGTTGTCTGTTTTATACTACTCTGTGGTTCTTTGGATTTCAATACGGTATGTTGTGAACAGGGTTTAGAGGAAGAGGCAGCAGAGGAGGAGGTTCCAGACGAGGTATTTCTAGTTCAGTCCTGTTATAAGGGATGTAGGACTGCTATTGCATGAAGTTAGCTTTCTGAAATGCAGAGAAATGTATTGCTAATTCAGTAATGTGTTGAAGGTGATGACCATGGTGCCAGAGGAAGCTTTGGAGGAGGTGAATGATCACTGGCCTAACCTTTGGGACGGTTAACCCTTTAGTCGTGGTCTCGTGTTGGTAAATGTTCTGTGTCTTCTGTCTTTGCAGGCTACCGTGGGAAAGATGAGGAGATCTTTGCTCATGGTAATGTTTTTATGATGAACTGATTTTAGCCTTTCAGTTGGGATCTGAAACATTTCACAGATGGGACTTGTCTCATACAGGAGAAGCTAAAGATCCAGAGAAGAAGGATGAAATGGATGGTGAAAGTAAGTTAATGAACTGCTGAATGTAAATGATTCATCAGTCCTGCAGTAATGATTAAGCCTGACCACTTGTGACCTGCAGGACCACGAGTCACATATGTCCCCCCAACCCTCCCTGAAGACGAAGACTCCATTTTTGCCCACTATGAGAGAGGCATCAACTTTGACAAGTATGATGACATTATGGTGGACGTCAGTGGAACCAACCCCCCGCAGGCCATCGTGGTAAGAAGTGCTGCAATAGGGAGGTAGTTCATGAATTGGTTGACAAATGGTTGCTGGTTTGTTTGTAGTTGCTTCTTCTTGAGGAAAAATAAGCAGTAAAGCTGCTTTGGTAGGCTATGCATAGATACCGTAACTAGGATGTAACCCAGACAACCTAATGGCAGACAACATGAGCTGTCCCTTGAGGCTGGTATGTGTGTTTCATCTGTTTTAAGTTCAAACTTCTTCTTTCAGACTTTTGATGAGGCAGCATTGTGTGAGTCCCTGAGAAGAAACATCAACAAGTCTGGCTATGTGAAGCCGACCCCCGTGCAGAAGCACGGCATCCCCATCATCTCTGCCTCCAGAGACCTCATGGCCTGTGCCCAGACTGGATCGGGGAAGACGGTGAGTTGAGAGGGTTTACTTTACCTTGCTGACCGGCTGAGCCTCGACTGGTTTTCAGCCCATTTGGCCAATGACGAGATTCTATAAAAAAGAAGAAATGATGGGCGCAAATGCATATAAAGAAACCATAATGAATGACCTATTCATTTGAATTGAGTGTTTTCTAAAGTCTTTATTGAGTATGACTGCATCTCCCCTCCTCCAGGCTGCATTCCTGCTCCCTATTCTGCAGCAGCTCATGGCAGACGGCGTGGCAGCCAGCTCCTTCAGCGAGCAGCAGGAGCCTGAAGCCGTCATCGTGGCCCCGACCAGGGAGCTCATCAACCAGATCTACCTGGAGGCCAGGAAGTTTGCCTTTGGGTATGTTGACTGTTTTACCGTGACTTAAAGGTATAATGTGATGCAACAATCCCTTCTAGTCTCTGCGTATGACCCAGCACAAGTGTGGGGTGGTGTGTGTGTCTGTATTTGCTCGTGTCCTATTTTATTGTGTTCATAACGTTCTGGGCGTCAGGCTTTTGAGCTCACGTGTGTGTGTAAGCCCCAGCCAATGAGCAGGCTATGCAGCCCAGTGTCAGACCCAGGCTCACAGTATGCGTCACTCTTGAGCGTCTGATACATTTCATTAGAGTTGTGTGTGAGAATATATATGTAAATAATACGTTTAAACATTCATATCCAACTTTGTGACAGTACCGCTGGCTTCTAATCCGAGTCCTCCGACTGTTGTAGGACATGTGTGCGTCCCGTAGTGGTCTATGGGGGAGTCAGCACTGGACACCAAATAAGAGACCTCTTAAGGGGGTGCAATGTGCTGTGTGGAACACCAGGGAGACTGCTGGATATGATTGGAAGAGGAAAGGTAAATAAATGGAGTGTTTTCACTCGTCCAGTCTTGAGTTGAAAGCGTGCACTAACTGGTGGTGTGCCTCAGGTGGGGCTGACTAAGCTGCGGTACCTGGTGCTGGATGAGGCAGACCGGATGTTGGATATGGGTTTTGAGCCCGACATGCGCCGCTTGGTGGGCTCCCCGGGAATGCCATCCAAAGAGAAGCGTCAGACTCTGATGTTCAGTGCCACCTACCCTGAGGACATCCAGAGGTCTGCACCTTCAGCAGCCACATCTGGTAGTGGAGACGTGAGCGTGGCATGTATGAATATGGAAGTGTGTTTTGCAGGATGGCGGCTGACTTCCTCAAGACTGACTATTTGTTCTTGGCTGTGGGTGTGGTGGGCGGAGCCTGCAGCGATGTGGAGCAGACGTTTCTCCAAGTCACCAAGTTCTCCAAGAGGGAGCGGCTCCTTGACGTTCTCAAGACCACAGGTACACTTTTTGTAGCTATTTTACAGCTTCTTGGTGTCCAACGTTATAAAAACTGCTTAATGTAAGCCTGGACAACAATGTGTTGTTAATGAATATTTAGAATGACTAGATAATAGATTGATGCTGAAAAGGCTGTCTACAGGATTGCTTGCAGCAGATCCATATCCAGTTAAACGTCTGAACTATAAAAAGGTAGCATTGCTGCATAGAATTATGTTTTATTTAAACACAGAGCACGCTACAGCTCTTGTAGGACCAAATATGGAACTTGTTCAATCACAGTGGAACATGAGCTGCATTCTCTCTCCTGACCACCAGGGGACGACTCCTCTGGTTCATACAATATGATGTTCATTAAGTAAATTGTGGTCCATTTTAGAGTCAAACCGACCATAAAGCAGGGGATGCTTTAGGGCGGGGCTACAAGGTGATTGACAGGTCTCTACCAGAGCCATATACAGTGTCTCTACCACGGCTTCAATCTTCCACAGTCCAAATATGGTTACTTCCTGTGACTGACGGATTATGGCGAACCCAGGGCTTGAAAGCCACGGCCCACAAACCATCAGGCCGCGCCGTCCTCTCGTCTGAGGCTCGTCTGAGGCTTGTCTGGGTTTTGCAGGAACGGAGCGCACCATGGTGTTTGTGGAGACCAAGAGACAAGCGGATTTCATTGCCACTTACTTGTGCCAGGAGAAGGTTCTGACGACCAGCATTCATGGGTAAGACGTGTGTCCAATGACGTGTTGGTGATGTGTCCTCTGAATGTGGTGAGGACTGTCCTGTTGTCTCTCAGGGACCGGGAGCAGCGGGAGCGAGAGCAGGCTCTGGCAGATTTCCGCTATGGCAAATGTCCCGTCCTGGTGGCCACCTCTGTAGCGGCCCGCGGTCTGGATATTCCAGATGTTCAGCATGTGGTGAACTTTGACCTCCCCAACAACATTGATGAATATGTCCACCGCATTGGGAGAACCGGCCGCTGTGGAAACACTGGGAAGGCCATGTCTTTCTATGACCCCGAGGCTGATGGACAGCTGGCCCGCTCCCTGGTCACAGTCCTGTCCAAGGTAAGACTCCCACAGACAGTGGTCTTCATTGTCTCATGTGTGTCCTCTGGGACACAGTGGTCTTCATTGTCTCATGTGTGTGTCCTCTGGGACTGACAGGCTCAGCAGGAAGTGCCCTCGTGGTTGGAGGAGTCTGCGTTCAGCAGCGGTGGCCCCGCCTTCAACCCCGGGAGGAGCTTTGCCTCCACAGACTCTAGGAAGGTGAGTGGATGGTTTAGCTTCCTCTGAATTCTTGATGTCGCTGTCTGTCCTCAAACGGTGTCCTCTGTCCCGTCATGTGTCCTCAGGGAGGGTCTTTCCAGGACAAAGATGCAAGGAGCCAGCCGGCTGCTCAGACTGCAGATGAAGAAGAAGAATGGGAATAGAGAATGTAGAGCCCCCCCCCCCCCCACAGTTATTTTTCTTTTCAGTGTTCCACTTGTTGTATTTTTGTTTGGAGACTAGACAACGTTCTAAATTGTCGAGCGAGATGCTACCCAGGACACCATGTGGATGACGTCTCTTCAGTGGCATGTTGTTACATAACTGTTATATTTTTTAAATCATCACTTCCCTAAACATCGACCATGGTTAAGTAAGGAAACAATGTGTCCAAACTTCAGGATGTCCTATATTTTGTTCCTTACTAGGATAAAGATCACAAATAAATACATATTTGTTCAAAGCAAAGCCTACTTTTCTTGTCAAGTGTGTTAAATTGAAGGCCGTCCAGTAGTTGATCTAGTCCTGGAAGAACAGGTTCTGTCCCCTCTGAAGAGGACCTGTATGAGACCAGTCCAGTTCCTCAGGTAGTCCACCAACAGCTATGCTGGTACTGGGTTAAGAGACCTGCCGGTCCAGGCCCAGATCCCTGATCCAGGGTGCAGTTCCATAGCAAGCGTTTCCTGTCAACAGAAGTACAGACCTGGTCTCTTGGTAGATATTTCCTGGACCCTCTGGAACCACAAGTTCTGCTCAGGACCCAGAGACGGTTCTGTTGTTCCTCAATACCAGGATGTTCTACTACATCTGGCTGCATTTTGCAGTTTGCAAGCCCACATGGTCTTCTGGCTCTTCTTACCCACAATCCTTTGCACAGTACATGTATGAGCAAGGGCGTCACAGCACAAGGTGCCTTGTTATGAGGAAGTCTCAAATGAAATGTAAAACCCTTTCACTTATTAACGGTAGTGTTGGAGCTATTTATTTAATGTTAGTATTTGGTTTTAGTTCACAATTAGTATTGTTTGGTTAGTCTGGCTATTTACTTTAAGTTTATTTATTTTTTATTTATTTTTATGTTTTAGGATAACTTTTTCTCTTAGTTTTTTGTTTACTAATTGGGTGATGCTGTGGGCACCTGGGTTTATAACAAGGAGCAGGAAGGTGTAGGACCAGAATGCACCTGGGTTTATAACAAGGAGCAGGCAGGTGTAGGACCAGAATGCACCTGGGTTTATAACGTCTGCTACGTCTGCAATTTCTGTAACGTATAACATATAACGTCTAACGTCTGCAACGTCTGCCACATCTGCAACGTCTGCAACGTCCGCTACGTCTGCTACGTCTGCCACGTCTACTACGTCCGTAACGTCCGCTACGTCTGCAACGTCCGCTACGTCTGCAACGTCTAATGTCTGCTACGTCTTCAACGTCTGCTACGTCTGTAACGTCTAATGTCTGTAACGTCTAACGTCTAATGTCTGCTACGTCCGCAACGTCTGCTACGTCTGCTACGTCTGTAACGTCTAATGTCTGCTACGTCTAATACGTCTGCAACATCTGCAACGTCTGCTACGTCTGCTACGTCTGCCACGTCTGCTGTGTCTGTAACGTCCGCAACGTCTGCTTCGTCCGCAACGTCTGCAACGTCTGCAACGTCCGCAACGTCTGCTACGTCTGTAACGTCTAATGTCTGCTACGTCTAATACGTCTGCAACATCTGCAACGTCTGCTACGTCTGCTACGTCTGCCACGTCTGCTATGTCTGTAACGTCTAACGTCTGTAACGTCTAACGTCTGCAACGTCTGCTACGTCTGTAACGTCTAATGTCTGCTACGTCTGCATGTCTGTAACGTCTAACGTCCGCTATGTCTGCAGCGTCTGCTACGTCTGCAACGTCTGCTACGTCTGTAACGTCTGCTACGTCTGTAACGTCTGCTAAGTCTGCAACGTCTGCTACTTCTGTAACGTCTAATGTCTGCTACGTCTGCTACGTCTGCAACGTCCGCCACTTCTGTAACGTCTGCTACTTCTGTAACGTCTGATGTCTGCTACGTCTGCAACGTCTGCTACGTCCGCAACGTCCGCTACGTCCGCTACGTCCGTAACGTCCGCTACGTCCGCTACGTCCGCTACGTCCGCAACGTCTGCTACGTCTGCTACATCTGCTACGTCTGTAACGTCTGCAATGTCTGTAACGTCCGTAACGTCCGCAACGTCTGCTACGTCTGCTACGTCTGTAACGTCTAACGTCTAATGTCTGCTACGTCTAATACGTCTGCAACATCTGCAACGTCTGCTACGTCTGCTACGTCTGCCACGTCTGCTATGTCTGTAACGTCCGCAACGTCCGCTTCGTCCGCAACGTCCGCAACGTCTGCAACGTCCGCTACGTCCGCAACGTCCGCTACGTCCGCAACGTCTGCAACGTCCGCTACGTCCGCAACGTCTGCAACGTCCGCTACGTCTGCAACGTCTAATGTCTGCTACATCTGCAATGTCTGTAACGTCTAACGTCTAACGTCCGTAACGTCCGCAACGTCTGCTTCGTCTGCTACGTCTGTAACGTCTAACGTCTAATGTCTGCTACGTCTGCAACGTCTGCAACGTCCGCAACGTCTGCTACGTCTGCTACGTCTGTAACGTCTAATGTCTGCTACGTCTAATACGTCTGCAACATCTGAAACGTCTGCTACGTCTGCCACGTCTGCTATGTCTGTAACGTCTAACGTCTGCTACGTCTGCTACGTCTGCAACGTCTGCTACGTCTGTAACGTCTAATGTATGCTACATTCGCTACGTCTGCAACGTCTGCAATGTCCGCAACATCCGCAACGTCTGCTACGTCTGTAACGTCTAACGTCTGCTACGTCTGCAACGTCCGTAAGATCCGCTACGTCTGCAATGTCTGTAACGTCTAACGTCCGTAACGTCCGCAACGTCTGTAACGTCTAACGTCTGTAACGTCTTACGTCTGCCACGTCCGCAACGTCTGCAACGTCTGAAACGTCTAACGTCCGCAACGTCCGCAACGTCCGCAACGTCTGCTACGTCTGAACGTCTACGTCGCACGTCTGCAACGTCTGCTACGTCTGTAACGTCTAACGTCTGTAACGTCTTACGTCTGCAACGTCTGAAACGTCCGCAACGTCCGCAACGTCTGCTACGTCTGCTACGTCTGTAACGTCTAACGTCTGTAACGTCTTACGTCTGCCACGTCTGCAACGTCTGAACGTCTGCAACGTCTGCTACGTCTGTAACGTCTAACGTCTGCTACGTCTAACGTCTGCTACGTCTGCAACGTCTGCTACGTCCGCCACGTCCGCTACGTCTGTAACGTCTAATGTATGCTATGTATGCTACGTCTGCAACGTCTGCAACGTCCGCAACATCCGCAACGTCTGCTACGTCTGTAACGTCTGCTACGTCTGCAATGTCCGCTACGTCTGTAACGTCTAATGTCTGCTACGTCTGCAATGTCTGTAACGTCTAACGTCCGTAACGTCTGCTTCGTCTGCTACGTCTGCTACTTCTGTAACGTCTGATGTCTGCTACGTCTGCAACGTCTGCTACGTCTGCAACGTCTGCTACGTCTGCAACGTCCGCAACGTCTGCAACGTCCGCAACGTCTGCAACGTCCGCTACGTCCGCTACGTCTGCAACGTCCGCAACGTCTGCAACGTCTGCAACGTCCGCTACGTCTGCAACGTCTAATGTCTGCTACATCTGCAATGTCTGTAACGTCTAACGTCTAACGTCGGTAACGTCCGCAACGTCCGCTACGTCCGCTACGTCTGCTACGTCTGCTACGTCTCTAACGTCTGCAATGTCTGTAACGTCTAACGTCTAACGTCCGTAACGTCCGCAACGTCTGCTTCGTCTGCTACGTCTGTAACGTCTAACGTCTAATGTCTGCTACGTCTGCAACGTCCGCAACGTCTGCTACGTCTGCTACGTCTGTAACGTCTAATGTCTGCTACGTCTAATACGTCTGCAACATCTGCAACGTCTGCTACGTCTGCCACGTCTGCTATGTCTGTAACGTCTAACGTCTGTAACGTCTAACGTCTGCTACGTCTGCAACGTCTGCTACGTCTGTAACGTCTAATGTATGCTACGTTCGCTACGTCTGCAACGTCTGCAATGTCCGCAACATCCGCAACGTCTGCTACGTCTGTAACGTCTAACGTCTGCTACGTCTGCAACGTCCGTAAGATCCGCTACGTCTGCAATGTCTGTAACGTCTAACGTCCGTAACGTCCGCAACGTCCGCAACGTCTGTAACGTCTAACGTCTGTAACGTCTTACGTCTGCCACGTCCGCAACGTCTGCAACGTCTGCAACGTCTAACGTCCGTAACGTCCGCAACGTCCGCTACGTCTGCTACGTCTGTAACGTCTTACGTCTGCCACGTCTGCAACGTCTGCTACGTCTGTAACGTCTAACGTCTGTAACGTCTAACGTCTGCTACGTCTGCAACGTCTGTGACGTCTAACGTCCGTAACGTCTGCTACGTCTGTAACGTCTAATGTCTGCTACGTCTGCAACGTCTGCTACGTCCGCCACGTCCGCTACGTCTGTAACGTCTAATGTATGCTATGTATGCTACGTCTGCAACGTCTGCAACGTCCGCAACATCCGCAACATCCGCAACGTCTGCTACGTCTGTAACGTCTAACGTCTGCTACGTCTGCAACGTCTGCTACGTCCGCCACGTCCGCTACGTCTGTAACGTCTAATGTATGCTATGTATGCTACGTCCGCAACGTCCGCAACGTCCGCAACATCCGCAACATCCGCAACATCCGCAACGTCTGCTACGTCTGTAACGTCTAACGTCTGCTACGTCTGCAATGTCCGCTACGTCCACAACGTCCGCAACGTCTGCTACGTCCGCTACGTCTGCAATGTCCGCTACGTCTGTAACGTCTAATGTCTGCTACGTCTGCTACGTCTGCAATGTCTGCAACGTCTGCAACGTCTGCTACGTCTGCAACGTCTGCAACGTCTGCTACATCTGTAACGTTTAACGTCTGTAACGTCTGCCACGTCTGCTACGTCTGTAACGTCGAATGTATGCTACGTTCGCTACGTCTGCAACGTCTGCAACGTCCGCAACATCCGCAACGTCTGCTACGTCTGTAACGTCTGCAACGTCCGTAAGATCCGCTACGTCTGTAACGTCTAATGTCTGCTACGTCTTCAACGTCTGCTACGTCTGCAACGTCTGCTACGTCCGCTACGTCTGCAACGTCTAATGTCTGCTACGTCTTCAACGTCTGCTACGTCTGCAACGTCTGCTACGTCTGTAACGTCTAATGTCTGCAATGTCTGTAATGTCTAACGTCTAATGTCTGCTACGTCTAATACGTCTGCAACATCTGCAACGTCTGCTACGTCTGCCACGTCTGCTGTGTCTGTAACGTCCGCAACGTCTGCTTCGTCCGCAACGTCTGCAACGTCCGCAACGTCTGCAACGTCCGCAACGTCCGCAACGTCTGCTACGTCTGCTACGTCTGTAATGTCTAATGTCTGCTACGTCTGCAACGTCTGCAACGTCCGCAACGTCTGCTACGTCTGTAACGTCTAATGTCTGCTACGTCTAATACGTCTGCAACATCTGCAACGTCTGCTACGTCTGCTACGTCTGCCACGTCTGCTATGTCTGTAACGTCTAACGTCTAACGTCTGCAACGTCTGCTACGTCTGTAACGTCTAATGTCTGCTACGTCTGCAATGTCTGTAACGTCTAACGTCCGCTATGTCTGCAGCGTCTGCTACGTCTGCTACGTCTGCTACTTCTGTAACGTCTGCTACTTCTGTAACGTCTAATGTCTGCTACGTCTGCTACGTCTGCAACGTCTGTAACGTCCGCCACTTCTGTAACGTCTGCTACGTCTGTAACGTCTAATGTCTGCTACGTCTGCAATGTCTGCTACGTCTGTACTTCTGTAACGTCTGATGTCTGCTACGTCTGCTACTCTGAATGTCTGCTACGTCTGCTACTTCTGTAACGTCTGATGTCTGCTACGTCTGCAACGTCTGCTACATCTGCTATTCTGTAACGTCTGATGTCTGCTACGTCTGCTACGTCTGCAACGTCTGCAACGTCCGCTACGTCTGTAACGTCTAATGTCTGCTACGTCTGCAATGTCTGTAACGTCTACGTCTGCTTCGTCTGCTACGTCTGCTACTTCTGTAACGTCTGATGTCTGCTACGTCTGCAACGTCTGCTACGTCCGCAACGTCCGCTACGTCCGTAACGTCCGCTACGTCTGCTACGTCCGCAACGTCTGCTACGTCTGCTACATCTGCTACGTCTGTAACGTCTGCAATGTCTGTAACGTCCGTAACGTCCGTAACGTCCGCAACGTCCGCTACGTCTGTAACGTCTAACGTCTAATGTCTGCTACGTCTAATACGTCTGCAACGTCTGCAACGTCTGCAACGTCTGCTACGTCTGCTACGTCTGCTACGTCTGCTACGTCTGTAACGTCGAACGTCGTGTGAACGTCCGAACGTCGCTACGTCGCTACGTCCGTAACGTCCGCAACGTCCGCTACGTCTGCTACGTCTGCTACGTCTGGTCTACGTCTGTAACGTCTTACGTCTGCCACGTCTGCAACATCTGAACGTCTGCACGTCTGCTACGTCTGTAACGTCTAACGTCTGTAACGTCTAACGTCTGCTACGTCTGCAACGTCTGTGACGTCTGCAACGTCTGTAACGTCTAACGTCTGTAACGTCTGCTACGTCTGTAACGTCTAATGTCTGCTACGTCTGCAACGTCCGCTACGTCTGTAACGTCTAATGTATGCTATGTATGCTACGTCTGCAACGTCTGCAACGTCCGCAACATCCGCAACATCCGCAACGTCTGCTACGTCTGTAACGTCTAACGTCTGCTACGTCTGCAATGTCCGCTACGTCCGCAACATCTGCTACGTCGCTACGTCTGCATGTCGCTACGTCTGTAACGTCTATGTCTGCTACGTCTGCTACGTCTGCATGTCGCAACGTCTGCACGTCTGCAAGTTGTGTTGGTTGGTTGGTTGTTTGTGTTTGTTGTGTTGGTTGCACGTCTGCTACGTCTGTAACGTCTAATGTATGCTATGTTTGCTACGTCTGCAACGTCTGCAACGTCCGCAACATCCGCAACGTCTGTACGTCTGTAACGTCTAACGTCTAAGTCGTAGTCGCTACGTCTGTAACGTCTAATGTCTGCTACGTCTTCAACGTCTGCTAGTCTGTAACGTCTAATGTCTGCTACATCGCTACGTCTGCACGTCTACGTCCGCAACGTCCGCTATGTCTGTACGTCTGCTACGTCTGTAACGTCTAACGTCTGCTACGTCTGCAATGTCCGCTACGTCCGCAACGTCCGCAACGTCTGCTACGTCCGCTACGTCTGCAATGTCCGCTACGTCTGTAACGTCTAATGTCTGCTACGTCTGCTACGTCTGCAATGTCCGCACGTCTGCAACGTCTGCAACGTCTGCTACGTCTGCAACGTCTGCAACGTCTGCAAGTTGTACATCTGTAACGTTTAACGTCTGTAACGTCTGCCACGTCTGCGTTGTACGTCTGTAACGTCTAATGTATGCTACGTTCGCTACGTCTGCAACGTCTGCAACGTCCGCAACATCCGCAACGTCTGCTACGTCTGTAACGTCTGCAACGTCCGTAAGATCCGCTACGTCTGTAACGTCTAATGTCTGCTACGTCTTCAACGTCTGCTACGTCTGCAACGTCTGCTACGTCCGCTACGTCTGCAACGTCTAATGTCTGCTACGTCTTCAACGTCTGCTACGTCTGCAACGTCTGCTACGTCTGTAACGTCTAATGTCTGCAATGTCTGTAATGTCTAACGTCTAATGTCTGCTACGTCTAATACGTCTGCAACATCTGCAACGTCTGCTACGTCTGCTACGTCTGCCACGTGTGGTTGTGTGGTTGTTGTTGGTGGTTGGTTGTGTGGTTGTGTTGTGTTGTTGTTGTTGTTTGGTTGGTGGTTGTGTTGTGTTTGTTGTGTTTGTTGTGGTTTGTTGTGTTGGTCTGCTGTGTCTGTTTGTTGTTGGTTGTGTTGTGTTTGTTGTGTTGTGTTGTGTTAACGTCCGCTATGTTGGGTTGGTTGGTTGTTTTTGTTGTTTTGTGTTTGTTGGTTGTGTTGGTGTGTTGTTGTGTTGTTGTGTTTGTTGTGTTGTTTGTTGTGTTTGTTGTGTTGTTGTTGTTTGTTGTGTTTGTTGTTGGTTGTGTTGTGGTTGTGTGTGGTCGTCTGCTTCGTCCGCAACGTCTGCAACGTCCGCAACGTCTGCAACGTCCGCTACGTCCGCAACGTCCGCAACGTCTGCTACGTCTGCTACGTCTGTAATGTCTAATGTCTGCTACGTCTGCAACGTCTGCAACGTCCGCAACGTCTGCTACGTCTGTAACGTCTAATGTCTGCTACGTCTAATACGTCTGCAACATCTGCAACGTCTGCTACGTCTGCTACGTCTGCCACGTCTGCTATGTCTGTAACGTCTAACGTCTGTCGTCTAACGTCTGCAACGTCTGCTACGTCTGTAACGTCTAATGTCTGCTACGTCTGCAATGTCTGTAACGTCTAACGTCCGCTATGTCTGCAGCGTCTGCTACGTCTGCAACGTCTGCTACTTCTGTAACGTCTGCTACTTCTGTAACGTCTAATGTCTGCTACGTCTGCTACGTCTGCAACGTCTGCAACGTCCGCCACTTCTGTAACGTCTGCTACGTCTGTAACGTCTAATGTCTGCTACGTCTGCAATGTCTGCTACGTCTGCTACTTCTGTAACGTCTGATGTCTGCTACGTCTGCTACGTCTGCAATGTCTGCTACGTCTGCTACTTCTGTAACGTCTGATGTCTGCTACGTCTGCAACGTCTGCTACATCTGCTACTTCTGTAACGTCTGATGTCTGCTACGTCTGCTACGTCTGCAACGTCTGCAACGTCCGCTACGTCTGTAACGTCTAATGTCTGCTACGTCTGCAATGTCTGTAACGTCTAACGTCCGTAACGTCTGCTTCGTCTGCTACGTCTGCTACTTCTGTAACGTCTGATGTCTGCTACGTCTGCAACGTCTGCAACGTCCGCAACGTCCGCTACGTCCGTAACGTCCGCTACGTCCGCTACGTCCGCTACGTCCGCTACGTCCGCTACGTCTGCTACGTCTGCTACGTCTGTAACGTCTGCAACGTCTGCAACGTCCGCTACGTCTGTAACGTCTAATGTCTGCTACGTCTGCAATGTCTGTAACGTCTAACGTCCGTAACGTCTGCTTCGTCTGCTACGTCTGCTACTTCTGTAACGTCTGATGTCTGCTACGTCTGCAACGTCTGCAACGTCCGCAACGTCCGCTACGTCCGTAACGTCCGCTACGTCCGCTACGTCCGCTACGTCTGCTACGTCTGCTACGTCTGTAACGTCTGCAATGTCTGTAACGTCCGTAACGTCCGTAACGTCCGCAACGTCTGCTACGTCTGCTACGTCTGTAACGTCTAACGTCTAATGTCTGCTACGTCTAATACGTCTGCAACATCTGCAACGTCTGCTACGTCTGCTACGTCTGCCACGTCTGCTATGTCTGTAACGTCCGCAACGTCCGCTTCGTCCGCAACGTCCGCAACGTCCGCTACGTCCGCAACGTCCGCTACGTCCGCTACGTCCGCAACGTCCGCAACGTCCGCAACGTCTGCTACGTCTGCTACGTCTGCTACGTCTGTAACGTCTGTAACGTCTTACGTCTGCCACGTCTGCAACGTCTGAAACATCTGCAACGTCTGCTACGTCTGTAACGTCTAACGTCTGTAACGTCTAACGTCTGCTACGTCTGCAACGTCTGTGACGTCTGCAACGTCTGTGACGTCTAACGTCCGTAACGTCTGCTACGTCTGTAACGTCTAATGTCTGCAACGTCTGCTACGTCCGCCACGTCCGCTACGTCTGTAACGTCTAATGTATGCTATGTATGCTACGTCTGCAACGTCCGCAACATCCGCAACATCCGCAACATCCGCAACGTCTGCTACGTCTGTAACGTCTAACGTCTGCTACGTCTGCTACGTCTGCAATGTCCGCAACGTCTGCTACGTCCGCTACGTCTGCAATGTCCGCTACGTCTGTAACGTCTAATGTCTGCTACGTCTGCTACGTCTGCAATGTCCGCTACGTCTGCAACGTCTGCAACGTCTGCTACATCTGTAACGTTTAACGTCTGTAACGTCTGCCACGTCTGCAACGTCTGCTACGTCTGTAACGTCTAATGTATGCTACGTTCGCTACGTCTGCAACGTCTGCAACGTCCGCAACATCCGCAACGTCTGCTACGTCTGTAACGTCTAACGTCTGCAACGTCCGTAAGATCCGCTACGTCTGTAACGTCTAATGTCTGCTACGTCTTCAACGTCTGCTACGTCTGTAACGTCTAATGTCTGCTACATCCGCTACGTCTGCAACGTCTGCAACGTCTAACGTCCGTAACGTCCGTAACGTCCGCAACGTCCGCTACGTCTGCTACGTCTAATGTCTGCTACGTCTGCAAAGTCCGTAAGATCCGCTACGTCTGTAACGTCTAATGTCTGCTACGTCTTCAACGTCTGCTACGTCTATAACGTCTAATGTCTGCAACGTCTGCTACGTCTGTAACGTCTAATGTCTGCTACGTCTGCAACGTCTGTAACGTCTAACGTCTGTAACGTCTAACGTCTGTAACGTCTAACATCCGCTACGTCTGCAACGTCTGCAACGTCTGCAACGTCCGCTGCGTCCGCAACGTCTGCTACGTCCGCTACGTCTGCAACGTCCGCAACGTCTGCTACGTCTGCAACGTCTGCTACGTCTGTAACATCTGTAACGTCTAACGTCTGCTACGTCTGCCACGTCTGCAACGTCTGCAACGTCCGCAACGTCTGACGTCTGCTACGTCTGCTACGTCTTCTACGTCTGCAATTTCTGTAACGTCTAACGTCTGTAAAGTCTAACGTCTGTAACGTCTGCAACGTCTGTAACGTCTGCTACGTCTGTAACGTCTAATGTCTGCTACGTCTGCAACGTCTGCTACGTCTGTAACGTCTAATGTCCGCTACGTCCGCTACGTCTGCAACGTCCGCAACGTCTGCTACGTCTGTAACGTCGAATGTCTGCTACGTCTGCTACGTCTGCAATGTCCGTAACGTCTAATGTCCGTAACATCTGCTATGTCTGCAACGTCTGCTACGTCTGCAACGTCTAACTTTGTCACGTATACTACGTCTGCAACGTCTGCAACGTCTGCTACGTCTAACGTCTGTAACGTCGTCACGTCTGCAACGTCTGCTACGTCTGTAACGTCTAACGTCTGACACGTCTGCCACGTCTGCCACGTCTGCAACGTCTGCTACGTCCGTAACGTCCGCAATGTCCGTAACGTCCGCTACGTCTGCAATGTCCACTATGTCTGCAACGTCTGCTACGTCTGTAACATCTAATGTCCGCTACGTCCGCTACGTCTGCAACGTCTGCAACGTCTGCTACGTCTGTAACGTCTAATGTCTGCTACGTCTGCAACGTCTGTAATGTCCGTAACGTCTAATGTCGTAACGTCTGACGTCTGTAACGTCTGTTACGTCTGTAACGTCTAACGTCTGCTACGTCTGCTACGTCTGCAACGTCTGCTACGTCTGTAACGTCTAACGTCTGCTACGTCTGCAATTTCTGTAACGTCTAACGTCTGTAAAGTCTAACGTCTGTAACGTCTGCTACGTCTGCAACGTCTGTAACGTCTGCCACGTCTGTAACGTCTAATGTCTGCTACGTCTAATGTCTGCTACGTCTTCAACATCTGCTACGTCTGTAACGTCTAATGTCTGCTACGTCCGCTACGTCTGCTACGTCTGCAACGTCTGCAATGTCTGCAACGTCTGCAACTTCTGCTACGTCTGCTACGTCTGCAACGTCTGCAACGTCTAACGTCTAACGTCTGCTACGTCTGCCACATCTGCAACGTCCGCAACGTCTGACGTCTGCTACGTCCGCAACGTCTGACGTCTGCTACGTCCGCGACGTCAGCAACGTCCGCGACGTCTGCAACGTCCGCGACGTCTGCAACGTCCGCTACGTCTGCAACGTCCGTAACGTCCGTAACGTCCGTAACGTCCGTAACGTCCGCTACGTCCGTAACGTCCGTAACGTCCGCAACGTCCGCTACGTCTGCAACGTCCGTAACGTCTGCAACGTCCGCAACGTCCGCTACGTCTGCAACGTCCGTAACGTCTGTAACGTCCGCAACGTCTGCTACGTCTGCAATGTCTGTAACGTCTAACGTCCGTAACGTCTGCTACGTCTGCAACGTCTGCTACGTCTGCTACGTCTGCTACGTCTGTAACGTCTAATGTCTGCTACGTCTGTAACGTCTAATGTCTGCTACGTCTGCAACGTCTGTAACGTCTGAACGTCTGCTACGTCTGTAATTTCTAATGTCTGCTACGTCCGCTACGTCTGCAACGTCTGCAACGTCCGCAACGTCTGCTACGTCTGTAACGTCTAATGTCTGCTACGTCTGCTACGTCAGCAATGTCTGTAACGTCTAACGTCTGTAACGTCTGCTACGTCTGCAACGTCTGCTACGTCTGCAACGTCTGCTACGTCTGCTACGTCTGTAACGTCTAATGTCTGCTACGTCTGTAACGTCTAATGTCTGCAACGTCTGCAACGTCCGCAATGTCTGCTACGTCTGTAACGTCTAATGTCTGCTACGTCTGCAACGTCTGCTACGTCTGTAACGTCTAATGTCCGCTACGTCCGCTACGTCTGCAACGTCTGCAACGTCCGTAACGTCTGCTACGTCTGTAACGTCTAATGTCTGCTACGTCTGCTACGTCTGCAATGTCCGTAACGTCTAACGTCCGTAACATCTGCTACGTCTGCAACGTCTGCTACTTCTGTAACGTCTAATGTCTGCTACGTCTGCAACGTCTAATGTCTGCTACGTCTGTAACGTCTAATGTCTGCTACGTCCGCAACGTCCGCAACGTCTGTAACGTCTAATGTCTGCTACGTCTGCAACGTCTGCTACGTCTGTAACGTCTAATGTCTGCTACGTCTGTAACGTCTGACGTCTGTAACGTCTAACGTCTGCCACGTCTGCCATGTCTGCAACGTCTGCCACGTCTGCCATGTCTGCAACGTCTGCAACGTCTTCTACGTCCGTAACGTCCGCAACGTCCGTAACGTCCGCTACGTCTGCTATGTCTGCTACGTCTGCAACGTCTGCTACGTCTGTAACGTCTAACGTCTGCTACGTCTGCAATTTCTGTAACGTCTAACGTCTGTAACGTCTAACGTCTGTAACGTCTAACGTCTGTAACGTCTAACGTCTGCTACGTCTGCAATGTCTGTAACGTCTAACGTCTGTCACGTCTAACGTCCGTAACGTCTGCTACGTCTGCAACGTCTGCAACGTCTGCTACGTCTGTAACGTCTAATGTCTGCTACGTCTGTAACGTCTAATGTCTGCTACGTCTGTAACGTCTAATGTCTGCTACGTCCGCAACGTCCGCAACGTCCGCAACGTCTGTAACGTCTAATGTCTGCTACGTCTGCAACGTCTGCTACGTCTGTAACGTCTAATGTCCGCTACGTCTGCAACGTCCGCAACGTCTGCTACGTCTGTAACGTCTAATGTCTGCTACGTCTGTAACGTCTGACGTCTGTAACGTCTAACGTCTGCCACGTCTGCCATGTCTGCAACGTCTGCCACGTCTGCCATGTCTGCAACGTCTGCAACGTCTGCTACGTCCGTAACTTCCGCAATGTCCGCAACGTCCGCAACGTCCGTAACGTCCGCTACGTCTGCAATGTCCACTATGTCTGCTACGTCTGCAACGTCTGCTACGTCTGTAACGTCTAACGTCTGCTACGTCTGCAATTTCTGTAACGTCTAACGTCTGTAACGTCTAACGTCTGTAACGTCTAACGTCTGTAACGTCTAACGTCTGCTACGTCTGCAACGTCTGCAATGTCTGCAACGTCTGCTACGTCTGCAACGTCTGCTACGTCTGTAACGTCTAACGTCTGTAACGTCTAACGTCTGCTACGTCTGCAACGTCTGCAACGTCTGCTACGTCTGTAACGTCTAACGTCTGCTACGTCTGCCACGTCTGCAACGTCCGCAACGTCCGCTACGTCTGCTACGTCTGCAATTTCTGTAACGTCTGTAACGTCTGTAACGTCTGTAACGTCTGTAACGTCTAACGTCTGTAACGTCTAACGTCCGTAACGTCTGCTACGTCTGCAACGTCTGCAACGTCTAATGTCTGCTACGTCTGTAACGTCTAATGTCTGCTACGTCCGCAACGTCCGCAACGTCCGCAACGTCTGCAACGTCTGCTACGTCTGCAACGTCTGCTACGTCTGTAACGTCTAATGTCTGCTACGTCTGCAACGTCTGCCAAGTCTGTAACGTCTAATGTCCGCTACGTCCGCTACGTCTGCAACGTCTGCTACGTCTGCAACGTCTGCTACTTCTGTAACGTCTAATGTCTGCTACGTCTGCAACGTCTGCAACGTCCATTTTTGTCACGTATACTACTTCTGCAACGTCTGCAACGTCTAACGTCTGTAACGTCTGCCACGTCTGCCACGTCTGCCACGTCTGCAACGTCTGCTACGTCCGTAACGTCCGCAATGTCCGCAACGTCCGCAACGTCCGTAACGTCCGCAATGTCCACTATGTCTGCTACGTCTGCGACGTCTGCTACGTCTGTAACGTCTAATGTTTGCTACGTCTGCAACGTCTGTAACGTCTAACGTCTGCTACGTCTGCAATTTCTGTAACGTCTAACGTCTGTAACGTCTAACGTCTGTAACGTCTAACGTCTGCTACGTCTGCAACGTCTGCAACGTCTGCTACGTCTGCTACGTCTGCAACGTCTGCTACATCTGCCACGTCTGCAACGTCCGCAACGTCTGACGTCTGCTACGTCTGCTACGTCTGCAATTTCTGTAACGTCTGTAACGTCTAACGTCTGTAACGTCTGCTACGTCTGTAACGTTTAACGTCTGTAACGTCTAACGTCCGTAACGTCTGCTACGTCTG
>JACSYO010002043.1:0-5000 GCA_016806645.1 Ophiodon elongatus
ATATATATGTATATGTATATATATGTATATATATACAAATATATATATATATATGTATGTGTATATATATATATGTATGTATGTGTATATATATATATATATATATGTATGTGTATATATATATATATATATATATATATTACTCACACACACACACAGGCACATGCTCATAGGATTTTGCTACATAGAGCGACATAGCTGATATCGTTTACAGTGTATTAATGTATTAAAAAAGAGTATTCCACTCAACCCTATTTCTTATAGCTAAATGGCTGTTAAATTTATTTTACACACACTATCTGACAGCATCATATATATTCTGTATTTGGCTACACAGCATTTTAAGCCAGGTCAAAGTTAATTAAAGCTTAATATCACAAAGAATGCCTACAAGGGCTGCACATATAATAAAAACTGCAATGAGCAACATTAGTAGAACACACAAGTATATACAATGCATCACAAAAATAAGACACACACAGTACGTAAATAACTGTGGCAGAATTAACGTACACAATTGTATGTTGTATAACAGTAATTTAGTATTTTAGGGCAGACTAAAAGAGGTTGAAGGCTGATATGAAAAACAATATTTTGAGTTTACTTTTAAATGAGTCGACAGAATAGCCTCTCGAATTTGGGTAAGAAGACGGTTCCAAAGAAGGGGAGCTTTGTAAGAGGAGGCCCTACCACCTACTGATGATTTATTTTGCAATAGTCAGGAGGCCGGCAATTTAATATTTGATATTTAAAATGTGGTGCTTGTAGTAGTAGAAAATGTAATACTCAAAAGGGTTAGAGACCGACCAATGCTGAACGGAAAATGTTGAGTATAAAAAACATTTGATCGCAGTATCAGTGTTTTCTAATAAGCGTATTTTGTCCACCAACAAGTCATTTTCCAAAACATGCAAGTTCTGTTTAAATTACACAATACAGAGAATTCCTAAAAGCAGAAAGCAATCAATATTTTATTGTGAAGTCCAATGACCCAGAGGAAAGAGAGCTCTGTGTCTGATGCTGCCCCCTGATGGTTGCTTAATATACTGCAGTCAGGATGATCAAAGCTTCCACAAATCATTCATACAAGACAGTAATAGGCGTTTGGGATCATGCAGTGGTGGAAAGTAAAGTACATTTACTCAGGACTGTACATAAGTACAAGTTTATTGAGTTTTTTTACACTATACTTTTAATGCACTACATTTCGCTAACATCGGCAGTTAGGTATTGCATTGCAGGTTCATATGTTACATACAAAACATATGAGCAGTTTATACATATGATACATTGTTACAGATTTCATAGTAATAAACCAATAATATCTTAACGCCTAACATATATGTATACAACTATGAAAGTTCATAGAATGTATTGATACTTAAAGTACATTTAGCTGATAGTACTGTTGTACTTTTGATTAAGTATCAATTCAAATGCAGGACTTTTACCTGTTATGGAGTCATTTTACACTGGTATTAGGCTAGTACTACTCAGTCTCAGTACTTCCTCTATCTCACTCTCATGAGTACTTGGAAATCAGTGACATAAAGGGGATCAGATCCCCTTAGATGGCCAGCAGAATACACATTTGAATAGTTTTCGTCACTTTTTGAACCAGCTCTAGTGGAGATTAGAGGTGAGAAATTGTCGGGGTTCCACCTTTTAACTGTCACCTGCAGGTCACGCTGTTCTGTGCAATTTCTTTATATTTTGCAGCTTTGACAGATTTCAACGGATGCCCGCCCCATCCTGGGAGATAAACAGACAACACAACCAATAGTAACACGAGTTTTCGGTGACAGGCGCCGCCTCTACGTGACGGACGTCCCTTTGAGCCAATCAGCAGCCTCAATGTCGCGCCTCTAAACCGGAGATGGATTTCCGAACCAAGTGTAGCGAAAAGCCTGTACTTTGTTTACGTCCCGCAAGTTAGCTGACAGCTGTTGTAGCGCGTTACACACACACACAGCCGGGTCTGAGTGGCTCCGGTGGCTGCCTGGAGCCTCGCACACTTTACACCGGGTGTCCTGGATGTCGTGGATGGGCTGTTTTGTTGAATGAGGGGGACCCGCTCGATGCCGACAGGAGGATGAACTCCATCACCGGTCGGGTTCTCGCCATCCCAGCCGCCTCTGTCACCAGCTCTGGAGCTTCATCCTCTCGAGCCTTACACGTAGAGCTCACGTCCCAGCAGGTAAATGCAAAGCCCCTGAGCCAAGCTCAACGCGAACTGCTGTCAAACGACACGGAGAGACTCTGCCTGGGCCGCCTCAGTGTGTTGTGTGTTAGTTTACAACTGCTGCCTGGAGGAACACGGCGGGCCTGTTGGGCTAGCTAACTGCTAGCTAGCAGCTGCTAGCTAGCAGTTAGCTAGCTCACTGTAAATGAATGTCAGCCAACTGGACTGACACTAACCACCAGCCGGAGGTTAGTGTCTGAGACCGGCTCTTTTTCAGCGTGTTGCCCAATTATGAGGATATATATAAGCTATATATATCTTTCTACATGCTTAATTGTCTCCGAAGCTAGAGTGCTTCTGCTAATGTCAATTTAACTTGGCGTCGTGCCAGCTCGCAGGTGACAGCTCCGCTGACGGCGAAGCGTCATAACTGTGATGTTGTATTGTCTCATGCAGGTATGTTAGTGATACATGAAAAACAACAAGGCCATGAACTAATTTTATTTGTGCTTTCTGGGGGAGGAGGAACATTCATCCATCCATCCATTCACTTATCCATTCATTAATTTGGACACGACATGTAAAAAGTTGTCAGCTGACAGTTCATTCATGAGGGCCACCGACCTCAGACTGTAAACTCGGCCCCTCACAAACGCACACTCCAGTACGTCGCTGTCATTTTCAGCAGTAGTTAGATGTTGGTTGTAGTGAGAAACATGCATTGTTGGAGGTCTTTCTTAGGCTTGGAAACATGTGAATATTGTGCAGCCTAAAGGGCCAACCTCTGATCGGCCCTCAACATCCAGCGAGTGAAGCATCTATATGCAGCAGGGGACTTGTTTCGGCTAAAAGCCTCCATCGAACCACTTTAGTCCACATCAATAATCCCAGTATGTATAGTAAGGAGCCCCCTGCATTATGTTGCTCCACAGTCACTGCAAAGATGTGATTATATTATATTAAACCTCTTCTCCATATAGCAGGTCATACTAAGCGGTGTACATATTGATGAGGAAAACAAGGCATTTTATATTTGGCCTACACTTATTATTGTTATTCAGATTAAAAATACACTACGTATATTTTTCAAGGGTAATGTTTGAATATCTGACGTGCTGTATTTAGCGTGGCGACATGCTTGTGGCAACAACTGAGGATGAAATTCTTGAAAAAATTTCTGTTAACATTCTATCCCCACTCGCTTAAAAGGATCAGTTTACCCAAATTACAAAAAAACAAACGTGTTCTCTCGTCATGTGGTATCTGGCCACGTAAGTTCAGTTTTATGTGTCGAGGTTTGAAAATGTCTGCCTTTCTGCAGCCACCCTGATACACTTGAGGGATTATTTGTGCTCCTCAAAGCTTACATTTGAAAGATTTATCTGCACTGAAATTCCATTTATTTCCATCAAATTGGCCTGGCAGCAGACGTCTCAGAGACAGATCTCAAAGTATCATCAAAAAAGAAATCTACTACACTAGATTCTATTACTATGGTTAAGTAGAAAACATTGTCCCTTTTTGTATTTAGGTGAACTGACCCTTTTAAAAATGCCTTTGAGCTGTTGTTTTCTGTACGTTTCCTGTGCTCCCTCACATGATTGATCTCACATGGAAAAGACATGAGGCTGTGAACAATGCATTTCCAATTACTGGTTGCCTATGTATTTTGCATGGTCAAAGTGTTTTTCCCACAACCGTCTCTGGCGCCATAGTAAAACATTGTCCCACAGGAACATTTTTCTGCTGGCCCGCTCGCTCACGGCACCAAAAGATAAACTTCAAGGGAGATGATTAATGTGGGAGTTGTTACGGATGGCTTGTGACTTCTGTTAATAAACCTGCTATGAAAACTGTGAGTATTCATAAGAAACACCTCGGAGCCGAACCTTTTTAAAGCCGCAGCAATACCAATAACCAACTCTTAACAAAACCCTGTGTATTGAGAGTGCTTGCTCTGGTGGCGTAGGGCTCTGATATGAATTTAAAAAGAAAAAATCAAATATCGCAACATTGCTGACACAATACTTCTTTGTGGATATCAAAGTAATAGGCATATTTATAGTTGGATAATAGTTGCTGCTTTCAGAAGACAAAACATGCGTACAAGTGTAACATAACGTTCTATGTAGAGATTAATTATTTTTATTACATTGTGCTCATAATTATTTTCAGATTTTGGAATGTTTCCTTCTGTCTCCTGTGAAGTTGAATTCACAGTTGTTTGGGCAATGTGACAATGAAGATAACTGTTTGTAACTTTATTCTCAAAAGTTACATTTATGACCTATTTGATGTTACACAGTGAATGTGCTTCTACAACGTGCGCGGACCCCACGAACACCTGATGGTGTGACATCGCTATGACCGGGTTATTGGGTACAGCTAGCTGAAACAGTGGAATGTCGATGAGGGCAGACGGCAGCCCAGACTGAAGGCCATGACCGGGTTTGTGAGGGAAACAGGCTGTCTGTGAGTTCACACATTACATAGGTTTAGCTGCAGGCTTGTGACCAGCTAATCGCTTTGTCACATACCGAACACCATCACAGCAGTTTGATCACTGCGGAGAGCTATTGGTCATACTTACGTTGAACTTTTTTAGTCTATTAAGATATTAGTGTTGTGTTATTGTTGAGAGCCCGACACCCCAGAGTCGTTTCATACTGACCAAGTGCACCTAACCGTTCCTCTTTCTGTTTTCCACATTAGCCCAATTCAGAAATGTCTCACATTTTTAAGGAAGGGGAGGGGGTTAAAAGTCCCTCGAACAATCAGGGTTTTTGTTTGCGAGGCCCTTAATCTAAATCATGGGATT
>JACSYO010002043.1:7500-52865 GCA_016806645.1 Ophiodon elongatus
AGCGATAGGAGTAGCACGAGGAGAGCGAGCCCTTGCTGTTGAGTCATGAGCTGACCTAAGCTGCTTTCCAGGCCCGCTGCTCGCTCGCCCTCGGCAGACGGACTGTATAACGCGCCGCGGGAGTCGTGACTCCTCCTGTCGTCTCGCTCTCTCTCGGCCCAACTTCCTCCTGTTAAATTTAACATCCTTGCTGGCGTTCGTCCTGCAGTACTTTCTCGGGGAAACGTTTCCTGTCGGTCTTCCTGTTTCCGTTCTAACTGCCGTGCCCCTGTTGCTTCCGCTGCTGACTCTCGCTAGTTCTGTTTTCTACCCCCCCAACCTGTGGATTGTACTTCTGCGTCTAACATTCCTCCCCTGCCCGTTCTTGAAAGTGACCCGTATAGCCAGAGATCTTTTATATTTTTTTCCTTCTCTCCGATGGAGGGAAATGATACATAATTGAATTATGTAAATGGCTGCAGTGCTTTGTAGAACCGGTACTCAGTGCTGTCAGTCTGGAAGTTCAAGGACACGGCGATCAAAACGTTAAGGTTAACGTAGAACAGGTTGATTCAATTACTTTGCAATGTATAAGGATCACATTATGACATCGAGTTTGACAGAGGTACCGCTTTTACATTTGTTTTATTTTTTGATCCAAACTCTTCAGCATGCACAAAAAAAATACACTCTTGTCTGACTGTTGCTTCAGTTCAAGCTTGAGTGTGATTCTTTTTTAATTGAATACATAATTTATTGTGCTAATCAGCTGTAATGTGTGTGTGTGTGTGTGTGTCAGAATCCCACTTGGCGGAGCCTGGACTTTGGCATGCTGCCAGACCTCCTGGACACCTCAGTGTCTTGCTTCGTGGTGAGGATCTGGGGAGGACAGGAGGAACAGTACCAGCTTCTCATAGAATGGAGGGTCAACCTGGATGGCCTCAGATACACGGGACAGCAGGTCAGCAACTGCGCGCGCGTAAACTTTATTTGAATCGTATACAATTTTGTCACAAGGATCTCTGTGCGGTAGGGAGTGTGTACAGGCTGCAAAGCGATGTATCCAGTAAGCGGTGAGCCCTAAGAACGCAGCTGTCACTTGTACACATGGTCGACAGCAAAACGTGCAGGAGCTGATCAGAAACCGTAACAAGTAATTGTTTTACTATCAGAAGTCCAAACTCCTAAGGTGCAAAGTTTTCAGTCCTTTGCGTGTGTTTTACAGTACAGTTTCAATTTGCAAAACACTTAATTTTGACCTCGAACATGGCACACGAAAGATGAAAACATCTGTGAAGTAATTAGCAGTTATGTTACAATACTACTCACTGGGATAAATGGTGTTAAAATGAGAAGAAATGTTAGCAAACACCTGTTGCATTGATTCAGTGATCTGTAGTCCTGAGCACCAGACCTGTGCTGACGTGAGGCTCCTGTGCTCCGAGGGCCGAACGAGTTCCAGGTCCTATTTTCACTTTGAAACTCTCTTTGGAGAAAAGAGCTAAAGCGTTTTCGCAAAATGCAGTAAAAGAACTCAATGCCATTGTTATTCTTACCCGGCGAGGCTACTTTGAAAAGCTCGTAAACGGATAGCACATTCTCATGCACAGACAGATGCCCGCTGTTTATTCTCCCTCCCCGTCTCGGCCCCGCACACAATGAGCCTCTGCTGCCGTCTCTTTGTCCACAGATTCGATCCCGGAATCCCAACGAGATAATATTTGGGCTGAACGACGGCTACTATGCGGCGGACTTTGATCACAAGGTACGGCCCTTTTTTGTCAGTTTTCCCAGAGCGCCTGCATCACAATGGTATACCCGGTGCTAATCTCATTAGCTTTATTCAGACGCCGTTTGGCCTCTGCACTGAAACACTTCACATGTGGCTGTTGCAGGACCAGTCGGAGCGGAAGAAAAACAGTCTGCTTCAGGTCGACCAGAGTTCAGTCAGGAACTCCTACAGCGTTTTCTCTCTGCTCAGGTAAGCTTCAGGCCACCAAGCGGTATCGCATCGTGTTATTGTATCAGGAGTCATTGTATTATTACAGTGCAGCAACCTTTCCCCAAGTGGAGTTCAACTACTGACAAAGAATGCTCCACAGTATGTTTGATTCAGTTCAACCCACCACCAGTATTCTTCAAATAGATCTTTTATGTAGTTTTTTTTGTCATGTGACGAGACTTTCTCCTGTTATGTGTTTTTCATTTTTTGCCATTTTTAGTAATTATATTCCAGCAGATGGCGCCACAGGAAAGCCGACATTTTAAAGCCGTCATCAGGGCAGCTCTTCTGGCCCGTGTATAGTCACAAAGCCTGTCGTCTACACTGTCTTTTTTTTTTTTTTTTTGGACATGATGGGACAAATATATGAAACATTTTTGAGCAGTCTACCCAGCGTCAGATTTGGGATTGTGATTAGAGTTAAAGTACTCACTGCTGACTGTGGAGAGAAAAAAAAAAAAAAAAAAACGGTTGCAATACAAATTAATACCACAGGAAGGAGACTATTTGCTGGAAAAACCAATCAAGCCTCGCCCTCGTTAGAAGGGGAATCCTGGTGCAGTAATTAAGAGCCTTACATGACACGAGGCAGTCCCGCCATCTGTTGACAAACATGGCCTTGCCGTTCCACGTTTAGATTTAAATGCGGTAGACTGTAAACGCCGTTCTCAGCATCAGGAGGGCTTCCCCAAAGGGACACCCTGTGATCATGGCCGTATCACAAAACAGCGTAATTGCACCCAGTTTAAACTAAATAAACGTGTATGTGGAAGGTTTGACGTTTCCAAAATAAGATAAGGATCCTGTCATTAGGAGCATTACGAAGGCCTCCGCGGACATTTTCCGACTATAAGAACTAAATGGGGGGACATAAACGCATCACAGGCCTTTGCAGCATCAGTGAGAGGGGAGTCGTGCCAAAGTCATGGTTTGTGTTTTAAATGAGAGGATACCGTCGCCTCCCCAGCAGCTTGCAGCAAAAAAAAAAAAAAAAAAAAAAAAAAGAATCGCAGTTTGAATCATAACTTTTATGACCTCTGCTCTTGCTCCTTTTTTATTATTGCAGCTTTCCTCCACATCCTCTTCTTCTGTCGGCACCCTCTGGGACTCTGCGGAGTCTAACACAGTTACATTGATCCCCCTTCTTCCCACACACTGCTCTCTCTGCAGCTCCTCACCCCTGTCAGAGTGTTCCTTGGCTCAGCGTGCTCATATGCACATAGTTTATGATTATGTTCTGTAGAATGATTCATCAGATACTGAACACTCCAATAGGGATTATCCTCCCCCCCTCATGGTACGTAACCATATACACCACTCAGTTGCTGACCCTTTTTCAAAGTCCTGCTCGTGGAGCCGCGCTTGGTGTAGAAATCTCTGCTTGTGTTATTGGCTCACTTACGTGGTTGCATGCATAGAAAAATGATATATAGCAGCCACGTCTACGTGCCGCTTGAGCTGACGCTGCACCCTGCATTGACTTTTTAATCATGCTATCGGACGAGAGGCGCTTCGCTAAGAACGCGCTGGGCTCGATTAACGATGGCAATTTGTCAGCAGATCCGCTGTCTGCTGTCTCAGCCCCCTGTGGACGGGTTGACAAGACCCATCTCCGCGGGTCGCTGTGCGAGCTCCACGGCGACGTGGGCTTGCAAACGCGTCACGCCCCAGATGGAGAGATTAAGACGGAGAGTACAGATCCATCAATCAGCAGAGTCTGGTCTCTTGCAGAGAGCCTTCAAGGCTGAGATGGAGGCTGGGCCTCCTACATACAGTACTGGGGCCCCTTGTCTGGGTAGAGAGAAAGCCAAGGAGACGGTGACGAAGATGATCCAGCTGTTGAACAACAAAAAATAAGCTTTTCCCAGTAGACTTTATTAACACAGGAGCAAGTATGCTCCTCTGTCTTACCAGGGAAAGGGTTGATGTTTGAGCAGCGAGCGAGGCAGGAGGACCTGACGGGGCCGATGGTAGAATTGACATTTTGTCATCACATTACCGAGGTTTACTGTTTACCAGTTTAGAATGGTTAGAGGTCAGGATCCTTTACGGCCCGACGTGCTCTCGAACGTCACATGAAGCGGCGTGTAAGAGGAAACACTCAAGTAGCCCCTCCGTTATTCCTCGCAGCTCTCCGAGAGCAAAGAGCCGTGCACTTAATGTGAAACGCACAGCGGTGTTTACAGAGCAGACGGGGACTGTTGAAAGGCTCAGGCCCGTCGTTCCAGCGGCCCATGTGAGACATGCTAAACTCTGGACACAACCTTCACAGCTCAGCACGGTGACATTGCAGATTAAACTTGTTTCTAGCTCCTGGAGTCGAAAGCGGGGGACTTTCTTTTTTTCCTCCCGTGATCAGAGCCACATGTTGCCCATGTTTCCTGATCTGCTTTCGTACGCCCCGATGTGGAGTATGCATGTACACTTTGTATGTGTCAACAGAAGCAGTGCACCATGGCGTGAGAGACCCCCCGCGGAGGCTATTGAGGTGATGATGCTTTGCGGCAAGGCAGCCCCCTCAGAGGCTACCGGCCCGCTGGTTGGACGCCCCGCGGCCCCCGGCTCTCTCTCACCGTGGGACGCCGTTTGTGGTCCTGCGTTAACCAGGCAGCTGTATCGGAGTCTACGGCTGCCTCTCCCCACCCCCCTCCCAGGGGTCTCGAGCAGCAACTACAGAAACAAACCACCGGCCGGAGCTTTAAACGGACGTGGAGGCTCTTGTTTTCGTTTCACACCTCTGGAGTGGACTAACGCGGAGACCAAACAAACCCCCATGTACATAATTTAAGAGGAGGTTTAATGTCGTTGTTTTAGTTTAGGCCGTGGGAGATTGCATTATCGCAACGCTAAGACCTCAGACGTGTATTCCTCTGCAGCTCGTCTGCCTTCCATTCTCACTGGTGGCCCAATTCCTTCTTGTTTTGCTACTTCTCTCTCCCTCTCGCCAGCGTCACGGCTTCTGTAGCGCTCGCCTCGCGGTGCTGTCTGTTATCTCAGCTTGTTGATGTAGTGTGCATTACTCCCACCTTTCAAATTACACGCAAACTCCGAAGCCTTATCCTCTCTTTGTGTTTTCTAGCAACCCAAGCAAAAAACAATAGGTGCTGACTAATAGAAATTTTCTACATAAATCACAATTTGTAGCGAAGCTTTTTGGTTGTGTGTTATTTGGCTTACTCCACCAGGCAGCCTAAGTCACCATGACTAACCGTATTTTAGTGTAAGACAAGGTCAAGGAGCTCATGCTCATGACTCGGTATACAAACCTCTGATTATCTCCGGAGGGCGTGACCCCCTTTCAGGACCAAAGAATATCGTTCCTCAAGATCTCTTTGGCTCCCTCACATCTCAGTAGTAGTTGCCACGTAAACACGGCTTACAGCAACTCAGCAGAATAGAAGCAATCTTATCTTCCATTACGTGAAAAGGGGGACAGTGAGGTGAGGTGAGGTGAATAACAAGTGGTCAAATGTGTTGACATTCTTTGGCATTGACACACAGGCGGAATTAAGCGGTTTTGTTTGTTGTGATTTGTGCCTGGCAGAGGTGCGATAGCGGCACATTGTCCTCAATTTGTTGTCACAAAACGCCTCAGAGCTCCTTTTGAATGGCCCCTAATCGGCTGCCCTGTTCACCCCCGGGGCCGTTTGAGAAATGAATTCAGCACAGCCATTCGTCCTTGGGCTCGTATCCTCCGACCCACGTTTGTTTGACAAGTGCATCGGGCACACTAGCGTGTGATGAACAGCCGGAAGTAAATTTAAAGTTCTGCTTTGGTAAGGGGGAAGTAGCCGTCGTATGTTTCTGCTAAGTTTGAACCAGTACATTTTTTTTCCCCCCCTGATTGCTAATTTTATTTATTGCCCGGCTGGTTTGCTCGATCCTACCGACCTACTTGTCACACACAGTACGTCGCAGTTTCATCCACCTTTCATTTAGTTCATTTGTAAATCCTTCATCAACATTTTAGCATTGTGTTTTTTACTCGCCCTAACGCCCCTATTAACACAAATCTTCAAGACGCCTTCTGTTTATCAAAACACAAATCTGGGAGTTTCAAAAGCACAAGTTTCATCCGACACCCCTGCAGGATCACAGTGCCACGGTTAAGAGGGAAGATGTTATTGTTTTTCTGATGTTTATCGGCATCAAGGCTTGAGTGCACAGGCTCAGTCATAACTTCCTGCAAATCCGTAAGTCAACCAGGAATAGCCTCGGAAAAGGAAAGTTGTCATGGCTCGTGAGAAGCCGTTTTTTGGACGGTTGCCTAGAGATTAAACTGCTGCGCATCCCTGTCCCCCTGTTGGTCCACAGGCTGTGATAGAGCCTGATGGGCAGGTGTTAGGGAGGGAGGGAGGGATGATGAAAAGGGGGGGGCAGACATGCGTGAAAAGGAGAGAGGAGATAACTATTCTCACCCAGGGGGGAACAGAGCAGATCAGATTCTGCTATCGCAATCACCTAAACAGATGAAGCTGTCAAAACAGATTGGCCCTGATGCTCCATAGGGCCAATCTCCGACTGCCATCGCTGTCACCTGAGACGGATTCAAAAAATGTGGGCAGAAAATATGTATCCTGTAGGACTCCGCCCCAATACTCTCTGTACAGCGTCATAGAAACTTTTCCTACCGCGTTAGTTGCCAGAAAGAGGCAATAATATCCAGAGGTGACTGTGAGTTTCATAACAAACATAAAAAGCCCCCCGAGGATTTGTAAAATGACCCCGCCAAGCTAGAAAGCCTCTTACACTAAACCCACTGAGGCAATTTCTTGAGGACTCAAAGCTGCTGCATAGCTGAGGAAAACCCTACTGCCTCCATCACCCTCGGGCTAGGAGAGACCGAAACATGCCAACAAGAAGGGCTCATCGCTATACACACTATAAATGTGGTCCAGATAGTTGAGTAATTCTGGCTCTCATCAGGGGAGAAAGGTAACCGACTCTCATGAGTGGCATTGAGACATTTAGCAAGAAGTAAATGACCTATCAAGCATTCTGACAGTATGATTGCCAGTCCCCCCTCCCCCGCCCCCCCCTTTCTATCTGTCCTCTGTCACTCCCACCATGTTGGATTGTTGTCTGTAGCTGTGTTGCCGGAGTCCCTTGGGTGCTGTAGAGGGGGGAGGTGGGAGGGACTTAAGGGAAACATACTTGGAAGTGAATTGTCGCTGTGATTGATGGTCTCAATTAATGCGCCGGCTTGTCATTTGTGCCCTGATGTTGCTGTTCCCTCTTCACGGGGATGACAGTGACATCTTTGTGGTTCCAATGAGTTATTTGTCCCTTTCTCGGTTGTCTCCGCCTCCCGGGACTGATGGGTTCACGTATATCGGACAACTTTTCATCTCCCGTTGCGGTTAGATTATTAGAAAATACTGGCTGATTAGACGTTGTGATATTTGTGGTTTGTGGTATTTAAGGACTTGAGCAGTGTGGTCGAATGAACTGTAGACTTTTTATTATCATGAATTCAATATTGTTTTAGTCTGTTTGTTTGTTTAATGTCAAAAACTCCTCGTTAACTTTTTACGGTTTTCAAGAGACTCGGCAGTCGGGCCGGGACAAAGAATCAACCCCAGTAAATCAGAAAAAGAAACCAGGAGGGATAACGAACCCGAGTCGCCCGCATGGGGACGGTCATGATTGTTACGATGGCCTTCAAATAGTCCGAGCTAAATTAAATGAATTGCCGGTGCATCCATAACGCTGACGCGGCCGGTTGCTTTACTGGCCTCTTGGAAGCACAGTCCTCGTGGTCCAGTGTGTGCTCACAAACAATGATTTGAATGGTGACTGTGTCTTCTTCTTCGCCTCCTCCTCTTCCTCCTCTTCCTCCTCCAGGCTCCACACCGCCCAGAGAGCCATCAAGCAGACCCAGGTGACGGTGCAGAAGATCGGGAAGGAGATCGAGGAAAAGCTGAGGACGACAGCGACATGCACTGAGCGGGTGATTTCCAGCTCATCAGCAACTTTCCCTTTTTATAAAAAAAAGCTTATTCGCTCCTTTACAGTGGCGGCGGTTGTTGTTTCATCAGCTTATGCGATTGTAGAAACATGCCGACGTTTTCAGGTTTTGAGGAGACGGATAAGGACGCGGCGCAAATTCAAGATTCAATGTTTTCAGAGAACGTTCTCCGGGGAGCGGTGATTGCTGCGATCAGCAACAAGAAGGCCCATTGGCTTCCACACTGACAACAAACATCGGCAACCTGTTTCGCGGCGAACACTTATGTGAGACTTAAGAGCTCGTATCACCCAAATCCCCAGGTGTAACGTAAAGTGATGTCACGTGTAATTATACCCTTTGGGCAGCTATTATGGCCTTTAGTTTTGACCCCCCCCCCTCCCCTCCACCCCCACCCCCACCTTCCATGCTTAAATGCTAACGCTTTGACCAAAACCCACTGTTTGTGTTTCCACCGCCTGTCATACATCCTCGACTGGGATCCACAGCAAAAGCAAGGGAGCATATTTAACATTTTTGGAATCGGCAGCCGCGCAGCTGTTAAAACGCAGCGCTGATCCCAGGTTTGACATTGTGTTTATTGTAAACATTCACTTCAAAAGCGTCCCATCCCTTCTGCTGTTATAAAAGCCCAGAGGCAGTGACACTTTGGTCCTTTCCCTCCGGCAGGTAGACTTGCCTTTTGGGGAAGGTGTGTGTGTGTGTGTGTGTGTGTGTGTGTGTGTGTGTGTGTGTGTGTGTGTGTGTGTGTGTGTGTGTGTGTGTGTGTGTGTGTGTGTGTGTGTGTGTGTGTGTGTGTGTGTGTGTGTGTGTGTGTGTGTGTGTGTGTGTGTGTGTGTGTGTGTGTGTGTGTGTGGATCCAGAACACAAAGGTTTAGAGAGCCTCTTAAGACAGCTGTTACATCTGTTGCTTTCCATCACGCTCTCATCGGCTCTTTTTTACATTTTTTTTTTTTTTTGTTCCTCTCCCCGACCGTCACCTATTAAAGCAGCCCCACTATAGCCTTTTCAAGCCTTCCCGCAAAAATCATTGAGGCTCCCCCCGCCCCACAAAGGATCCCTTTCAAAGAACTCCTCTCTGATATTTCCCCCTCAGTGAAACATTCCTTTAAAAAAACAAAAAACCTTTTCAGAGCTCACATCAGCTAATAAATCACATAATCCTCATCCTCCACCTCTCCGTCGAAGAAAAAAAAATAAAAACCCGGCCAGAGTGAGTGGAGCATTGTGTGGCTCTTCTAAGGGTTCCCCTCTTTGCCTTTTGGAGAGCTCAGCACTATCCTTCTGTGCATGTCGTAGCGAGCGCGGATCAAAGTGGGGGACAGAGTGGAGGCCACCAACCCCAAGCGCATGGCCCTTTCACCCTCTCACCCACACTCTGCCATTAATCTGCTGGCTTATATCATGCTCCCCCACCACGCCCGCTATGTATTTACTCAGCTGACCCCACTGCTGTTTGATGTTCAGACAGAGTCAGACGGGCCCTGGTGGTCGGTTACAGTCTCTCCCTCTCACACACACGCCGACGCGGCTCTGACCCACTTGTCAACTGTGTCGATCAGTGAAAGTGTAGGAGGCTCGCGGTTCGTGCCAAAGCCAGTGGCGGTTAACATGCGAGCATCAGGGAGCGACACGTGGGAGGGATGGAGGCTCTATCAGTCTCCTGCGAACTGATGCCCCTCTCTGTTTTTCACTGGGAAGCCCTCAGAAGTCTTCAAGAAGAAGCGTATCTGTGTTTCCTCTGATCCAGGCCTTGATCACTATCGTGTGTGTGTGTGTGTGTGTGTGTGTGTGTGTGTGTGTGTGTGTGTGTGTGTGTGTGTGTGTGTGTGTGTGTGTGTGTGTGTGTGTGTGTGTGTGTGTGTGTGTGTGTGTGTGTGTGTGTGTGTGTGTGTGTGTGTGTGTGTGAGAGATATGCCACCGTCCCTGCTTGCAAACTGCAGGGGGAATAGCAAAGGCTGGATCTCTGTTATCCTGCCAGCTCCCTCCCTCCCAACTCTTCATCATTCTCTGTTGAATCTCCACGGACATTTCTTTGACATCATCCACACAGCCCCTAAACGTCGCCTCTTAAATCCTTTCCGTGTTTTTTAAGTTGCCGTATGTTCTTCATCTGCATCCACTGTAAATCACAACCATATTCATCAGGATGTGCATCCCTAGTGCTGCTCCTCATGGGATGGTGAGCCCACTGCAGGCTCCCCTGAGACATGACGCCTGATGAAGGGACGCCCTATAGAGCGGGCGAGATGCTGACCAATGACTGCACACAGATGCTGCTGCTGGTCAGGGAGCATGTGCCAAAAGAATTACTCGTATTTATTTATAGATGAATGCAGAAATGCAAGTACCTCCAAGCAGCGAGGTTGACGTACTGAGACGTCCTACTACCAAGCTGTAGTAGTGCGGCTTCTGTTAGTCGTTGCGACCTAATTACTAAACCTTTACACTAATCTCAGGGCTCAGTCCAGATGCTAATACCTGGGCTTTAGGTATCGGCTGGTACAGAGTACCGATCAGATTCCAGTGTTTGATTAATAAGCTGTATGCCTCATTGTGTGGAACAAAATGTAACAAGTCAGTGCATAGATATGAATTTACTGAATTGTTATTAACATAAATTGTACACCGGGAACTCACAAAAATGAACAGGAATTACAATTCATATGAAAACCTTTTTGATGCAGCATCAAATTGGTCAAAACTTAGACAGGAATTAAACTCCCAGTGTATAAAGTATATTGCCTTTCAGCACAGAATTGAATAGATCGGCCCCCGTTGTCACCGATACCTGAGCCAGCGGTTTGAATCGGCATCGATATCGGTGCATACGCAGGCGAGAGTGAGCTCAGTAGATGTGCATTAGATCAATGTCACATGGGAGCGTAGCTTGTTTTTGAAGGAGCATGTAGGAATTTTGGGGTCATTATAAAGGGTAATAAACACTAGAATTGCTGTGCCCACACACTAAATATTTTCCCCTTCATCCTCTTTCTCTGGTTTCCCTCTCTGTTTCGCTCCGAGCAGAAGAAGGAGCGAGAGTGCATGCAGCTGCGCATCGCCGTGCTGCGGAGTGAGCTGCAGCGGCAGAGGAAGGCCCTCGGCCGGGAGATCGACCTGCGGCAGAAGGACCGAGCGCAGCTTCAGAAGAAAGGTAACGCCGACAGGTGCACATGCAACACCTGGACCCATGGGCCCCAGAACCTCCAGTTTTATTGTTCTTTTCAGAAGCTGGGACGGGAGTTAGGAATTAATATAAATTCCTTTGCTCATCTTTTGCACACGCAATATGTTGATGGGGTTATTAATTGTTCAATTGATTAATTGTTTCAGGCCTATAAATTACATCGTGCTCTTCTACTCCAATCTCAAGTTATACACAATGTCGGCTCACTGTTTTCATTTTTGCAGAAACACAAAGTGGCGTTCAGCCACGAGCAACTTAGCCAACGATGTGAATACTGTCAACACATCAGGGTGCATATGGATTCGTGTTTTTACCTCCAAATTATTGCTGGTGCTAACACATTGGTGGAAATAGCAATGAAAGGAATGTGTTCACACAAAGCTTCACATTAGATGATCAGTCAGTTCTGCTGCAGCTCATTGGGTCTCCAATGGGGCTGCACAACTCAAACTTTGGTATTTTTCAACCTACGTCCACTAAAGGTGCTTGTTTTTGCCACAGACTCTGATTGTTATTATAAGTGTGCTATTATCAGATGAGGTCTTTAAATTGGATGGCCGCCCGTATTTATTTGAGCCAGAGTATACGGATAAAGAGACCCTACGAATTGAGAGAGAGCGCGAGAGCGCGCGAGAGGGAGGAAGGGAGGAAGGGAGGGAGGAAGGGAGGAAGGGAGGAAGGGAGGAAGGGAGGAAGGGAGGAAGGGAGAGGAAACAAACAGGCTGGTGGTGTTCCTTTGGGTGCTGTGACCCGATGACCCCAGAGGAAAAGAGCTGTAAAAAGTGGGACCTGTTGATTTTACGAGACTTGGGCTCTTTGATTTGGTCTGGACGCAATAACAAACGGACCAGATCAAGAGAAAGTGAAGAAAAAGGTCGTATTTCTCTGTAGAATCCTTTCCATAATGTTGTCAGACACTTTCTAACAGCAACCCGAGCCTGTCGGGGCCAAAAACAAGCTAACCTGAGCTAACGTACTGTTAGGTTGGCGCTGCGCCATCGCCCTCGCAGTTCGTTTCATGGCTTCTGGTTACAGTCCCATTAATCACTCAAACTCAAAAACATGAGAAGATAGGGTCCAGCTTGAAAATGACTGACAATAACATAATGTTAAAATCACAAGCAGCAAATTCTACCAAAATCCCCAGTCCGTTCATGTTTACCAACAGGGATCTGTTGACGCTACTTACAGATGATACAAACAAAAATGATAGAGAAATGTTATCGCAATATGTCGATATTAAAGAAAGCTCAGGCCTAAGGCCTAAAGATATTTTTCATTTTTTAGTTAGAATGATACAGTAAATCCCAAATAGATCTTAAATGTTTCTTTATTAAAGCCTTTGTAATGAGCTCAGCTGCATCTTTTCTACAGTTTAATCAAGTACCTTGCTCCACCCGAAATGAATGTTGTCAGTATCTTTTCCGTGTTGATGTGTCCCCAGTTATAGAAACGGCTAGTTAAACATGATGCATTGTAGATTAATTCTGACATCTGACATGATATCTATAAATTCAGTTATTGAAATAAGATGTCCTAAATGTACTCCCTTTCCAATTTTGTCACCGTCAACAAGTGATTTTGTTGTCCAGGAAACTCTCATTTTAAACCCGTCGGTGAAGGTGTCCGCGCTGTCTGACCGCAGCAGGTGGACCGTGTGTGAGCCGTACTACCTGTTCGGAGTACAGAGGGGAGTGTTGTCACGTACAGGAAACATCTGTCAGAGGACGGGAGTCACTCAACACACAGGCCCGTAACGTACAGTACATACTATATAGAGCCAAGCCTGTGGTCGCTGCAGCCCGCGCCAGGCCGCTAAGGCGACGCTGTTTGTGGAGTGGTGTCATTTATTTAACCCTGTGAAGTCTGCGGCTCCTCGTCTGCTGTCTGAGGGCTGAGGAGGGATTTACTGCTGCCCGTTACCGCTCAGAGGCCCATAAAAAAGGCAGTTTGTGAGGCTGGGCTTGACAAACGTGCACCCACACATAAACCCAAACACATATGCAGGTGTACGCGGCTGTGCTTGATAATAAACTCTCAATTATGTTTTTCTTTTTAAGTTGCAACATGCGTGTTGTAATTTCAAGGTATTCCTCGTTGGCTGCAGCACATGAACTTTCAGCTTTTTCTTTTCTCAACTTCTTGAGTTTCATGTTCGGTTATGTGTTTCTCATTGTGCTCGTAAAGGGTCAACATACACCGACTGCTTTGTACGGTGAGCCTGTTTATGGCTTCACGGCCTCAGAAGGGCCTTTTGTGCTTAGAATGAGAACAAACAGCGAGCAGCTGTCAAACAAGAATAACAACAGCGGAAGTTCATTCTGGCCAACAGCTTCAGCCTGATGGTTTTATGTTGGAGATGGAACCTGTTCCTGTGCAGCTTTTTAAGATGCATTGTATCCTCTGACTGGACGCATCATCAGCACTGAATTTGCTTCAAATTTGGCACAAACTTGCACCTGAATGTGTGGCTGAACTGATTTAGATGTTGGTGGTCAAAGGTCAAGGTCACTGTGATCTCGCACAATCTTTTTTGGACTTAACTCAAGAATTTATACGCTAATTACTGACAATTTCGCACAAACGTCCAATAGGACATAAAAAATTATGAAGTGACTTGACGAGGCAATAATTCTAGTTTTTTTTCGTTGTTACCCCAGATTTTTATTTATTTATTTTAAATAAATGTATTATTGAAATCCCAAATAGCCCATTGAATATGCAATAGTGATCCCATATCTTTATTATGGGTTGTTCTCAGACCGATGGCGCTGTCTGTTGTGTGTCTGTGCTGCGCTGTCCCGGGTTCTGAAACGCAGCCTAGATCGATAGATGGGTCTCAGCAGAGCCAGGTCTTTTATTTTGTATATTAGCTAGAGTCTATTTATTATACATTTGTCCATAGGCCTACATGTGAACAAATTAGTTTTTATGGTTTATGGCCGTAATGTATTTAATGTTGCACATTTAGTTGCCGTTTTCGTTTCAATAAATAGGAAAATCCTTCAAGTCCAATTTTTGTCCTCATCTCTCTTTGGACAATACTAGCAAAGCAAAAATAATTAACGCTCAACTTTGTGTTTTGGTCCTGGCTGAACGAGAACGGGACAGAGGGCTCTGTGCTACCGGCGCTCAGCGGGATTCTCTTACACTTCCTCCGACACAACCACAAAACGTTTTCTATCAGCGGTACGTCTGACTGAGATCTGTTTCTCTGACTGACTGACGGGTGAGAGGCGACCAACACTCGTAAAGACAAGGTTCTCCTTTTGACACCCTCTTTTCTCTGTGTGTGCATGTACGTAGCGATATGCATGCATTGTGTGTGTGAGAGAGATCGATGCACTTGGCCTCCAGTGAGCCGGCCTGGACCTTTTTTGGCAACTCCTGTAACATACAGTATAGCGCCATTTTAGTACCACCGTTTCTCACTGAAGCTTCAAAACCCTAAAAATGGTATTTGGTACAATCCCTAATTAAGAGCCTTGTGTCAGTGAGGTCAGCTTGATCTTTGGCCAAAACCTCACTGAGCCACCAAACCTGAGGTGGGGATTGCTAATAATCAGCGTGTGTAATAATCTGCACATGCGTGCAGACATTACACATGCAAACAAACAGAAAGCACTAGGACGGGTTCAGGGAGAAGTTTCCTTTGTGCTGCGATTCAAAGTCTGTTAATCCTCTACCTCTTTACCTGTCACCACTGCGTCTGCAGCCAAAAGAACTCTCTGCTCTCCTTTTCGGCAGCTCATTGATGGCTTTTTTCCCCGACTGGACAAGTGCTTATTAAGAAACAGAAGAAAAAATTCCTTCAGCTGGTTAAAGAGGGGAAAGGTATTTTAGGATAAATTGAAATTCTCCAGCTGAATAGGGCTCGCTGAAAATTGTGTTTTTTACTTTTTTGGGGCCTTTTAATTTTTTCCGAGACTCATAACTCCAAAGCTAAAAGCCATATGCTGCCGAGCTCTGCTGTTCTTCCAGCTTGTTGTTTAATTCTTCTAATCAGCCTGCGCATATTCATTTGTTTCGCAGCAACAAAAAAAAGCAGCCCTGCATTAATTACAGACAGGATGCTCTTGGAGACAAGCGTTTACACTATTTCATGCAGCAGCTGATTTCGTCTGATTATATTTAGATTGGCATCACGACGTGTTTGTTTCATCTGATCTCATATTTCCTGTTGGCATTTTTTATTTATTTTTATTTTTTATCAATTGTAGCTTAAATTTCATTCATTTCGTCAGAACACGCACAGACTTGAAGAAGCATATTTAGTCCCATTCAATGGCATGGATTGGCCATCAGACGAGCTGGCAGCTACGTTAACCTTTATTCAATTAGAAGTGTTTCATTTGTTGAATTTTCACACATTCCAGCACTTATTAGATACAGGGTTTCTTTGTAAGTTTTATTGACAGTTTAACAGTGCGCGTAAGTAGGTTGCTATGTAATATATCCCCCCAGAGGGCTTCCCGCATCGGACCGTTAATCCCCATTCTTGGTCACGTTCTCCTCTGTACCTGGCTGTGTGGTCCTTCCCATCTCCCACACAGTCCTGGGGCCCATTAGCGAGCGACTCTTTATCAACCTGTTATTCCCAGGAAGACCGGTCTCTCTCAAAACAAGTGGCCTAGAAAACCCAAAGATACAGTGAAGCTAGCAAATAACGATGAGGGGAAAATCAGGCGCACACGTTTTTGAAAAAGAAATGTTGTTTGCAAAGTAACCACTGGAATGTTTTCGCAGACTTGCTGATCTACTCTGTGCTCATCTTTGTGCTCCCTCGTTGCCGTCCTGGACAGTGTTGGCATAATAAGCACTGTAAACCGTCTGCGGTCAGCATCATCCTGACGACGGGTTAACAACTCGCCGCTCAGTGCCCACTGATTTACTGTCACGGAGCTCATGGCAGGGGAGTAGACTTTAGTAAAGTTTTCCAATTCTCCTGCAAATGCCCGTGTACTCTAAAGTCCACTGCATGTCTTTCACACGATCCATAACAGAGGACATACGAGCATGACCACCGTTTGTTTTCCCCCGCTTCTTTACGGCCATGAATTTAAAATATAACTTTCTCTCCTTTTACTCCAGAATGAACGGTTTTGGTTTTGGGGGGAGTTTGGAGGGGTCACGCTCTTGTCACAATTTCCTCCAGCCTAATTTCCCCTCCCTCCACCTTGAGCAGATGCCATAAATCAGGTCTGCGTGCGGCGTTTATGGTACTCAGTAACAGTAGTTATTCTCACGCTCGGTAACGCAGCCAGGGCTCCCGACCAATAAATGTCAGTGGTCGGGTTTCTCGAGTGCGAGGAGCAATGCTTTTGCGAAGGTTCGGTGTGAGGAGGTATTTGTCACCTCGGAGGAAAAAGGTCTCATGTTGAAGCCATCATCATTAGGGCTCCATGAGCAGCAGATATACACGCGGTACGCCAGGCCGCTGGCTGCGTTCTTTACTGAGGATAAAGGTCGACAGGTACGGCGGCCCTCCACTCTAATGACTCACCAGGAGGTTTTTCCAGGTTCTTCGTCAACCCCCTCCCCCACCCCCCCATATCCCACTCTCTCTGGAGGTTACAGCCTAAAGCTTCCTTGGTGTAGCATGAAGAGCCTTGTTTGTCTGTCCTGACGGATTCTTTCTTTCGTTGGAAACAAAGGCATGCTCTTTCCAGTGGTTTTGCAGCATCCAATATGGTCCTCACAGTTGCTGAACTTTTCCCCAGACACTTGTATCGTTTCATTCCTTTGAAACACTTTCCCAAGCGCTCTCCATCGCATTTCGTTTGTTGTGGTTCTTTGTGGTTCTGTTTTGAGTTGATAGTGTTTGCACTATATTTTGATTTCATACCGGATAATGATGTCCCAAAGTGAAGCTGAACACCAGGATGCTTTTTTAATAAGCCGTAAAATCATCAACAGTTTTTAATGTGAAGCAGATTATATGCGCCTGTTAACGATTTTCCTTTTGTGGGATTTTCTCACGAACATTTTGCTGTGCAAGTTATGACAGTAACTGTGTCTCAACAGCTTCACTGTTCACTTGTGTTTTGTCTAATTTGTATAAAGCTTCTTTTACTTTTTTTAACTGCAGACTCGAGTAACATTTTGACAAGAAAGCGGTCACCTCTCGCTCTCTTTTTGCTCCTTTTGCATTAAACACAACACTTGTACTCGCGAGTCAAGGCAAGTTATTCCTGCAGGTTTCAACCAATCCAGTGTTCACTCCAGATGCTCTTCATCTGATAATGTGTGCCAATTTTAATGTCCTTGGGGACACCTCACCCAGTCCAGGAACACTCCAAGAGGTCACAAAGGTCGGGCCAGTTTGAACAAACCCTCAAACCAGCAGAGTGGTCGTCCTTTTTAGAATCCCACAAAGCCGTCCGTCTGCAGCCAGAGGGACCTTACCGTACGATACATTGTCTCATGTGCAGACTCGGGAAAGCTACAGTGAGCTCCCCGATTTGATTTATTGTTGCGTCGTCATTTTTGAACATCACATTCACCAGCAAGTGGTGACGGCTTTGTAGCGTTTTGAAGCTCATTTTGGATCATGTTTGATATCGAGTATGATATTGACATAGCGTGTCGACGCACAAACGGCCAGAAGGCAGCGTGTACCCCGTCGTAGTAGTCGCTGTAGTTTATTGGTCCGTACCGTGAGACGGACTGGAACAGGTTAGAGGGATGAAAGGCTCAGCAGACGGATAGAGCAGATAGGACACAGCTGGGGCGTTACATGAAAGCAACACAGTGCAGTACAGGCAGTCGGAGTTAAGATATGTTTTCATGTCATCCCTCACGGCAGAGGGGATGGCCCGTCTGATCTCTGTCTGACACTATCTGTCCTCCATTCTAATCTGATGGGGATACCTCTGAGTACCTTTATTTTCTCCCTCCGTCTGGAGGGTTGAAGAAGGCATCTCTTCTTCAACCCTCATGGGGTCAGTGTGAGCGGCCTGGATGTGAGAGAAAGTCTGTGATTTTTTTAAAGAGGAGGTCCTGTGATCCATCTGATTACAGATGTGATTTGATCGTCTTATGCTCTCAAAGCTCACTGTTCTGCCAGCTGCTGTCATCACGTCCATCCTTTTGATCATCGATTCCCAGCACTCTCACATGGTTTAACGGGTTCTTGTCCGTTTTGAATAGAGGAATGCAGACCATAGCTAGTGCTTGAAAGCATGAATACTACCTCAGTTTAACTCTAGATTTCATTACAGCTCTGGGCTCAAAAGATAAGAAAACGGTGAGAGTGCTAGCTGTAATAATTTTGCCTAATGGTTAATGGAAATTAGTGTGTGCTTGGTTGAGATATATAAGAGGAAACATTATTGCTGGTGTTTTTTTTTGTGCTTTCAACACACTTTTGGCTTCTTTTCCTGCTCAAATAATACGCCAGTAATAGAAACCAGTAATCAACAAGCACAGTTTTTCCATAAGCAGAATCCGAATAGGATTCACTTCTATTACTCTCCGTAAAAGAGTACCGCACTTCTGTAACATTGTCGGACTCACAATGGACAGTTTAAAAGTTCATTAGAACATTGATAGAGCAACAAACAACGATCCTCATGTAAAGATGGAGTGGAGTAATGTCTACCTAAAGTCGCCCTCCCTCTGTGTTTGTTTACATAGACGGGGCTGGCCAGACGTGCATTTCAGTGCACGTGCGTCTGTCTGTTAGCTAGCTAGCTCATGGCCGTCGCTCTGCACTGCTACGTATTGTACTGTATTGAGCACCTTTTTAAAAAAAAAAAAAAAAGAAAAGAAAAAGGATCATAGTCGATGCAGCAGCACCGGAGATGTCGCCTTTTTTTCTTTACCCACAATGCAACACGATGGCCCCGCTCTTTCCCTGGTCGTTAGGAGCGCGGCCAGCCACCTCGGGGAGAAACCTCATTACCGATGTTTATATTCACAGTCTGAGCATAAAGCATATGTGATTTTTGGCATGAAGAGCTTTGCTCTCTCTTCGCCACCATTCCATCTGATACAGCACCCGCCTCCTGTAGCTGTTGCACCTGACTCTGAGACTTTGAGACCCTCATGTTTTAATAATTATCACAAGGCACACACACAGTTGTCCATATGCTTTTTCCCTTTTCAGCTTCAAACAACTATGGCAAACTCAAAAAGCCTCCTATGGAAATATGCAGGAGAAATATGTTGAGCGGACACATGGTGCCGTTGTTCTGAATCACTGCATTGTCAACCTCCTTACCAGCATTGGGGATTGTGTGCTGCAAAACAGAACCCAGGAGACATTTCAAAATTAAATGACGTGCTAAAAATGAAATAACCAAATTATTTTTGACTGATTTTGTCGGACCCATAAGTCATATTTCGGTTGCATTTGGCTGACATCCCACCATATGCGAGGCTGGACGAACACAGATTAGAGGAGAGTTCTGTTCCAACCCAGTAAATTACACTTTGCTTCTATCCGGTTCTCCGCCACACTGAGGTATTGTGAGCTTGCCAATACTGCAGTTGCACAACTTCCACGAGCTGTATCATCACTGCCCCTTATCTGTCAGATTTTATTTATTTGCCCAGCTCTGTATTTACACAGTCTGACAAATCCTGTAATTTGCATACATGTGTTGTTTGGTTTTTATGTGCTGTCAAAAGGAAATGGTTTTGGCTGTTTGATCTCGATTAAGTTTAACAGTGGATGGCAGCCAACCAAACACAACCCCACCTGGCTGTTCAGATGAAGACACACACACACACACACACACACACACACACACACACACACACACCCACACACCCACACACCCACACACCCACACACACACACACACACACACACACACACCTGATAATTTCCTCTATTATTTTTTCTTCTTCTTTCTGTCTCTTTCAGAGGAAGCGTTCTCCGCTCAGCATGAGGGTCTGAAGGAGGAGAAAGAATCCTTAACCAAGCTGCAGAAGGAATGCACTGCCAAGAGGTGTGTGTGTGAACCTGTAATTAGCTACTGCTTTATGTCTGCGCAGAAAACGCACTTTTTAAATGCATTCATCCCCGTCAGACATTGCCCAGATGTGACCCGATGTGTTGCTCAATCCCACTGAATTGCGATGGGACTACACCCTGCTCCCCGCCTCCCACCGCGCTCTTTCAAAACAAGGCGATGTTTTCGCGGCTGGCACTGCCTATTTATGTGTTCTCAACGGAGAGTTTGCACATTGTGCTAAAAAGCCCGTTGGCCTGTGTTTGCCTTGGCCTGCGGGGAGACGTGTTCGGCGGGTGCCGGCCCTGGATACAGCTCTGTTTGTCTGAGAGGTACCTGGCAGGCGCAGAGGGTAAACCAGAGCCCCAGGAAGGCCAGCAGGGGCCAAGAGACCCAGCAAACAGGAAATTAACACCGACACTCGTGCATCTGCCTAACATCCATTCTTTGGAAATATCTGTGTCGTTGATGTTTTTTCATGGAAATGTTTCTTTTTAATTGAACTTATTCTGTTTTTTTTTTTTTTTTTACTTTTAGCTAGGGAAAAGTTATGCTGAGCATGCACTCTTTTTTTTTTTTTCAGCCTTTCCACATTCTTGTTTAATATTTCACATCTGCTGTTGAAAAGCGTATCTCACAACATTGAGGCTAAAAGGTAACAGAAAGTTATAGTAACTTAAGTTGTTGGAGTTGTTGAGTTGAGTGTGGGACCTTACTTTGCTATTCTAGATTCCAGTAGCCTGATTGAGGAGTTAAACCAACTTCCCTCTGGTCACCAGTGGTTATAAGTGCTACTCAAGTATTGCACTTTTTTTTTAAAGTACAATTTTGATGTACTCTACTTAAGTATTTCCATTATGCTACTTCATACTTCTATTCCAATACATTTCAGAGGAAATGTTATACTTTTGCAGATTAACATTAACTGTAAAAAAACATATGATAAGCTTATGAAATACAGTGCTTTTCTAAAGGTCAAACCAGTGGGTACCAACCTATTTTGTCTTGTCTATTGAGCCTTTTCATTAAGGCGGTGTGGGGCCCCTTGTCATGTTTCAGAGGTCAAAGAGTTGTGAGCAGATCCACCAACTATTTCCCCTCTAAACATCCCAGACGGTTTCATTTAGAGAACTGTGCAAGGTCAAAAGTGGTAAAATTAACCAAAATGTCATTAAAGGTGTTAATTAGATACTCGGAGCATTAATATATCAGCAAACAATATCTGACATCTGCTATGTAAAGATATGGAGGCGTAATGTCCACCTGAGCAGAGAAGTCGCTCTCCCTCTGTGTGTGTTGGGACCCAAGAGACTAAACTACCTAACTGCATGAACAGTCATTAAAACTACAGTAGCTGCACCGTGACCAGCTTCAACTGCGAAAGGCTACTTATGCATTGATGCGTCGGTGTCAACAATACATTTTCCTCCAGAATGAGTACTTTCACTTTACAAAGCAAATGTTTTACACTTATCAATTGGCATCGACCTCCTCATCTCTCCTTTCCATACATTTAGCTGATAATACTTTATGTACTTTTACTTAAAGGAGATTTTAAACACAGTACTTTGACTTCTCATGGAGTATTTTTTTAAATGGTTGTAGTGGTACTTTCACTTTAAGAATTTCTAGTCACAGGCCAGGATTTGTGTTTTTGCTTATTTAGGTCTGTTAACATGTAGATTAACACAGTCTTTTGTTTGTGACTGCATTAAGAGGGGGCGCGGGGCGGACATGAGCTTTGCATGTTTTAGGAAAAGGGTTTGTGGAGGGCTTGCACCTCGGGCTTAACCAATTAGATGAGGCAAAGTCTGCCGGACAGATGAGTGGTTTCAGATCAAACGCTCATTACACACCAATCTGTCTCCTCCTTTCGTGAGGCAGTCCAACACCGGGAAAGGGAAATGATAAGAGGCTGCTAATCAAAGGCAAAGCCAAGTAGGAAATTCAAGTGTAAGGCGAGCGGCATGGATGGGCTGGTGCATCACATTCGATAACCATTTCCCCCCCCCAAATCCTCCTTCATCTGCATGAGATAATGGACTGTTACCCACAAGTGGTTCTGTAGAGGACACCCACACACGTCATATAAAGCAGCCGATCATCTATGTTTCTCAGACATAAGCGGTCCCAGGAATAGATGTGCAGAAATCCTGGAAGAGCCATGTTATATTATTTTTTTTATTTTTTTTTAGCTGCAGAAATTGAATAGATGTTTTACATTTGGAATGGGTTTCACACAATTCGATAGCGAGACTAATTGTACATACACAGTCTGGTTTTCCATATAAAGCCACCTTTACAGCCGTAGCCTTTAAATCTCCTGCACTCAGTGCATATGTTCCTCAGTGATATTACATTACTGTTACTGTGGTTATGGAAGAGACATCTAACAGGAGATTAGATATATAGATAGAAATCTATTTACACGAACAGGAATGCTTAGATGGGGTTATTCAGTGGAGTAGTTCCGATACCAGTATCAGAAATGGTTCTGAGACGGCCTAAAAGTCTCGATCGGGTATCCGAGTACGCAAGTCTATGCACCGATTTACCCTTTATCGTAACATTCATCAGCTGATTCAAGCTACACAGGAACAACAACAACAAGTCACTCGCTACCCAATCGGTACGTCCTGCTCAATCAGCACTTGTGCAAACTAGTACTATATTAGAGTAGATATTAGGGAGGGGGTTATGTTCTCTTTTTTTTTTGGCATCAGATCGTTACTCGGTATCGGCCGATACAAAAGTTCAGGTATCGGAATTTGTGTCGAGAAGGAGACAATGGCATCGTAGCATCTCTATAGTTCAGTCCATCTCTGTGGCGTCTCTTCACCCGGCCCTCGAGTGCGGCTGCACGGATCCGTTAGAAACACCTTTTGTGTTCCGTCGTGGTCGGACAACACAGTGAACAAACTACCCTTTGTAGCAGAACACCGGCCCTTTATGACTTGTTCCACAAGAAATGGTAACGCAAGTGGCACCCCTAAAACAATATGCTGTATTAGATAGTTATTTTGTCACCTACAGATCTGAGGTGTATACGACTTGTGTTACATCGTAACATGGTGTTTTCGTTCTTTCTTTTTATTTTGTGAGGTCGTATGTCAGGGAATGTTCTGCTTTTGTTTAAGATGGAAAGTTTAATATAAAGTAGCTTTAAAAAAAAAAAAAAAGATTATTACATTAAATTGCCTCCCTGATGAGTCGGTCAGCTCTCATACATACAATGACCAACATTAACCTGCTATCACACGTCATTGTGCTGCATAAATCATCTCTCCTCTCTGTTGGCGCTGAACCCGCCCCTCTCCCTCTGCCAGCCGGCGGCTATTCATTGTGCCGTCCTCGTGTCCGGTGTTTGTCTCCCCAGAGAGCAGTTCCTCAAGTCCAACGCCCAGCTCACGTTCCGCTGCCGTCAGCTCCTCTCCGAGCTCTCCTACATCTACCCCATAGACGTGGTGAGTTAAAGCCGACAGTTCCCTGCTGCACAACACATTTGTTGACGAGGCACCTGCAAAGCATTATCTGCTGACAGAAGCGAGGCTTTGATCGGCTGAAATGGTGCAGAACGCTTCCAAAGTGTTGTCTAATTCTGAATGTTATGTCTTTTGAGTCATCCCCTATCTGTTTAACGTGATCAACACTACAGTCACTCTGTTTGCCGTACAAACTAAACATTTCCTGTGCCGACACCACCGGACAATGATGGAACGATTCAAAGCCAGTGTCTCCTTCCCACCAGGTTTTCATCTTGTCTGGTCATCGTCTTTAACACATAACCTCTTATTTATACCCACAGGCCAATCAGTCTGATTATGTCATCTGCGGAGTGAAGCTGCCAAACTCCGAAGACTTTCAAGGTAATGTATTATGTGCCTGCTCGTGTGTTTCAGGGTTACAGGAGGATACGCGGTGGTAAGGCATCCCGAAGAAGTGTTTGGCCTTAGCTTTAGCATTGAGGGTGATATGTAAATATTTGATGAATAGAACCCAATCTGATGATCTCATACATACAGCATCTGTGAGATCATAACGTTGGCAACTATACGTGGCAATTTGGCATTATTGTGCAAAGGTATTACAGTCTTCAACGTGCATAAATGTCATAATTTCATAATCACCGGTACAGCGTGCCATTTCAATGCATAAAAGACATAATGACATAATTGTATCATCAATAGTTTTACTGGCAGGGAGAGGTTGACATTCCTCTTGACTCTGGTTTTTTATTATTTTTTATTATACAGAAGTAGCCAAAGTAGACACACATAATAAGGTGCCTTGCCTCCGATACTGTGTGGGATGAGCTGGTAATGATTGAGCACCTGTGTAATCACTTTCCTGCGGCTAAGACTGTCTTTGAATTCAAATTAACACGCACGCACGCACGTATGCATGCAGGTATTTTTGCTCTGTGCTATTCTTTTTTCTCCTTCTGACATTAGGTACATTTCCATCCACCTGTTCTAATGGGTATTGTCAATTTGTGCAACAAAAAAAAACCAGAGTGGATACACCAAAATAAAATAAAAAAGTCTTTAAATATCGCAAAAATGTTTTTCAGCTTTACTGAGGAGGAAAAATTTGTGCAAAATGTGGAAATAAAGCAAAAAAAAGGTTGATGTACATTAAGCATTTATGACTTCAACGTCCACTGAAGCTTCAGTTCTACTGAAGAGACAAAAAAATTGCTCTTGTTGCACCTCTTCTTCTGCAGTGGTGTAATGGTTTTCCGACTGGAGAATATGCACCACATACTCCTTATCCCATTGAACCAACTCCTTATACGACGTGTAGCGATAGTGGACGAAAACGAGCGTTCACCCGCTTTTTCTTTTACCTAATTTCTTTTAGTTTGGTTCAAATTTGTGACACACTTGGAGGCAATTTTGGCTGCAGTTTCATTTGCATCAATTGATGTATTGTTCATACAGTAAAAACAATGAATTAATACAAATTCAGTCAGTGTTTCTGTAAAGCATAGTGCCAACAAAGAGGAGGGAGAAGGGCGCATACGGATTTAGCTAAAAAAAATTAAAAAGAAAGAAGATAGAAAAGAAAGAATTTGGAGTCTTTCAGTAAGGAAAGCGTTTGGAGACAGACAGACAGACAGACAGACAGACAGACAGACCCACTAACAACTAGTTTGGTTTGCATTATTCTGTTTTTGTGAACACTTAGCCTTTCTAATGTGCTCTTGGACTCTGATGGAGGAGCTGATCAGCCTACCAGCCTCATAGAGTCTCGTCACAAGATGCTTTTGTAACTGGTCCCACCCCCAAAGAGACACAGCCGCAAAACCACACAATGTAGTATCAGAGGCGTAGTGTTAGGCTTTGTCGGAGGGCGGTTTCAGACACAAAACCCTTGTCATGGCGTCGGCGTGGCAGGTCAGAGTGAGGCTCCCGCTGGATGCGACGTGAGAAATGGTGTTCGCTGTCACAGCGAGGTGACGTCTTCATGACCTCTCAATCGCCGGGGTTGAACGGCCAATGAATGGTTAGCTTTTGGTCTGCAGCACTTGTCTTACACCGAGAACACACTCGCCACTGTCCCCTCGACATTCTCCGGCTCCCCTTCCTCACAGCTGGTGAGACCCGGCGGGCCTCCGAACCCCATAACTCAAAAAAAAAATACCACTCCCGAATCCCCTGCTGTTGCACTCCACCTGTTGCAGCATATTTCAACAGCACAGCGGAGCACACACTAGTGACAGCCAGCCCATTTTATGTCCGCAGCAATCGCTCTTTCCCATAAGGTGGAGGCCTGCATCTGCTTCTGCCTCCCGGTCCTGCGTAGGTGGACCCCTAGCAGTGAGTAGAACAACCGAGCATGTGCTGTGGCGGAGGATGAAAGGCCTAACAGAGAACATCCTAATGCATTTACGGCTAACTACCTTTGCCCTCCCGGTCAGGTGGCTTGTTTGTGTAATGTAGAGGAGGGCTGTCACCATCCAGGTAGCCATTAATATTCACCCTCTCTAACATGACCGCTGGGGCATCTTGCAAACGGCAGTGCAAAAGGCAGAGACCTTTTTAGAAAGGGAGGATAGAGAAGCATGCGTTTTACCCTCTTCATTTAACCCCCTGCTATCTTTTGTGTGAGGTCTGCCCCAGGGAAAAGCCTGATCATGCCTAGAACCGCCCACAGGAGGAGGATGTTCCAAATTAGATACCAGGGTCAGGGTTAGTTGGAGTCCTAATCCTGCTGGGGTTCAAAGTGGAGCAGAGCGTCACTCCACTGAGGTCCTTCAGTGTTTTTACATTTAACTAAGCTTCCCTTGTCAGCTCAGCCTGACAAGATACCAGCAGTCTCCACTTGCACCCTAAGGTGTCCTTTACTTGACCTGTTAGCCTGTAGCATCATCCAAAAGCACCAGAGGCCCAAGAAGCTGTTTACTCCAGGTGCTTTTTTATTTTTTATTTTTTGCTGCTGTGGACAAGAAACTGCGATGAGGGAAATTAGAGGTTCTGTGTGAAAAGACGGTCTGAGCCAAGGAGCACACCACTCACTATTTGGCCACAGTCTATTATTTCGGCGCATTAAGATAAAAGCCAGGGTGATTTTTAAGCTTTTGCCTCGAGCAGTGTCCTGCCGCTGTTTGAGAATGTGAAACCACTTAGTGTGTTGTCTTGAAACCATTCCTCCTACTTAAAGTGAGATGGTTTGCCGTCTAGTTTTCCACTCCAACAGTTACTCTGGCTCAGAGGGAATAGCTCTACGTGATGCTTTTGCTTTTCAAGCACATATCTGACAGATATTGGGTATCCCACTGCAACCAATGTTTTTTTTGGGGGGTACTTTGTGTGCCGTGCCAAGTTTTGTATCGCTTTCAAAACACCATCCCACATGAATGCAACGGCTCCTCTTCCCGTGGGGAAGGTTGCCAAACTATCTTCGGTTGGATGTTTGTTTGTACATTTTTTTTTTGTGATTGTCAAGATGTGGACTTGGTGTATGTAAACGCCGTTTTTGTTTTCCATGTGAGACATTGCCGACTGTGCTTTGAAGTTGTTGGTGTGATAAAATACCTTTGGTTGATTACAAATTATGCTGTTTTGAATTTAATCTGCATTGGATTATAGTCTTAGAGGCTTCGGTGTGTTAAACAGCCTTTCTGCTCAGCAACACTCTCTTATCTAATGTGCGATTACAGGATCCTCTCTTTTGCTTTGTCCCCCGCAGCAAAGGATGATGGGAGCCTGGCTGTCGCCCTGGGTTACACGTCGCACCTGGTCCTGATGATCTCGTGCTTCCTGCAGATCCCTCTTCGGTATCCGGTGATCCACAAGGGTTCCCGCTCCTCCATCAAGGACACCATCACTGACCGACTCACTGAGAAGGAGAGAGAGTAAGTGGGCTCAATACTCAGTTCGTCTTCCTGTACAAACGGATCCCTCTAAATTAAAGGTTGCTTTTCACTTTAACTTGAAGTGAATTCGCCCAAGGATTTTGGAGGTTAAAGGTCAATGTCTCTGTGACCTCACATGTGAACTCACACCTCAGAAACGCTGTGAGTGAATTTCTTCAAATTTGGCACAAACGTCCACTTGGACTTAAGGGTGAGCTGATTAGTTTTTGATGGTCTAAGGTCACTGTGACCTCACAAAACACGTTGCTGGCCATAACTTTAAGAATTATAATTATAATGATGACAATTTCACACAAATGTCAAATAGGATAAAATGATGATGTGATGACATTTTGGACAGACATGGATGAATGTAAACTGCAACTAGACTGGTTGGCGAAGGCAAACAACCACACGGTGGTGATTCTAGTTTTATGCATTAAAGGCATAGTTCAGTGTTTTGAAGTGGGGTTGTATGAGGTAGTCGACCATAGTCCATGTACGGTAGATAGGCGGCAACCTTCAGTTCTGACGAGTGAAGCCAATGCAGCAGTGTCTTTTAAAACTTCAGTCTATCTATTGGCCATCAGGGGGCGACTCCTCTGGTTTAAAAAAGAAGTGAGATTGTATAGAAGTCTATGAGAAAATGACTCTACTTCTCACTTGATTTATTCCCTCAGTAAACTTTGTAAACATGAGTTTATGGTCTCAATCTCTAGTTTCAAGTCTTCTTTAATACAGCATGAAGTTCATTTAGTAAATTATGTTACATTTAGAATCAAATGGACCATAAAGCAGAGTATGCTTTAGGGCGGGCTTACTGTGATTGACAGGTCGCTGCAGCTACCAGAGCCATATACAGTGTCACTACGTCACTCCTCCGCATTCCAAATATGGTAACTTCTGTTCATCAGTTGCAAAAAGCCAAGATGGTGACTCAAGGCTTCAAAACAGCAGTCCACAAACAATGAGTGACGTCACGATGACGATGTCCACTTCTTATATACAGTCTATGATTGTACTGGGCCGACCGCCAATCTACTGTAGTAACACACTTACTATGGACGAGTGCCTCATACATACCCACTTCAAAACATTTGAACTATTCCTTAATGAGAGCAGATTGCCTCTTGTGGCTGAAGTTCTGCTATTGCTCTCTCTCTCTCTCAGCCTTGTGTTCAGGTGAAGCAATAGTAAACAATACAAATAAGCACTTTTATACAATCCTGAAGTGTTTTATTCCACTGAAGACCTTGGGTGATGGGCCATAATCCTGACTCATTGCTGTTGTTCGGTTGAATCTGTTTGCAGTGAGTCAACAAACAAGTTATTTGTTTTAGAAAAAAAAACTCTTTTCCAACATCCTCTCATGTAAAAAGGTTATTGTGGAAAATTGGCAGTTTATACAAACATGTAAAAGACTTTAACAGACTATGGCAGCACCCAGCGGTTTTGGCAGCTGTTGTAGTTTCATTGTTGTATATAGAGAGAAACACAAAATCAGGGCTCCACAGTAAGGGTTGCCAGGTTGCCATTGGCGACCATTTTGAGGAATTGGCAACCAAATCTTTCACATGTAAAAAATGAGGGCAGCAAACAGCAAAACAGCTATGTAAGAGAGGATTCTGGTGTCTCAGAAGATTCAAGACCGACTGGAGGTCGTCTCTGAAAGGAGAGATGATGGACAAGCTGATGTTGGTGTCACTTGAGGGCCCCACAATCCAAGACTTTAGTGCTGAAGGGCCAATGGATCTGTGGCGGGAATCAGCACAAAGGTCCAGAAAACCCAAATATTGAAAGGAAGAGAACGTATGAACAAGCAACTCATTACCTGCTGGATATATTTTTTATTTGTGAGGGATCTGTGAAGAACATGACAACAGCTGCTGATTGTACACTAGGAATTGAAGGTGGACATGTTAATCGTTAACACATACGATTTAACTCCTGTAAAGTATCGGATAAAACACAAACTACAAAGTTACTGTAAGAAAACTTTTTATTATTTTCTGTCACATTAAGCTGACGTATAACTGCATACTATGTTAATTACTCAAAATATAAGGTGACCAAAAATTCCAATATATTCAGTTTAGGCAACTAAAGGCAGCCAGCGTGGCAACCACTTTTAAAAGATGGTGTTGAGCCCTGACGTAATTGAATATAACTTCAACGTAACGCCCTGTTTGAGCTCGAACAAGCCCCCTTCACAAATTCAAAATGTATATGGACGCTGACGAATCAATAGACAGTGTAATGAAGTGACTGTACATGTGATTTACTAACTCCAAAACGTTGACTTAGTAGCTTTTTAAGTAAAACTTTTTTTTAATTTACTTTTATTTGTACTACAGTGTTAGTTAGTGCACATGCAGAATGTCTGTTTTTTAAGACAAAGCCTTATTGTGTAGCGACATGGTAACTGGATGTTCAGTGTCAAAGAAGAGAAAAGGTGAGTCACACTCTTAGTTCCTATGAGAACATGATTTTATTTATTCAACATTTCAGCAAACATTATCATCAAGGTATAATCTGTTGAAATGTTGGCTGATTAAAGACATGCTTCCATTGGTGAGGTTGTGTTAACTCTCCCCTTGTTGCCATTAGCATCACTGAACAAGTTGATATCGTGCTCTCTCTCAGTCCGGGATAAAATCTACCAAAACGTGTTGTACTTTCACAGATCCTCCCTCGCATGCTTCTAAATCTTTACTTGCATCTCGAGCGAAAATGAGTTTTATGTTCGCTCAGTCGCTTTTTCTTCAAATAATTCTCCTAATTAAATAATAAATCATCCTTTTGATTTTGTAGTAAATCCGTCGGACTCTGCTAGTGTGTGGCAGAGTGAATATTTCTTCACTGCAACTTGTTTGCAACTTGTTTGCAATTTTGCAAACCAATTTGGAACATTTGCATAGTTGTTTCTGTTGAATATACATTGTTGTGCTGACAGGAGAGTCTTGGTGGTAACGTACAGAGTGGCTGCCTGTAGAATCTGATATGAATACTCACTGGAAAATAAAATAAAGGCTTTATGGAATGGAAGGGGCATTAATCAGACATCTCAGCTGGTACTCATTTCCAACTGCAACAGTTGCGGTTAAAACAACGCTAAACTTTTGTTACTATTTATAACACTGTTAACAAGAAAGTACATATGGTAAAACCTACAGTACATGCTGCATGTTTATTTAATTTCATTATCACCGCTTCACGATCACACCGCTCTTTGATTTCCACCAAGTTTATTACATATTAAGTAATCTATCAAAGCATGAGAGCCACATCAAATAACTCGGTGCTGCCAGATTTCAAAGACCTGAGTTATTGCAGTCAATAAATTGCCAGCCTTGTTATACTGTTATTCTTTTTGGGGGCCCCGTATTTAAGATTAAAACAGATCATAAACTCAGATATTTAATACAGAGAGGAACTATGTATGTATGAAAATGCCTGAAGTGCGTATTTGCTAACTACTTTGATTGACCCTACCACATGCTGAGTAGCTTCTGGGGATACGAAACGTATATGTACCTTGAAAATACCTCAGAGGAGTCTGGATTGGTCTGCGTGAGATCTCTGCTGTCTCTCTACTGCGTATGTCAGTCAGTTAAAGGCTACATTCACACTGCAGGCAAAAGTTTATTTTTTCCCGCAACTGATGCGTGCATTGGCATGGACACTTGTAGCCACTTATTCAGTAAGTCACCACTGCATCAAGTAGTTTAGCTGCGAGGTCGTCCTGTGTGTGTGTCTGCCTGGCATAATCGGTCAGGGTTTTCAGCAGAGCATAGAAAGTCTGGCATAACGTGTGTGTGTGTGTGTGTGTGTGTGTGTGTGTGTGTGTGTGTGTGTGTGTGTGTGTGTGTGTGTGTGTGTGTGTGTGTGTGTGTGTGTGTCAGTGAATCAATGCTCCAACTCCTCAAGACTCGAGCCAAGCTCCCGTGTGGACTGGCGTTTTGAAGCGTCGAGTTTGGCAATTTCGCCATTTGGATTACGGTCGTCGCCATGTTGTTTTTCTTATTACCGACGAACAGAAGTTACCATATTTGGAATGCGGAGGAGTGACGTAGAGATGTTGTATACGGCTCTGGTGGCGGCAGCAACCTGTCAATTACAGTAAGCCCGCCCTAAAGCATACTCTGCTTTATGGTCTATTTGACTCTAAATGGACCATAATTTACTAAATGAACATCATGCTGTATTGAAGAAGACTTGAAACTAGAGATTGAGACCATAAACACATGTTTACAATGTTTACTGAGGGAATAAATCAAGAGAGAAGTAGATTAATTTTCTCATAGACTTCTATACAACCAGACTTCTTTTTGGCCCCCTGCTGGTCAGTAGAGAACATTCGTTTTAAGACACTTCAGCATTGGCTTCAATCGGCAGAACCAAAGGTTGCCGTCTGCTTGTGAGCCAGCAACCTACAACCTGCTGATTCCAAAGATAGCAACTACAATGGCTCTGGCGAACTTAAGGTGGACTGATCTTTAAGGCGAACCAGCTTGTCTCCTTTAAGCTGTAACATTACTGATGATTTCATACACATTGTGACACTCATGCTTTTTTATTTATTTTTATTTTTACTATATCATTTAACTGATAGCATTAATCGGTCAAATTTTTTTATTTTCGGTTCATGGTTAAACAGTTAATTATCAACATCCCTAATCCCACCACTTCTGGCTCTGACACCTCTTCCACACACCTTCGTGCAGAGGTGTTTGCTCCACGAAAGGCCCTAATTTAGAAATGTGGCCCCCCCCTTCCTTCTCATCCTCGTTATCTTCTTCTCACAAATTAGCTGGCATCCACTGATAAACACTTCCTTCACCTGCCTCCATGGTTTCTTTTGTACAACAGTGTGCTGCGTATGACGTCCATGCTGTAGTTTTTTTACGAATGCAGTTCAGTTCATGACCAGTTCACACTGGAATCAGATATTAGCCACATTTAAAAATATTGTGAACCACAATACAAAAAAACAACAACCTGATTTGAGCACTAAAGCTTGCAGTGTGAACATGGCCTCAGAGAGAGGTGTGACCTGATGCAGTGCCTGTCCATCTATACATGGATTTATCTGCTACGTGTCCCGGTCAGAGTGGCAGTCATCCTGGGTGAACTACGTCCCACTGACTGCAGATACCGTTGCTTCCTCTGCAGTGCAGAACACAAGAGGGACTCTATCTGTCATCATCACACCCCTCAGCTGCATCTCACGACAGTATCCTGTGTTCCATTAGCTGCTGGTAGCTCCACGACAGAATTCTGTCTGTAAGCAAACTCAGATTCCAGGAGTGTGTAAGGGCCTTTTGTGTTCCTGGTCGGGATAACAAAAAAAACAACCTACTGCTGCGTAATGATGATTGCATGCTTGGGACACAATCGCTCAGGTATGAACCGTACATGCATAGTGACATTCCACACGTGGCAGACCACCTTTAATGAGTGTGAGAGGGGTAGTGATGGGATGAAGATTATGCAGTGTTACTAATTGCCGTGGATGTGGGTGAATATAGAGTTGGAGTGAGAAGTCTGGGTAGGTTCAAAGCTATGGAAGAAGAGAATAAAGATGAAAATCCAGAGTCATGCTCCCTGTTAGCTCTTCCATTATTCCCAATATTCTCTCCTTTTTTCTCATGTTTTTATGTAAAGACATTTCACACATGTTCTATGGGGTGTTTATTGCTGGGAATCTGAACAAATATGAGCACTTTGGGGCCACTCGGGAGCATTCTGCCGTGGTTTTCTGGTTCTAGTTGGGGTCGTTTGAAACCTGGCTCATTACAGCAAATGATTTAAATTGGTAGGAGAAGAGAAGCAGGCCACATAGCGACGTTAAATCAGGTCCTTATAACAGGACTGCACACTAGGGAGCCTCACCATCTCTTTGTTTCCATTCTCACCCTTTTAATGTTCTGTGTTTAGCTGCTCATGGAGTAGCATGGTGGATGGGAAAGTATCCTCAGACAACGGTTCTTATATAGTTCCTTCCTCATTTATTCGTGCGTTCTCCTACGAAGGTCCAGTAACTTGCTGGTTACATTTACACAGTCTGTCATACTTGGGTAAGTTTTGAGAAAAGATCGAGTTTTGGGTAACAATAACTACTTTTGCAATACTCTGATAAGTTTAGGCAACAAAACTACTTGGGTATCTTTGGGAAAAGATTCTGGTTTGAGTTAAAATAACTAGGGAAGTGGTGTTACTTAAGTACAGAAGTCGTGTGACGAATAAATGAACTAACTCTGTACAGTTCTTGGTTCCTGATTACATGGGATATATATATATATAGATATATATAGATATATAGATATATATATATATATAGATATATATATATCTATAGATATATAGATATATATATAGATATAGATATATATATCTATTTATATCTATCTATCTATCTATATATATATATCTATAGATATATATATATATCTATATCTATATCTATATCTATAGATATAGATATATATATATATATATATATAGATATATATATATAGATATCTATATATAGATATCTATATAGATATCTATATATAGATATCTATATAGATATCTATATATATCTATATATCTATATATATCTATATATATCTATATAGATATAGATATATAGATATAGATATAGATATATAGATATCTATATATATATATATATATATATATATATATATATTAATTTAAAAAAAATATATATATATTAATTTAAAAAAAATATATATATATTAATTAAAAAAAATATATATATATTAATTAAAAAAAATATATATATATATTAATTAAAAAAAATATATATATATATTAATTTAAAAAAAATATATATATATTAATTTAAAAAAAATATATATATATATTAATTTAAAAAAAATATATATATATATATATTAATTAAAAAAAAAAAAAAAAATATATATATATATATTAATTTAAAAAAAAAAAATTCCAAATTACAGTGATTACTTTTTGTAGGTATAGCTACAAACGGCGTATGAGAACAGCCTGCCAACCATGGGTTCTCCCTGCTCCTGTGTTTACCAGCACCTCATTATGCTCTACTTTCTGTCCAAAACAAATGGCTTCTTATCCTTGGCCGAGGGAGGCACACGGGGATGACGTGTAAATCAGCACTGACACGTCCACATCCACATGTGTCGTACTTGTAAGACAAACAGCCGGGAGAAAGTGTGTGTGAGGAAAAGGAGAGACGTTATCAGGCAACGCGCTGATGGAGCGCCCGTCTCCCTCTGTGTGGGTGATTATGTCACGACAACAGCCGGAGGCGCTCACTGGGAGTCGCATTCCTAGTCCTGCCATGCAGGATATTTACGCCCAGCAAACGAAAAATAAACTCGTCGGCTGCGTGGCTGTTGAACAGACGCGACAGTCCAGCCTCGCTCTTAGGTGTCTCTGAGTGGGGCCGAACGCTCTAACAAACTTTCACTCCCCCCCCCCTTCACATGTTTATGACCCCTGAGGTCCCGGCGGGCTGCAGACACACACCAAAATTATGTGTGGGGAGACGGAAAGCAACTAGCTGAGCTCTAAAAGTGTACAAAAATGGGGTGATTAAAGTGTCGGAAAGAGGCAGCCAGCGGTGATAAGTGAGGTGGCTCGGGATCGGTTCCTCAGACCGTGGTAGGATTAGCAAGCAGTCGGTCAATTATAATGGCGCGCACATAGGAACCGTATGCCGTTTTAGTTGCAAGTCGCACTGTAGGCCCTTGCTGAATTTGTCCGAACCTCAATTTTGCGATGCATCCTTGAAGTAGGGCTCAGCATTCCCCTTTTCTGTGGCTCTACGGCAGCACCAGGTGTGGATCCAGATTTCGGTAGCTGTTACAATCCAACATGAAATCCCTCAAGTAGATTTCTCAGAGCCCTGGGTATAGTTGAGCAAGAAGAAAATCCTCATACCGAGCCAAGGAGTGTGTTGTTGAGAATATGAATGTACTTTTTTCGTTTGGCTGCCTTATTTCATATAGTCTGATATTTTTGACACAGGAAAAGATGTCAAGGCCTGTGTTGATCTGAACTGTGTTCCCCTCCAGAGTTTGAGAGTGGCCCTGTCAGAATGTTTGAAAGTAAGGTGTGGACTATGACTGGTCTGTTTGGCACCCTGTATGATTTGGTCTATTCTGGGTCCCCCCCCTTCCAGTCCAAAACGTTCTCTGGACTCTTAACGACATGTTGCGCCCACATTTCGTCCTGTGGAGAACCCGGTTCCAGTGTTTCTGATTGTAGGGGGGGAGAACGAGCGAGATGCGATCCAGATGTCCAGTGTCTGATTGAGACCAGAGCTCGGCCATTAAAAAGCAAGCGCTGCCTCATATATTCGTTCGTCCCAAAGTATTGAGGCAAATCAGGTTGTTATTTTTTGTTTTCTTGTTCTTTATCATGGCTAAAGGGAAAAAATGATGCAAGTGGGATTTACACATCAGTGCTTGGTTCAAACGCAAAATAAACTGTTGGTGGAGGTAGTGAATGTGAAAAGAGGGGGGGGGGGGCAGCTTAAGACGAGAGTAACCTGTGAGCTCCAAGAAAAGAGGTTATTGTTCTGGGGCTTCAGCGGTTTCATGTCTCTTAACATGGACCATGTGCACAGGAGGAGAGGGGGAACTGCTCCCAAACTAACCGGTCCTGCACAGCGATGTGGAGAAAGGGAAAAGCACTGGAGGCGAACGCTTAAGCATCCTGCTGAAAGGCACGTTACATGGGAAGGCCTGCACCCGCACAGAAGTCAAGCTTGGCAATCACTTAAGGTGATTAATTAGCTATAGTTAAAGCTAGGGCTGGTAATGTTGAGAAACAAGCAAGCGTAAACTAGATTTTAAAAAAAATTATCCAAAAAAAAAAAAAAACAGCCCAATGTTGCCAACTCTTTGACAATGAAAGTAGCTAGCAGCACTAGCTTAATCAAGCAAGGAAGTTGCCACATCTGCAACACTTACCCTTCAGGCCTCCCTCCAAAGCCACTCCCCCAAACTATGATTATGAAACATAGACTGTATATAAGAAGTGGACGTCGTCGTCGTGACATCCCCCATTGGTTTGTGGTCTGCGGTTTCGAGTTTGGCATTTTGGCCGTTGCCATCTTGGTTGTGTGCAACCAGTGAACGAAAGTGACCATATTTGGTCTGCATAGGAGTTATGGTGATGGCTTGATGGTCTATTTGACTCTAAATGGACCTTAATCATACATCATGCTGTATTGAAGAAGACTTGAGACTAGCGATTGAGACCATCAACTCATGCTTACAATGTTTACCAAGCTAATAAATCAACTGAGAAGCAGATTATGGCCAATTAGAGAGAATGCAAGTTTGAGGCACATCTGCATTGGCTGCACCTTTCAGAACTGGAGGTTGCCAAATGATAATTAAATGATTGGACAGGCTTATTAAAGTCTTGTGATAACCACAGATGCAGCATTTTTATTCTTCATTTTCTTTGTCGGAGCATTTGATTTATTAATTGATGACGGGATGTAAGAAGAATTTCAACAAATATAATTGTTTTTGAAGAACTTTACCAACCTTGGATTTAAAGGGTGAGTTCACTCAAAGTACTGTACATGCTCAGACAGGCTTTCTATCTTACCCCTAGTCGGTATCGAGCCATGCAGATAGATTAGATTTTCATCTCCAGGGGTAGTAAGATATCCGTCTGGGCATTTCTGCTCCCACGCCAATGTTGTACGATGTGGGTCAATAGGATTTAATTTTTTGGAGCCTGATCAACACTCTGTCTTTAAATGTTGATGGTTTCACCACACTGTGTCCTACATTACAGATTCCTTTCATTTTGCAACTTCACAGATTTCAGCTCCAATTGGAATTCCAGTCATCCGTATTAATATTAAATTTAATATCTGATGAGAATCATTTGATGTTCTACTGGGTTCAATAAGAGACGGCACATTGTCTGGCATGATAGAATAACTCCTAGAAGAGATGAAAGACGTGATCAACTTGGGAGCCGGGGAGTTTGAATCAAACTCCAACGAATTCTTCATTACTTCGGTCTGTATGTCAACTACAAAGGCCCCCCGGGACCGGACTGAATGTTTACTTGTCTTCTGTGGTTTTCTGCCAAATCACTCAAGGACAATAGCATGAATACTATGTTTATGATGGCTCTGAGAAGAAGCTGAGGAGTCTCTTCTAGGTTGACAGGTTAGTGGCAGAAGCAGCCCTTCATCTCGGAGCCCTGCTGCTGCGCAGCTTATTGGAGCAGTCGATGTCCATACTTCATTAAAAAGATAACGAGAAGCATCTGCGCCGAATGGCTTTCTGAAGGATGCGGAGAATTTCTAATAACCGTGTATTCTTGTTCGTGGGTTGAGGGGAAAACACGAACGTACTTGTCAGTTGTTCTTTCAGTATTGGCTCTCTTTTTTTAGCCCATGCCCAGATATGTCAAAAACTATAAGATGCATCAGCACAGGGTGTTGCACAGACATTCATAGTGCCCTGAGGATGCACCCTGCAGACTTTGCTGACCCCTGACTTTTCACTCAGTGCCACCTTGAGGATGACGTTTGTGTTTTTTTTACATCAAACACAATTACAATATAAGTAAAAATAATCGCAATTTAATAAGGTTTTTTGTTTTTTTACAAAAATGTACAGCCTTATTCTTATTATTATGATTATGATTATGATTATTATTATTATTATCATCATCATGAGCATGCCTATGGGAGTATTTAGCTCAAAGCACTGCTGTGCTGAAGTACGATCCCACAGAGCAGCTTGCACGACTGTGGACTCTTGTTTGTAGCGCAGCTATGATCATGAAAATTGGTGTTGACCAGAAACTGCCGTGGGGTTGGAATATTAATCCTAAATCTGTGTATTAATCTTTTGATTCACGATCAGATGGCATGTCATGTTTTTTTTTAAAGCCTGCGTTTGGGACAAAGTGATGGTCTGCTAAGTTTTTGGAGAGAGAATGCTATGCACTGTCTGGCTGCTCGTCAGATTGAGCTCCTCTCTTCCTTCTCTGCTTGGGGCTTAAAACAATGGAAGAAAACAAAAGGAAAGTGGGGAAGAATATTAATATGGGAGTCCCGGGGTCGGGAAGTGGGGTCAGCAGACCCCTGGATATTCTTAAGAGCTGTGATGAAAACCCAGAATGACAGAGCGAGCAACCGCCACATCACTCAGGAGGCGCTTTAACGGCGCAGGCCAAGATGGCGAAACGGTTATACCGGGGTCCTAAGTGCAGCCGCGGTCATTAAAACAGCATTCACTGACAGATGCTCAGTGTAATCATTTCTCAGATATTGAAAATTACAGCTCGCTGTGATTTATATAGTAACCACTGCCATTAGAGCCTTGACAGTTGCAAGGCAGGTGTTTTTTTTCTAAAAAGCAGGCCCAGATGATATATGGTCCTGTGCTGTTTGAAATTGCACATTAAAGACGTTTGCGAACACACACACACACACACACACACACACACACACACACACACCATTAAAACGGGGGCTGTACGTACTGGCCAAGCCTTGTCTGCAACATGTGAGCCAGAACTGTTGTTTTGCACATTTGGAGTATTAATTAGGATGTCTAAACAGGCAGGCCAACACATGTGGCGACCTCAGCCTGTGTATACATTACTGCAGGTCAGCCGGTCGTGAGGAGTCCTCCCACCGTTTTTCTGGTGAACCACGGTGAAGCTGAGCACGACCACCCACCTGCATAGCTGTGTCCTCCTTTTTACACTCCCACATTTAATACAGTGGACCCAAGAGGGAAGAGACGGGAGCCCAGTATACTATAACATGCTTCAATATAAATGCCCCCTCCTCCCCTCCTGACCTTGTGGCCTTCTCTAATAGACTACTTTTAACAGGACTGCCTGTAGAGATGATGGTCATTTTAACTAACAAAAAAAAAAAAAAAAAAACTGCTCAGGTGGACTTCATTTTGGCTCCCACATTGTGGTAAAACTCCCGACACCAATGTCGGGTTTTAACACGGCTGTATGCGCAACGCACTAACTCGTATAGCGAGCTTTAACTAGAGTCTTTGGGCCGCAGTGACCTCAGCGCTTCTCTTTGCTCAAATAGCCCACAAATGTGTCCGCTTTTCAACCAGAGGGTGTAAAAGGCGTTGTGTGCTGCTGACACCTGCTAAGAGGCCCGCGGGCGCAGTGCAGGGAGCCGCTGGAGATACTGGTGGTGGTGGAGGATCACTCCCAGATGAAAGACCTAACCGTCAGCCTGCTATTAAAAGATCCCTCAACAGGAATAATAAAATAAAAAATAAAAAATAAATGGACAGGAAGAAAGAGCAAAGGACTTCCTATTACTCATCACTGTAGCTATGTGTTTATTGGTTGTATCCTCCCTTTTACAAGAGTCCTTCCTTTTATATTTTAAAGCTGCCTGTGTCTAGACCCCCGCCGTTAGAGAGCTGGCGGGCCGGGGCGCACGTATCCTCGCTCATAAAGACGGGGGACTTTCCTGTGAGACGCAGCTTTTGTCTTTTTACAATGTCGGGGCTCCACACTTATTAATTACATATTTATTGTGTTTGCGCTCAGAGCCAGTACTCACACGTTAGCTATCCCGTGGTGAGATTGCTCTGGAGGGGAAGGTGAGGAATAAACTTTTTATTTATTTATTTTTATTTCATTTTATTCGAGAGGTTTACTTATGCTCTCAACTCACTGTCATTTCCTTTTTTTTTTTTTTTTTCCCTCCCCCACACCCCCAGTGCACACAGAGTTGAATATTAGCTAAATGAAAGCACATTTCATGTTTCAGCAATGGAGCGGGTATGTTGATTATGGCGCCTGTCATATTCGGTTTGCTGTGTTAGTTTCACGGACACGACCCTTCAACAGAGCCGCCACCGAGGGGAGCAGCGAAGGGATGTGCTGACGGAGGAAATGGCCTGATTGAGGGAAGTGAGGAAATCTGAGGAGGAGCTGCTGAGATAGAGATGATTGCATTTGATTTATATGTACAACAGAATTAAACAACCAACAGAACAAGGTGCAAGAGGCGAAAGTAAGCATGAGCTCATTTGGAAACAACAGAAAAACAATTAGTGCCACGGACCATTCTCCTCCTCCCCCTCCGTGTGTGACCATCTCTTGTTTGTGGCTATTTATTCTGGAGCCTCCATCCTAATGGATGGACGGGGTACTGACTTTGGCCTGCATACTCCTCCAGGAACTGTAATTTATTTCATCCTGTTAGTGTACAGGGCCGCTTCAGTTTATGCTGCTGCCGCTGGCTGAGTGATTAAAAATGGCGTCCCGTCTCCTCTTCCTCTGCTGCTCCTTACTTCTCTCTGGGACAGAAACACCACTTAGCTCTTCCTCTGCTGCAGCAGAACGTCTAGCAGTGACGTGTCCATCCGACCCGACGGAAACTTTTTCTTTCTTTTTTTCACATCAAAATGTATTCTTTTTGAGTGCTCCCTGTTTATTTGATGTGACTTCGTATTCTGACTTTTTGCGTTGTTATATGTTTGATCTACATTTTTTACGCTTATTTTGAGCACTTTCTTGGCAAGGTTTTTTTGTTTTTTTTTCTGGTTAGATTAGATAATAAATACAATCATAAAATGTGCCGGCTAACTGAATCACACACTGCTTTGTCGCCTCCTCCCTTCCCCCCCCCATCCTCAGACTTCCTCCACCACCACCACCACCCCCCACCCCCCCCATCCCCACTCCCCCCCACTGGTATGTAATAATATATTTGACTTTACTGGACGTCCCCGGGAGGAATTCCTGGTGTTTGGTGAACCGGAGTCTCTCCAGTGTGATTTCAGACACAGTGGACAGCGGCCATTAATCACTCTGCAGTGCATGTGCGTGCGTGCGTGCGTGCGTGCGTGCGTGCGTGCGTGCGTGCGTGCGTGCGTGCGTGCGTGCGTGCGTGCGTGTGTGTGTGTGTGTGTTGGACGTGGCTCTGCTTTCCTTTTCGTGAGTGTTCATCAGCAAACAAGTCCTATCTGCTCGTGCTGAAGCGATATTGGGAATGCCAGAGCAGAGGCGCAAGGGGAATGCCTGTTTTGTTGTTCTTCCTCTCTCCGTTAGTTATTTCCCAGTGCTGAGATACGGCCTCCGGCATGTCGCTTTCTCCGTGGGGGCACCCCCCCCCCCTCCCCTCACCCCGCCCCATGGCCACGCACTGGGGATATGGAGGGCCAGAAAGTGTCTGGCAGCGTGGCCCCCGAGGCTACAGCGCCTCACTCTTTACTCCTTGAGGAGCAGCATCCTGTTAGAATTCATTCTGGGGCTAGAACGACCTCCATCTGTTAAGGGTTTACTTCTTTCACGTCCCGGGGTTGCAGCGCAGTGTGTGAGAGCGCTGGTGCCTGCTGACGTACGAGGAGGAGAACACAAACGAAGAAGTAGCACCAAAGCCCTCGCGTGAGTTCATGTTCCCGAGGCCCGGTGCTCTCGCAGCCGACAGGCTGAAACGTGGGTCTTATCAGACATTCCTCAGCATCGAGATCTGAGTCAAATCTGGCCTTCGAGACGTCACGGACACATCTGAATCAATACATCAAGCCTGCGGTGTGAGCAGGGCTGTTAGCGGGGTCCCCGTTGACAGAACGGTCCAGTGAAGTGGCAGCACTGAGGAAGTGTACGTTATGCTGTGTTCTCCTATCGCCTCAAGCACTTATAGGTCATAGTTAGGGAGAAGAGGGGGGGGCATATATGCGCTCACAAAGGATTATCGAAAGACCATGACCCAGTCCCCGGGGGGCACACACACAGTGGAGGCATGCCGGATACACACACACACACACACACAGACACACAGACACATATATATGTGCAAAGCATTCGACACATGTCAGCACATACTGTACAGAACACGCACATCAGAACACATCTGCTGCTTCTGGCAGTGCTGTCATGTAACGACAGAGGCTCATGTCTTGTGGAATTGGTCACACTTCTATTTGCCGCTAAGGGTATCGCTTTTTTTAAAATCCTCTGGATGTGTCGCAGTTCAGAATTTGCTTTGAGACGGCCATTGAAGAGCCTCGAACACCCCCCTTCAGTTTTGCTATTCATAGCCATAATGTCTTTGTGTTGAAGTAGCCAATCAGAAGCCTCGTAGTTTACAGAGCTAATTCCAGTAACAAATGAAAGCACTGTCATATAAAGGACTGACACTTTGCCAGTTGATACTTCCATGAAGACAATTCTTTGTGTCAAGTTTTCTGAAAAATTATGTTTAGATATGCAAATGAGGCATTATCTTGCAGAAATATCCAGAGCAGAAATCTGAACATTGGATAAAGCCAGGTTATAAATTATTGTTTCATTTTGTTGACATATTAGACTCAAAGGTTTTCACAGAGGGAAGTTTGATCTCTTTATCACTCCATAAATCAGAAAACACTGTCAACAGCGATTCGTTTTTAGGTATAAAATGTTAGAATTCAGGCTATGAATGATACATGAACAAACCGTAAAAAAAAGAAAAGAATGTTGATTGTAGATAGGAATTAATTTGTAAAGTTTGATGTTTGTAAGTGTTACTGAAGGGGATTTTGAGGAAAAAAAAGTAATTTAGAGAAAACGGTCAAACAGGTGAATAGGGTAAAACAAAATATATATATATATATCACCATGAAACTTCACCAGTTGGTTACTTTAGGACAATTATTTTTTCTTGTATCACAAGTTTCCTGAAATGTTATGATTAAATATGTAAATGAGGCATTATTTAATGCTAACCTTTGGTGAATTTAGAAGAAATCTACAATAGACAAAATAGTCAAATAATCACCTAAATGTGTATTTTAGGTGTTTTCTTTCCACTAGTCTGAAAGAAGACTTAATATGGAAGCAAAATATCCCCAAAGTGAGGTGGTGCATGTTCTCATCATTTGGGAGTTATTTTTGAGGAGATGCATCAAGGTGCTGCTATGAAACACAATTCCATGCTGTTTTGACGTGGGCCTCCCTCACATGGCATCGGACAACAACACAAGCTGTATTAGTTAGGTTTCAGATGGGAAGGCTTGTCTTTACAATAACATTTTCTCAGCTCATCGGCCTCCTTTACGTGGCCTTCTGGCATCAACAACTGCTGCAACATTAAAAAGCAACAGCTGTTTATGTGACTAACTGCGCGGATCCTGCATCTGTCTGTATGTATGTATGTATGTATGTATGTATGTATGTATGTATGTATGTATGTATGTATGTATGTACCTGGCCTTGGCAACATCTCACGTGTGTTGTTGGATTTGAAATTTTGTTCCTACAAATCCCAGATGCCAATTTCATGTGCAGAAAGGAGTGGCGCAAATCCTCTAAATAAAAGACTCCTTAAAAAGCACTATTTCAATGTTCAGGTGAGAGGTTAAGCGTGGGATTAGCTTTAGGCTACTCTGAAGGTTAAGGTGAACCATTTAGAGATGGGCTAAGATGTGAATGTAGATAACAAAGGTCACGGCAAGTATGCTGATGCAAACTGGTGTGTGTGTGTGTGTGTGGTTTGTCAGAGCAAAGCCGGGCTCAGTTCATGGAGCTAAAAACTCAGTATCCTCCTCCGATCAGCAGACATAAGCACATAATGACAGGAAGGGATGAGTCCAGCACTAAGTCCCTGATAGCAAAAAGAGTTTTCCCTCCCGACATGTCGGCCTATTCCTAAACCCAGCACCCAGCGCGAAGGATGGGGAAAATCTCCCATCTTCCCCATCCTTCGTGAGCTAAGACATCTGACTGGCACCCATAGGACTTTCCCACCGTGCTGAAAGGGAAAAGTTCTTCTTTGTTCTCGCTCAGAGACCGATGGACGGGCTGCTCGGACGCCTCCGCTCCTGTTTGATATTTCGGTTTAACAAGATACGGAGGTGGCGTCTGTGGGATGGGGATCATAGACCCAGACCCGGTTTCATCTGCCTTCTGCAAGTGTTCCCGAATGTAAGCGCCGCTGGGTACGCAGACGGCCACTTTCAACGATGGGAAAGAATTCAATGCCTGTTGTGAAAGCCAAAGAGCAACAGTTGTTTGAATCTCTCAAAGTAAGATGAATAAGCAATGGATCCTTTTAATACCAGCATCCTTTATTGACATTTTCACATGCATAGACCTACTCTATATATATATATATATATATATATATATATATATATATATATATATATATATATATAAAAATTTATATATATATATATATATATATATATATATATATATAATAATATATATATATATATATATATATATATATATATATATAATATATATATATATATATATATACGGTATGGATTCAATGCTGTTGTAAGCTTGACTGGGCTTAGTTGGCTTGCGAGTGTCTTAACACCTTCGCTGATGGACTCTGTTGGTAATGGATCAAGTGGAATAAATCAGCTGTTCCTGTGTAACGCCGTGTTTGTCTTTTTCTCCTGTCTTCAACAGATTCCCTTTGTACCCCAGAGGAGAGCGCTTTCATTTTGAATACGGTGTCTACTTGCTCAACAAGAACATTGCCCAGGTATGAACCGACGCCTAGTGCATAACTGTGGTTCTAAAATGCAACTCATTACGACAAATCTGAGGATCTTGGAATGTTTAAAGACAAAAATTAATTAATTACACTTTAATTTTATAGAATAACAGTAGATCCCCTTTTTTACACCGGGGATCGACGGGGTCTAAAAGCTGAGATTTGTTTTTGAATGTGCGCTTGTGAGTATTTTTACGGCAGATGGATGTGTATGTGGGACCAACTCAAAATACTATTATAGTGCCTGTGTCCGTCATAATGAATGAACATGTTACATAGTGCAACATTGATGTGTCTTTAGCCATGCTAGCAGCACCAGCATGGTTTTATGGATATCTGTCTTCTAGTTTGGTCCAGACCAAATATATATATATATATATATATATATATATAT
>JACSYO010002044.1:0-17742 GCA_016806645.1 Ophiodon elongatus
CTTTTTGTAACTTATTGCACTCATGCACCCAGGTGCAGATTTGCAATTGGATTTTTAAATCCCTTAAAAGTAAATTAATGTTATTCTTAAGAAGTACAGGTCTGCTACATGCACTGTATATATATATATTTGGGAGTGTTTTGTGGCATAAATAACTGAGTAAGATCTTCGTCTGAGATCTGGGTTGCATCAGTGAGTGTGTAGCACTCCTCTGTCCCTCAACAACAAATCAACCAAAGAAAAGAAAAACACGGAAAAGTGAACTGAAAACACTCACTGGCAATGCATGATTTAAATACTGAATCACTGACCAGGTATGGTTTAATAAAAGCTATCTGCACCATGAAACTGTACTTTATTTCTACTGCATTTTGTTTATTTCATAACCCCTCCTCCCCTCATCCCTAAGACTAAAATGGTGAGAATGACAGGAAGTAAAAGGAGTTTTAAATCACACCTCATTTTGACAGCCAACCCAAAACCATGCTCAACTGTCCACGCATCGTTTGTTTGTCAGTGGTGATCGTTAATGCCTATATTTACACACACACACACACACACACAGCAGCATACAAATGTATGTACAAATGTTTTTTTTTTATTTCATTGTTTATTTAGTAGGGACAATGCACATTACAGGTTACATGAGTTAAAGATTAATCGTGATAAGATAGACACAACATAACCACCCCGAAACAAACAGCAGAAGAACAATACTAAACTCTGGTGCGCACCATCAGCAATGCATGTAGGGAGAAACACAAGACTGTCTACAGACTCCTATGCAATTTTTTTGATTGAGTTTGAGATGTATTTGTACTGAGAGTTAACTGTCTGTGCTGGTGACCTAAGAGAGCCCTGAACTGACCAGTACATTTGATTATATAGTTCAATGAAAATGTGCATCGTCGCCTCTCATTGGCTCAGTTTTACAACATATGGTTCGGCTAAAGTTTCACATGACTAGAATCATCATTCCGATTGGTCACTTTGGTCCATATGCCCTCCTCTAGGCTTTATGGCTCTTGATGTCATCTCTCCCCCCTCACACAGTTCAGCTCCGCTACCCTCTTGAGTGGAGTTTGTTTTATTGCTCTTTGTTCCTGTAGGATCCATCCCCATCTCTCTATCTCATTCCATGCATACCTGCTAAAGTCTAACTAAGAAACTCAATGTGGCTTTCTTCTATGTCACGCATACTCCTTCCCATAAGGCTCACTATTCCTTATTAATTATCCTTTTTTAAGTATCGTAATTTATACATAGACATTCCTTATTTACAGTCGAAGTCATTTTATTTTATTACAACCTAACAACATACAAGCATTTTTCTCACATTTACGTCTAGAAAACAACAAAAGTGCAACTACGCAAAGAGAATTTGAATGAAAAAAATAAATCAACTCAGGAATAAGTAGCATAATAATACCAAAGCAAATAAAGTTCACAATTGTATGCATTTTTCTTTTTGCCTGATAGTTTGTTGTGCCCAAACAAACATCATATTTACATCATAATATTTGATTCAATGACAAGAGCAAAGACAAATATGTGCAATCCTCCTATGAAAATGTATGATTGCTGTGTAATACCACTTTTATGGTCATTTTGTGTTCAGTTATAGAGATTTATGAAACTGATATAAACTCTGAGAGATGTTGGTGTTTATTTTATTTGTGTTAAAGATATATGGAGGTAGAGCAAAACAAAGTTTGTTTTACTCTTTATTCATTAAAAGCCGCGACAGCGAAGCTCACACAGACACTCGCACTCCTGGCACGATTGAGCTTCATGAAACTTCACCGTGAGGTGTGAAGTTGAAATCAAAATGAAGGCAGCGTTTTAAGATGGATCTTCAGTGTGATTTAGTTAATCTTTTTACAAGTATTTATTTTCCAGTTATTGAAAGGCGCTCCAACCTTCAAAAAAAAATAAAAAAAACTCCTAAGAAAACTAGAGACCATCTTGCCATGAGATCACAACAGCCACAACTCCCAATCGGGCCAATGGCCCCATATAAATAATAAATTATGGTAAACAAACAAATAATAGTATGTTAAAAACAAGTATATTATTAAAGTGTCAAGTGCAAAAATAATGGAGAAAGATGTGCAAGAGTGTGTAACTAAGAAAATTGCTAGTTTTCAAAATTGTCATATTTGGTTGAATAGAAAAATAAATGGACAGTGTGTTGACCCAAAGAAGACCTATTTGATGAATTTTCCATTATTCTTTGGAATTAATTAATTTCTAGCTTTATGGTATAATCTCAAAAAGCATAACAGAAATGAAAGTATAATACGGTGAACCATACCTTTGCAATTTTTGCAAACTGTCCTTTGATTTATGGAGAAAATAAGGACGACTATCACAATCACACAGCAGGCCAACAGTACTCCAAGCACAAGCACAACTGGGTACAGTTCTGATCCTGAACTGGACTCAGATCCTGAATCAAAAAGAAAGCAGTATGTAATTATGGACTCTTCGGAGTAATCTTATGTTATTAGAAAAAGTGATATTTAGAAAACTATTAATGGACACAATTAGTAAGTCTATGTTCAATAAAGTGTTAAGTCAAGAATACTATTTTATATGAATTGAAGAGGTACACAAAATAATGAACAATAATTTAAAAATGCAGCTTGAAAAACGTAAGGCTCATAGGTCACGAGAACAAAACCAATGTGTGGATGAAGTAATTAATATGAATAAAGGATTTCCTTTTCAAAAATGTTGCATAATCTTTTTAAGGAACGCATTCATTCATAATTACTGTTATAACTTAATAATGCGCTGTCTCTATTTAATCATTATTACATTTAGTTGATAACTAATATTTAAAGTTTTTATCAACTCTTAGTTATTCTCTTAAACTAACACTAACAATATTATATTGATTTATAATCACATGAATATGATTTGAATACAACTGTGAAAACATACGTGTCTCCACTTTGGTTCCTCCACCAAACAGCATCTCTCCACATGTGGCCACAGCACAGTAGTAAGTCCCAGTATCAGAGGACTTCTGTATGGTTTTGGACAGACTGTAGTCACAACTTCTTTCTTCTTGTGTATCATTGTGAGTGTAGATGAAGCCTGGATGAGATTCTCCTGATCCAGATCTGAACCAGTGCACACTGTGTTCACCTGGACACTGGAAAATTGCTTGAATATGTAGCTCCACTGAGACAGAAGTATGTTGCTTCGTCCTCTTTGCTTATATTTCTGATGGTAAGGAAATACTGAGCGTTCTCTTTTGTTAATGTGAACCGTGAGTTGTCAAATTGCTCACTAACTGTCATTTTGCCATGAATAACAGCAACGACTTGTTGAACCATATATCCAAGAGACTGCTTGTACCAGTACAATGATTTGCCTTCTGTCTCAGAAACTGGACACTGCAAAGTAACATTTCCACCACGTACAACCAAAGTCAAAGGGACCTGGTGAGGAATCTCTGCAGTTTGAATCAGATCTGAAGAAAAGAGACAGACAGTAACAACGGGACATCACACGATAAGTAAAAAGGTAAAGTAAAGTATTTACCTTTCCAAAGATTATTACATGGTCGTGTCTTTCTCAAAGTAGTTAAGAATTGTACTTACAAACTCTACAAAGTAGAATTAAAGCAGCCAGTCTTGAGATCATTGTGGTACAGCACTCTTTCCTTACACTACTGATGTCACACAACCAAATGGAAAATCTAGTCAAAGTAGAATGATTGGCTGAAACATAAAAAGTGACCTTCCCCCTTTATTTGGCAAACCTTTGATCTATTTTCAAAGCAGTGTCTTTAGTTGGGTTGTATGACTGAATTTACTATGATAACCATTTTTTGTGTTTTTCGCCTTTTTAAGAACAAGTACTGACAGTCTTTCAACAATTGCAAAATCGGTCTTTTTGACTGAATGTGTGTATTTAAAGGTTGCAATGTGCATAAGTATTTTTTATTTTAATCGCATCCACACGCACACAGGTGACACAATTCCACATTTTCAGTTTCCTGCAAGTTTCAATGTTATTCTTCTGGTCAACAGAAAAATCCACAACTTGTCCTAAAGTAACCTGAAGTGCCAGATGGTTTGTTACACAGAACAATCTGAGAAGCCGTCATTGTTTGGTAAAGGGCAGGCACTTCAAATTACCGAATTACAATTACATTGTTGTTTTGAACAAAGTGTCTCTCCTTCATCACAAAGACAAAGACCTAAAACACTCAGTGGCAGCCAGCAGATCCTCTCAGGATGCTGATTAGTCCGAACCACAATGGTTTGGACACAAATGCATTACTTGAAGTCTGACAAGATAGATTCTTGCATGATCGTATACGATATTGCGAAAATCCCGCTGCCGTGCAAGGTGAGCCTTAAATAGCCTATGAAAAAAATCAGTGGCTTAATGAGTAGTTGGTTTACACACTGGAGCCATTTATTGACCAACAACAGCTCGTCCCAACAGCTGAAGTCCAGTTTTACAGCGATGCTTCATGCACTTTTGGAACTGAACTAATCCTCAATGATTTTTGGATGTATTATTGGCTAACTTCTTAGTTAATGACATCCAACAAGTAAAATAAACAGTGTTTTCCTCTTTCATTGTAGGTTAGCTGTTTTTCTTCCCATGTTTGTGCTAAGCTAGGCTAAACTCACCCTGGAGGTGGAGTCAAATGTTTCGATCATTGTCTAAATTTGGACATCCAATCACCACATTAAGAGGTGAAAAGGAGGACTTTTGAAATAGCATCAGCTTCAGCGTAGGTGGTAGCCTGCAGGTTTTAATGACAGTTGTGTCGCAAGGTGAGACAAAATGTGGCCAAAGCTACAAAGAAAATGTCACAAGTTAAAGTGAGAGAAATAGAGGTCATGTGAATTTACAATTTGTCATTATGATAAAGCATTGCAGTTTTGTCAACTCAGAACAATATTGTAATGATTGTTTTATTTTCCAATTTGTTTGGCAATGAACCCAAGAGCACGATGAACTTCTTCATATTTCCATTTCACTACCTTTTTTATTTCCTTAGCGCCTCTTGATCTTGATCTCAATCGTGATGCTCTTAAAAGCACCCTTAAATAGTTTTGTTTATCATTTCCTCTTTTTTTGAACATACTTTGATTTATTATCCCTAAAAAATCACTAGTAAAACCAATAACATCAAGGACAGACCCATTTAATTAATGATGTTACTAATTACACTTGTGTGTTTCACAAGTCTAAATGTCTGCTTTGAAATGCATGTGCACATTAACACACAAAGTGAGAGAGATCAAAGAGCCGACTGTCAGTGGTTTTCACCAATGAACTGCTGTGTAGCTGTCCACCATAACTTTCCACGACTGTAGAGGAAAGCATGGCTAACAAAAACACATGCGGAGCATTTTATGTTGTAGGCACAATTAGTTTCCTTGCTAAAACATATACAATGTGAAAAATATAAAGGGACAACTACTCAATTGAATAAACCCGTCATTCTTTCTGGTCTCGCAGCACTTTGTAAATCCCTTCTGCATGTAGCGAGAAGAACAAGCGATGCTGCATGCAACAGCTGCACTGACAGACAGAAGCTGTGGTGGGCCATTTTTCCACCCTTTGACCAACCTTCAAGGCTGTTTACTCACAACAGACTATTCAACAGGATGTTAAGTGAGGGTGCAATAAGCTTCAGCAGGCAAACGTATTGTTTTATTTTTTACTTGCTACTGTGCTCATTTAAAGTATAGATACTGTCTATCCTTCATGTTTTTAAGATGCAACCATCTACAACCATATGCATGTGCAATCTAAAAATATCACAAATACATATTTGCTTTTGTTTTAATCTGTTGATTTATTCACCATTGACTCAAGCAAGGCTGGCTCACCTATTTGCAGATAATCAGGCACACTTAACTTTATTTAAATTCTGCATTGACAAATAGACCAGTGGGTCCAGTGAGTGATTAGCACCTCCCCCTCTGACAGCAACTACAAATGAACAGCACAGACATGCAGAGGAGTGTGATGAAAAACAGTCATGACATAGCTTGACTGGGTTCATTTGTCCGACCCTCCTAAACTCTTTACCTATTCCTGTAAGTTGATGTGATATTAGTAACCATCATAAAAAACAAGTGTTTTTGTAAAAGGTAAAACATCAGTCAAGCCAAGCTCCCTGAAGCTAGAACGGAGTGAGAAAGGTAGGTTTGTATTGAAACCTTGGTTTGAGGCCCTGCCACAACAACGCTTAAGTTTCCGCACATCATTTGTTTGTCAGTGGTGACTGTGAATGTGTGTCTATTTGTGTCTGTTTGTGTGTGAAAGTACAAAGCGTGTTTTCGCTCGTCGTCAACAATACATTGAACCTGATGAAGGCCACAAACCACAACGAGCTGGTCTAACAAATGGTACCGAAGTTTCGGTCCTAAACTGTACATAGGTTGTCTTTTTACTTTCTTTCTCCATAAATCTTTTTATGTGGCAGGAAACCTTTAACGCTGTTTAGATAATTATCTTAATGCTGGAGTTTGTAGTGTTGTACTGGGCTGTATTATATTGTGTGGTGTTTCTGTCCATGTTATTGTGAGAATGTCAATGAGGATCACCTTGTTAATGATTATATTGTTTTATTTGTGATTTTGTCAAATGTTCACACCGGCTCCCTCCTTCAGATAAAAATATGGGGGTCAGAAACTGTAAATCACCTCCAGGTGAAAGTGATACTGTGAGAGTGGCGCTCTGCTGCTGCCTCTCACCAGCCCCCTGAAAGAAGAGAGGTGAGTATAGAGGAGTAGGAGTGGGCGGGTCAACATTGTTGATGTGGAGCATCTGAATTGGCTATCTCGCACAACATTTAAGATGTCTCTTCCGTCTTTGTGTATCACTGGGATATGACTGAAAGCATCTTTTTTGCACATAAATCAAACTGATCACTCAAATGTGTGAAGAATACACAAACAAAGGCTTAAATTGTGAGGGACGCTGGATTGTAAAGCATTTAGCTTGACACTCTTCCTTAGACAGCATCCCGACAAACTGTTAACATTTTGAATTAAATTGTTTTGCATATTTTACACACTTGGAATCTAATCTGATCTAATCCTAACACTGGTAGTGTTGCGTTAGCCACAAAGCAACCGGATCTCAGTTTCAGTTTTGATATATAGATCCTTCAACCCTTAAATGTATAAACTAACAAAATAAGTGGCAGTGATTCAGTCTGGTTCCCTTTGGAGATGCATTCATATTGAACTTGTCTGCAATGTGTCTTTTACATCCATCAGTGGGTTTGGAGAGAAATGTTTAGCTAAAATCCTGCATTGCAATATTGAGCTTTTAAGTTTCAGAGAATGATACGAGTCAGTGGAGCTCTAATGAAAGACGCTTTTGAGTTGCACTGAAGGAAATGTAGGATCTCGTGTTTTTGGAGCTTCACTCATTGTAGGAACGAAGGATCAGGATGTCTTTGCCTCTGCTGCTTCAATTTTGACCTTACTTTTTTTTAAGAATCGAATTCGTCTCTTGCAAGTTCCCCAACGTTTTGGGAGTGAAATACGTCATTACTGGATTCCTCCTTAAATCTTGTAAATTTGCCATTTCAATGAGCTTAACTTTGACAAAGCTTTATTGTTGACTAACTTTAACCCCACCTCAATCATTAGGGGAGGAAATGGCTACGTGTATTCTGGACAGGCATAATATCTCACCCCATAAATCACAAAGAAAATGCACCTGCAATCTTGTTCAGGGTTTCTGGAAACCAGGCTACATCCCTCATACATATGGTTGTAAAAGAGTGAATGAAAAATATTTTTTTTTAAACCAGATTGTTTCTGGATAACTGTGGTTCACATTTGTATCAAATCATATGTTATATTTACTCTGTGACAGTTGTAGAAACCCACCATGAAACAAACATGCGTTGTTAGTGTTGTTTCATGGGTTACGGTTGGAAAATAATGAGAGACCAATCAGATTGCTCTGAAACTGTTCCCTCCCACTAGATATGATTACATTAAGGCGCATCAACTTCCAGTATGATCTAATTTACCTGCAGTCTCAAGTGGATTAACAAGAAAATGATAATCATATTTTATTTACTGCTGATTCTCAGAGTGGGGCGTAAGTACATGTAGAAATGTCCGATTTACTTCGGATATATATTTATATTATTCTCATGTTTTTACAGTAATTTAGCATAACATACCTGATTCATTTTCTGTCATTAATCACTGATCTGTGTTTCTCTGATATTTTCAGGATGCATAGATGATCAGATTTTCGAAACAAAGTCTGTTGGTGTTGGACAAAATGTGACTCTGACTTGTGCTCGCAACACATCTCTGATCAAAACAACCTGGTTTTGGTTCAGACTTGTTTCTGGAAACTTGTGTGAATTCTTGGGAGGAACATTTCATTTTGATTATGATGATGTTAATAAGACTCCTCACATTACAGCAAAACAAGGACCTGGAACATTTCTCCTCCATATTCGTAAAGCAAAGCTCAGCGATGCTGGACTTTACTACTGTATAAAAGTAAACCGACTTGATTTGACATTTTTGAATGGAACATTTCTGAGAATTGGAGGTAAATATCATTTATAACATATAACAATAATGTTTACATAGTTTCCCTACATGTAACTATATTTATATATAAATAAATATATATATATAAATATATATTAGTACGTTTGTCCATATTTATATGACAGTGTTTATATAAATAAACATTTTTAACTATGTTTATGTTCATTAAAGCATGGTTATTATCATCTTTGTATTTCCCAGGACCAGAACCTGATATCACTGCCATCACTCAAGTCTTCCCATCTGATCCGGTCCGTCCAGGAGACTCAGTGACTCTGCAGTGTTCAGTCCTCTCAGACTCTGAGAGAAAACGTGTCCAGGAGAACACACTGTGTTCTGGTTTAAAGCCAGATCAGATAAATCTCATCCCAGTTTAATTTATGCCAAAAGAAACAATAGTGCTGGATGTGAGAAAAGTACTGAGGCTCACTCTCCACAGAAATGTGTCTACAGCTTCTCTAAGGACGTCAGCTCCTCTGATGCCGGGACTCATTACTGTGCTGTGGCCACATGTGGAGAGATATTATTTGGAAATGGAATAAAACTGGACATTGAAGGTAACGGCAGAACATTTCCTTATAAATCATTCATAAAAATTCACTTTAAATCCATTAAGATCATGTATCACAAAGTAATTGTACCACATATCATCTTGTCAAAATAGTTGTGAACTTTAATAATTTGCTCATGTTCATATACTTGCAGCACCCAACATGTGGGATTTGCAGAAGGCCAACGCAGTTCTGATTCTGCTATTTGCAGCTCTGGCTTTAAGTCTGATTGTTATTGCCTTCCTGATATATACCATGAAGATGAAAAGTTTTGATTGTTGCAACGGTAATATAAGTTTCTAACAGTATCTTGCAAAAGCTAACTTTTCATAAATAATACAACTGATATGTGTAAATTAACCTACAGGGTCTTTATTTTATAATACAGCTGCCGTTGCTCTGCAAACAAATGCTGCAACAGCCAGCGGTGACCCCCAAGGTCAGCAGGTAAGGTTTATAAAGAAAATATGACACTGGAAATGTTATTGGCATATTTGTTTCTCTCCACATATAAAGAAAATAAAATATAATATTTTATAATATTCTTTCCATATTTATTCAGAGAAATGAGGACTTATTGGCATATTCTGCACCAACCTTCACCAAGAGGAAAACTGGCAGAGCAGAAAGAAAGAATGTAAAAGCAGCAGAGGAAGAGACCATCTACTCTCATGTTAGGACTTAAGTGATAGATTAACAATCTACTGGATTGTTAATTGCTCATTAAAGATAATATACATTTTCTCTGGCACACTGTTGTAAATATGCTGCTTCACTTCTGATATCGGTTAGTCTTTTACTTTGATAACCTTGAAAAATGTTGTATGTATTATTTTGATATCATGTTTTCATGGCTTTTTGTTGATATCCTACAACATCTCATATCTCTCAATTCTTGTTTAATTGTGTTCATTGTTAAATCTTTGACCAATATTTTACCAAATTCTACCACTCAAATAGGCTGTTTGAAAGATTGACCTTGAAAGAGTCAGAGGGTTGAAGAAGGTCTCTGTTGTCTGATATGCAGTTTTAATGCTGTAAAGTTTTCTCATTTATTTTATAATGGCATAGTTTTATTGATAAGTGTTTAGTCATAATTAGTTTATTTTGAAAATAACTTTATTGTTGATCATGTATTAAACAGTGAGATTGATTGATTTTCTTAATAGAAACTAATACAATACTTTTACAGAAATAACCCAGGAGGCTCAAACAGCATAATCCTTTTACATTGCTCAATGTTTCATGTTTTGCTCATACTTATCTCTTCCCACAATTTTGATTGTTTTGAAGACTTCTCAGAGCAATATGCTTACATTTGCTCCCAGATAAAAAAAATGCACTGGCTACTTTGAAAATAGAATTTGCATGAATATGCATGAATATGCAAATTTCATTTAGTGTTCATTTAGGGTTCATTTAGTATGATGAAAAAGAAAAAGAAAAAGAAAAGAAAACTTGTGAGGACTGTATACATTTTTCATAATTCCTGCAAATGAAAAGCAATGTGACGAACTGTATGTCTTAACCCTTAATTAACTTGAGATCTCAATATTAAGTATTTTAAATAATCAGGGCAAAAGAAAAACAATTACATTCCACCCTATCTCAACAAACCTATATGTCTAAATCTACTTGGCAAATAAAGACAGTAATTGGATAAGTAATGTGTTGATGTGATTCTTAAAAAAATATTTTATGATTCTGCCTATAGGTTCAGATGGTATGTCATAACCTTGAGGGTTGATGTGAAAAGGTTATATTGAGCTATAGTATATACAATACATATTTAATGCTGATTAAGGTTGGGTTAGTGGCATATATGTAGTTTGTGGGATGTGTTTGTGCTTATTTGGTTTGTGTGTGATTGTGCCAGCTAGAGACAGATGGAGGCCCACAGAATGATCATTGGTTTGCGTAGGACAAGAACGGCCAGTAGCCACTGCTTTTTCTTGAACGACACTGACAGTACAGTAGACTTTTTTTTGGTTCTTTTTTTTTTTTGTACATTAACTATATTGTCCTGCACGTGTCAGTCAGTGGTCATGCATCTGGTTCTATGTACAATTTAACTCAGTTTTTGTCAAATTTTTAAATCTGTCTCCCGTTGATTCTGACTTTGATTAAACAAGTGGGGCAAACCAAGTAATTGCTTAGTGTAACATTAACAGAAGTTATTTGTACCACCAACTAAACTCATCCAGGTGACTATAGATGCAACAGTCAGAGCTACTGACTTAGTAAAATGGATCAAACAAAATGAGACTTTTAACCACGAGTTTGTTTCCTGAATTGTCGTTGAGTCATTCTGAATTTACCTTCTTGATGTTTCTCATAAACCTAACTATGAGGTTTTGTTGCCCAAACACTAACGTTACATTGTGTCCGTGGTGCCGACATGCAATTTTAACGGCTTTCGTTCCACAACCACGTATTGCGCTGTTCAGAGGTCGTGGTCATTTCATGCATTTCTGTGAAACCACATTGTGTACCAACTTGATCTGAACAAATCTAGCTAACGCGCTATCTTTACAAAGCTAGCTAACTTCTAGATAGCAACTCAACATCCATTAATGCTAATAATGTCATGCAAATGTTTAATGGAACTTTGAACTCTGTCAAATTATTTCACGTTTTTTTTGTGACATTGCATCATTTTAAAGGAAGCTGCCTCGGATACTGGAGACAAACTATGGCCAGAATCGAGTGTGCATTGCGAAGGTAGAGAATGAGGGGGCGTTCAGAGCAAATACAATTAGTTTCTACTGGAGCAAATGTGACAATATACCTGGACATGAGAACACAGATTGAGAAGCCATTAGCAAATTAGACCCTAATAAAAAATATTTATTCTTCAAATAAACAATATGAAACTGATTTAAACAACATTGATTCATACCTATTTCAGCTACACTACTGATCCTTACTGAAATATCTCATCAATTGTTGAATGGATTGAAAGGAAAGTTTGTAGAGACTGTTATCGTTTTCAGAAGATGTGTCCTAATAGATTTTTGGATCCCCCAACTTTTCATTGCATGCCACTGGCAGGTTGACATTTCTGGTATTGTGTGACATGTGTACTTGCTGGATTGCAGTGAATTTTGGTTCACACTAATTATTGAAAGAAATTGTAGGGGCGGCCCTGTGGCCCAGCCGTTAAGATGCCAAACATGAACTGTGACGTCCCCCGTTCATGTTCATTAACTGCTCTGTATCTGTCCACCACAGCTTCCTACAAGAACCCTCCAGGTTCTCCGGCTTCCTCCCACAGTCCAAAGACATGCAGCTCAGGTTAATTGGACTCTAAATTCCCTGTAGGTGTGAATGTGGGCGTGAATGGTTGTCTGTCTCTATATGTCTGCCCTGCGATGAACTGGCGACCTGTCCAGGGTGTACCCTGCCTTCGCCCGATGTCAGCTACAAGTTTTGTGATTGAATCGTACTGTTTGTACTATTTGTGATGAGTGAAGATGCAGTTTTTTCATATGAGGAGACAAAATAAATATCCATTTTTATGTCAACAAAATAACAAAAGCAAACTAGTCCACAGACATGCTGACCTTGATGTCAGACAACTAACGTTACACTTTCTGTGGCTACAAATTCACAAAGCAACTGAAAATCTGGTGTTCTCCCACAAAAGCAGCACGCAAACTTCCGTTTGTCCGGTGTCCGGACTTTGTTTCACGAAGAAAGATCTCTGCTGATTACGATATGTGGGATTTAGACAACAAGACATCAGAAGAAGTTATTGATCTAAATTATTTGTATGACATAAAATGTGGCACAAACACTGCGATTAAAATATGTTTTACCTTTAACAGCCAAGAAGATACTAACAAAACTGATTGAATATGTAGCTCCAGTGAAACAGAAGTATGTTGCTTCGTCCTCTTTGCTTATATTTCTGATGGTAAGAAAAAACTGAGCGTTCTCTTTTTTTGATGTGAAGCTTGAGTTGTTAAATTGCTCACTAACTGTCAGTTTTCCTTGAATAACAGCAACGACTTGTTGAACCATATATCCAAGAGACTGCTTGTACCAGTAAAATGTTTTGCCTTCCGTCTCAGAAACTGGACACTGAAAAGTAACATTTCCACCAAGTTCAACCAAAGTCAAGGGGACCTGGTGAGGAACCTCTGCAGTTTAAATGAGATCTGTAGAAAAGAGACAGACAGTAACAAAGTGACAGCACACAATAAGTAAAAAGGTAAAGTAAAGCATTTATCCTTCCAAAGATTATTACATGTTTGTGTCTTTCTCAAAGTAGTTAAAAATTGTACTTACAAACTCTACAAAGTAGAATTAAAGCAGCCAGTCTTGAGATCATTGTGGTACAGCACTCTTTCCTTACACTACTGATGTCACACAACCAAATGGAAAATCTAGTCAAAGTAGAATGATTGGCTGAAACATAAAAAGTGACCTTCCCCCTTTATTTGGCAAACCTTTGATCTATTTTCAAAGCAGTGTCTTTAGTTAGGTTGTATGACTGAATTTACTATGATAACCATTTTTTGTGTTTTTCGCCTTTTTAAGAACAAGTACTGACAGTCTTTCAACAATTGCAAAATCGGTCTTATTGACTGAATGTGTGTATTTAAAGGTTGCAATGTGCAGAAGTATTTTTTATTTTAATCGCATGCACACGCACACAGGTGACACAATTCCACATTTTCAGTTTCCTGCCAGTTTCGATGTTATTCTTCTGGTCAACAGAAAAATCCACAACTTATCCTAAATTAACCTGAAGTGCCAGATGGTTTGTTACACAGAACAATCTGAGAAGCCGTCATTGTTTGGTAAAGGGCAGACACTTTCAAATTACCGAATTACAATTACATTGTTGTTTTGAACAAAGTGTCTCTCCTTCATCACAAAGACAAAGACCTAAAACACTCAGTGGCAGCCAGCAGATCCTCTCAGGATGCTGATTGGTCCGAACCACAATTGTTTGGACACAAATGCATTTCTTGAAGTCTGACAAGATAGATTCTTGCATGAATTTACGATATTGCGAGAATCCCGCTGCCCTGCAAGGTGAGCCTTAAATAGCCTATGAAAAAAGTCAGGAGCTTAATGAGTAGTTGGTTTACACACTGGAGCCATTTATTGACCAACAACAGCTCGTCCCAACAGCTGAAGTCCAGTTTTACAGCAATGCTTCATGCACCTTTGGAACTGAACTAATCCTCAATGATTTTTGGATGTATTATTGGCTAACTTGTTAGTTCATGACATCCAACAAGTAAAATAAACAGTGTTTTCCTCTTTCAGTGTAGGTTAGCTGTTTTTCTTCCCATGTTTGTGCTAAGCTAGGCTAAACTCACCTTGGAGGTGGAGTCAAATGTTTTGATCATTGTCTAAATTTGGACATCCAATCAACACACTAAGAGGTGAAAAGGAGGACTTTTGAAATAGCATCAGCTTCAGCGTGGTGGTAGCCTGCAGGTTTTAATGACAGTTGCGTGGCAAGATGAGACAAAATGTGGCCAAAGCGACAAAGAAAATGTCACAGGTTGAAGTGAGAGAAAGAGGTCTCATGTGAATTTACAATTTGTCATTATGATAAAGCATTGCAGTTTTATCAACTCATAACAATATTGTAATGATTGTTTTATTTTACAATTTTTTTTACATTGAACCCAAGAGCACAATGGACTTCTTCATATTTCCATTTCACTATCTTGTTTACTTCATTAGCACTTCTTGATCTTGATCTAAATTGTGATGGTCTTGCAAGCACCCTGAAATAGTTTTGTTTATCATTTCCTCTTTTTTTAAACATAATTTGATTCATTATAGCAAAAAGAATCACTAGTAAAACCAATAACATTAAGGACAGACCCATTTAATTAATGATGTTACTAGTTACACTTGTGTGTTTCACAAGTCTAAATGTCTGCTTTGAAATGCATGTGCACATTAACACACAAAGTGAGAGAGATCAAAGAGCTGACTGTCAGTGGTTTTCACCAATGAACTGCTGTGTAACTGTCCACCATAACTTTCTACGACTGTTGAGCAAAGCATGGCTAACAGAAACACATGCGGAGAATTTTATGTTGTAAGCACAATTAGTTTCCTTGTTAAAACATATACAATGTGAAAAATATAAGGGGACAACTACTCAATTGAATAAACCTTCTTTCTGGTCTCGCAGCACTTTGTAAATCCCTTCTGCATGTAGCGAGAAGAACAAGCGATGCTGCATGCAACAGCTGCACTGACAGACAGAAGCTGTGGTGGGCCATTTTTCCACCCTTTGACCAACCTTCAAGGCTGTTTACTCACAACAGACTATTCAACAGGATGTTAAGTGAGTGAAAAGCTGCAATAAGCTTCAGCAGGCAAACGTTTTGTTTTATTTTTTACTTGTTACTGTGCTCATTTAAAGTATAGATACTGTCTATCCTTCATGTTTTTAAGATGCAACCAGCTACAACCATATGCATGTGCAATCTTAAAATATCACAAATGCATATTTGCTTTTGTTTTAATCTGTTGATTTATTCACCAATGACTCAAGCAAGGCTGGCTCACCTATTTGCAGATAATCAGGCAAACTTAACTTTATTTAAATTCTGCATTGACAAATAGACCAGTGGGTCCAGTGAGTGATTAGCACCTCCCCCTCTGACAGCAACTACAAATGAACAGCACAGAAATGCAGAGGAGTGTGATGAAAAACAGTCATGACATAGCTTGACTGGGTTCATTTGTCCGACCCTCCTAAACACTTTACCTATTCCTGTAAGTTGATGTGATATTAGTAACCATCATTAAAAACAAGTGTGCTTGTAAAAGGTAAAACATCAGTCAAGCCAAGCTCCCTGAAGCTAGAACGGAGTGAGAAAGGTATGTTTGTATTGAAACCTTGGTTTGAGGCCCTGCCACAACAACGCTTAGAAACTGTAAATCGCAGGTGAAAGTGATACTGTGAGAGTGGCGCTCTGCTGCTGCCTCTCACCAGCCCCCTGAAAGAAGAGAGTTGAGTATAGAGGAGCAGGAGTGGGCGGGTCAACATTGATGATGTGGAGCATCTGAATTGGCTAGCTCGCACAACATTTAACATGTATCTTCTGTCTTTGTGTATCCCTGGCAAATGACTGAAAGCAGTGCTGCAGACAATGTTGTAGGATTTTCTATTAGGCCCAGAAACATAAACCTACATATTTACAGATAAATTACATGTCATGCATTTATATTCAAAGGCCAGGCCAGTTTGAAAAGGTTCATTGTTAATCTACCGTTTGTTGAATCACTTGACTTTCACTAAAAGATGACGGTGATGTAAAAATAAAGCCAATGGCACGTTATCAAAATTAGTCTAAAACAGAGGAGCCATTTACTGCAGAAAAGAGAGGAAATGTAATATGCTGAATATGTACACAAATATAAACACTCAATTGTGTGAAGAATACACAAACAAAGGCTTAAATTGTGAGGGACGCTGGATTGTCAAGCATTTAGCTTCACACTCCTCCTTAGACAGCATCCCGACAAACTGTTAACATTTTTAATTAAATTGTTTTGCATGTTTTACACACTTGGAATCTAATCTGATCTAATCCTAAAGCTGAAAGTGTTGCGTTAGCCACAAAGCAACTGGATCGCAGTTTCAGTTTTGATATATAGATCCTTCAATCCTTAAATGTATAAACTAACAAAATAAGTGGCAGTGATTCAGTCTGGTTCCCTTTGGAGATGCATTCATATTGAACTTTTCTGCAATGTGTCTTTTACATCCATCAGTGGGTTTGGAGAGAAATGTATAGATAAAATCCTGGACTGCAATATTGAGCTTTTAAGTTTCAGAGAATTATACTAGTCAGTGGAGCTCTAATGAAAGACGTTTTTGAGTTGCACTGAAGGAAATGTAGGATCTAATGTTTTTGGAGCTTCACTCATTGTAGGAACGAAGAATCAGGATGTCTTTCCCTCTTCTGCTTCAATTTTTTTTAATAATCTTATTTGTCTCTTGCAAGTTCACCAACGTTTTGGGAGTGTAGTACGTCATTACTGGATTCCCCCTTAAATCTTGTAAACTTGCCATTTCAATGAGCTTAGCTTTATTGTTGCCTAACTTTAACCCAACCTTAATCATTTGGGGAGGAAATGGCTAAGTGTATTCTGGACAGGCATAATATCTCACCCCATAAATCACAAAGAAAATGCACCTGCAATCTTGTTCAGGGTTTCTGGAAACCAGGCTACATCCCTCATACATATGGTTGTAAAAGACTGAATGATTTTTAACCAGATTGTTTCTGGATAACTGTGGTTCACATTTGTATCAAATCATATGTTATATTTACTCTGTGTCAGTTGTAGAAACCCACCATGAAACAAACATGCGCTGTTGGTGTTTCATGTGTTACGGTTGGAAAATAATGAGAGACCAATCAGACTGCTCTGAAACTGTTCCCTCCCACTAGATATGATTACATTAAGGCACATCAACTTCTAATATGATCCAATTTAACTGCAGTCTCAAGTGGATTAACAAGAAAACGATGATCATATTTTATTTACTGCTGATTCTCAGAGTGGGGCGTAAGTACATGTAGAAATGTCAGATTAACTTCGGATATATATTTATATTATTGTCAAAT
>JACSYO010002045.1:0-7500 GCA_016806645.1 Ophiodon elongatus
ATAATCAATGTTAATAATAATCAATGTTAATAATAATCAATGTTAATAATCAATGTTAATAATATTCAATGTTAATAATCAATGTTAATAATAATCAATGTTAATAATCAATGTTCATAATAATCAATGTTAATCAATATAAATAATCAATGTTAATAATCAATGTTAATAATTATCAATGTTAATAATAATCAATGTTAATAATAGATGTTAATCAATGTTTATTATTAATGATTATAATCAATGTCAATAATCAATGTTAATAATCAATGTTCATAATCAATGTTAATAATCAATGTTCATAATAATCAATGTTAATCAATGTAAATAATCAATGTTCATAATAATCAATGTTAATTATCAATGTTAATAATCAATTTTAATAATAAATGTTAATAATCATTGTTAATAATAAATGTTAATAATATCAATGTTAATAATCAATGTTAATAATAATCAATGTTAATAATCAATGTTAATAATATTCAATGTTAATAATCAATGTTAATAATAATCAATGTTAATAATCAATGTTCATAATAATCAATGTTAATCAATATAAATAATCAATGTTAATAATCAATGTTAATAATAATAAATGTTTATAATAATCAATGTTAATATTCAATGTTAATAATAATCAATGTTAATATTCAATGTTAATAATTATCAATGTTAATAATAATCAATGTTAATAATAATCAATGTTAATAATAAATGTTAATAAATGTTTATTATTAATGATTATAATCAATGTCAATAATCAATGTTAATAATCAATGTTAATAAATAATCAATGTTAATAATTGTAATAAATGTTAATAATAATCAATGTTAATAATCAATGTTAATAATAATAAATGTTAATAATCAATGTTAATAATCAATGTTAATAATAATCAATGTTAATAATTTGTTTCAATGTTAATCAATGTTAATAATAATAAATGTTAATAATCAATGTTAATAATCAATGTAATAATAATAAATGTTAATAATAAATGTTAATAATCAATGTTAATAATAAATGTTAATAATAATCAATGTTAATAATCAATGTTAATAATAATCAATGTTAATCAATGTTAATAATAATCAATGTTAATTATCAATTTTAATAATAAATGTTAATAATCAATGTTAATAATAAATGTTAATAATCAGTTAATTTGTTGTTAATAATCAATGTTAATAATCAATGTTAATAATACAATGTAATAATCAATGTTAATAATAAATTTAATAATAATCAATGTTAATAATACAATGTTAATCAATGTTAATAATAATAAATGTTAATAATAAATTTAATAATAATGTAATCAATGTTAATAATAATCAATGTTAATAATAATCAATGTTAATAATCAATGTTAATAATCAATGTTAATAATAATAAATGTTAATAATAAATGTTAATAATAAATGTTAATAATCAATGTTAATAATCAATGTTAATAATAATAAATGTTAATAATCAATGTTAATAATAATCAATGTTAATAATAATCAATGTTAATAATCAATGTTAATAATCAATGTCAATAATAATAAATGTTAATAATAAATGTTAATAATAAATGTTAATAATCAATGTTAATAATCAATGTTAATAATAATAAATGTTAATAATCAATGTTAATAATAATCAATGTTAATAATAATCAATGTTAATAATCAATGTTAATAATCAATGTCAATAATAATAAATGTTAATAATAAATGTTAATAATAATGTTAATAATCAATGTTAATAATCAATGTTAATAATAATCAATGTTAATAATCAATGTTAATAATAATCAATGTTAATAATAATCAATGTTAATAATCAATGTTAATAATCAATGTTAATAATCAATGTTAATAATAAATGTTAATAATCAATGTTAATAATAAATGTTAATAATAATATGTTAATAATCAATGTTAATAATAATCAATGTTAATAATATCAATGTTAATAATCAATGTTAATAATAATCAATGTTAATAATAATCAATGTTAATAATCAATGTTAATAATCAATGTTAATAATATTCAATGTTAATATTCAATGTTAATAATAATCAATGTTAATAATCAATGTTAATAATATTCAATGTTAATATTCAATGTTAATAATCAATGTTAATAATCAATGTTAATAATAATCAATGTTAATAATATTCAAGGTTAATAATAATCAATGTTAATAATATTCAATGTTAATCAATGTTAATAATAATAAATGTTAATAATAAATATTAATAATCAATGTTAATCAATGTAAATAATCAATGTTAATAATAATAAATGTTAATATTCAATGTTAATAATAATCAATGTTGATATTCAATGTTAATAATTATCAATGTTAATAATAATCAATGTTAATAATAAATGTTAATCAATGTTTATTATTAATGATTATAATCAATGTCAATAATCAATGTTAATAATCAATGTTAATAATAATCAATGTTAATAATAATCAATGTTCATAATAATCAATGTTAATAATATTCAATGTTAATATTCAATGTAAATAATCAATGTTAATAATAATCAATGTTAATTATCAATGTTAATAATCAATTTTAATAATAAATGTTAATCATTGTTAATAATACATGTTAATAATAATCAATGTTAATAATCAATGTTAATAATCATTGTAAATAATCATTGTTAATAATAAATGTTAATAATAATCAATGTTAATAATAATCAATGTTAATAATAAATGTTAATATTAATCAATGTTAATAATATTCAATGTTAATATTCAATGTTAATAATCAATGTTAATAATCAATGTTAATAATCATCCATCCATCCATTATCATTATCCTCCGCTTATCCGGGGTCGGGTCGCGGTGGCAGCAGGCCTAGCAGGCCGACCCAGGCTTCCCTCTCACCCGCAACACGTTCCAGCTCGTTCTGGGGGATCCCGAGGCGTTCCCAGGCCAGCTGGGAGATATAATCCCTCCAGCGTGTCCTGGGTCTTCCCCGAGGCCTCCTACCAGTTGGGCGTGCCTGGAAAACCTCTAACGGGAGGCGTCCAGGAGGCATCCTGATCAGATGCCCGAACCACCTCAGCTGACTCCTTTCGATACGAAGGAGTAGCGCCTCAACTCCAAGTTCCCTCTTGATGTCCGAGCTCCTTACCCTATCTCTAAGGCTGAGCCTGGCCACCCTACGGAGAAAACTCATTTCGGCCGCTTGTATCCGAGACCTCGTTCTTTCGGTCACGACCCAGAGTTCGTGACCATAGGTGAGGGTCGGAACGTAGACCGCCCAGTAAATTGAGAGCTTTGCCTTCCGGCTCAACTCCCTCTTCACCAAGACGGTCCGGTGCAGCGCCTGTTTTACTGCTGCAGCCGCACCGATCCGCCGGTCGATCTCCCGCTCCATCTTACCTTCACTCGTGAACAAGACCCCGAGATACTTGAACTCCTTCGCTTGCGGCAGGCACTGCGTCCCCACCCGGAGGGAGCAATCCACCGGTTTCCGGCAGAGCACCATGGCCTCGGATTTGGATGTGCTTACCCTCATCCCCGCCGCGTCACACTCGGCTGCCAATCGCCCCAGTGAATGCTGGAGGTCATGGTCCGAAGAGGCTAACAGGACCACATCATCTGCGAACAGCAGAGAGGCGATCCCGAGACCCCCGAACCCGACGTTCTCCTCCCCCCGGCTGCTCCTAGATATCCTGTCCGTGAAAGTCACGAACAGGACCGGTGATAAAGGGCAGCCCTGGCGGAGGCCAACACCCACCGGGAACGCGTCTGACTTATTGCCGAGAATACGAACACAGCTCCTACTGCAGTCGTACAGAGATCGGATGGCCCGTTGTAATGGGTCCGGCACACCATACTCCCGCAGCACCCCCCACAAAAACCCCCGAGGGACCCGGTCGAAGGCCTTCTCCAAGTCCACAAAACACATGTAGACTGGTTGGGCAAACTCCCAGAACCCCTCCAGTAGTCTTGCGAGGGTAAAGAGCTGGTCCACTGTTCCACGACCGGGACGGAATCCGCACTGCTCCTCTTGAATCCGAGGTTCGACAATCGGTCGGAGCCTCCCTTCCAGCACCCTGGCATACACTTTCCCCGGGAGGCTGAGTAGTGTGATACCCCGATAATTCGAGCACACTCTCCGGTCCCCCTTTTTGAAAATGGGAACCACCACCCCAGTCTGCCAGTCCATGGGCACTGTTCCCGACCCCCATGTGACATTGAAAAGGCGTGTCAGCCAAGACAGCCCAACAACGTCCAGCGCCTTCAGCATCTCAGGGCGAATCTCATCCACCCCCGGCGCCTTGCCACCAAGGAGCTTATTGACTACCTTAGTGGCCTCTGCCAAGGATATGGATGCGACCCCCCCCCGCAAGTCGTCAGGTGCTGCCTCCTCTCTAGAGGACATGTTGGCCGGGTTTAGGAGTTCCTGAAAGTGCTCTTTCCACCGCCCGACGATGTCCCCCGTCCGGGTCAGCAGTTCCCCCCGTGCTGAGCACAGCCTGGGGTAAGCCCTGCTTTCCCTTCCTGAGCCGTCGGATGGTTTGCCAGAACTTCCTTGAGGCCAACCGAAAGTCCTTCTCCATGGCCTCCCCGAACTCCTCCCATGCCCGAGTTTTAGCGTCCGCGACCACCGCAGCTGCAGTCCTTTTGGCCTGCCGGTACCTCTCAGCTGCTTCAGGAGACCCCTGAGCCAACCAGGCCCGAAAGGCCTCCTTCTTCAGTTTGACGGCTTCCCTCACCCCCGGTGTCCACCACCGGGTTCTCGGGTTACCGCCACGACAGGCACCGGTGACCTTCCGACCACAGCTCCTAGCGGCCGCGTCCACAATAGAAGCTTTGAACATGGTCCACTCGGATTCCATGTCCCCAGCCTCCCTTGGGATGTGTGAGAAGTTCTTCCGGAGGTGGGAGTTGAAAACCTCCCGGACAGGATCCTCCGCCAGACGTTCCCAGTTCACCCTCACTACACGTTTGGGCTTGCCGGGTCCCTCCAGCCGATTCCCCTGCCGTCTGATCCAACTCACCACCAGGTGGTGATCAGTTGACAGCTCTGCTCCTCTCTTCACCCGAGTGTCCAAGACATACGGCCGCAGATCAGATGAAACGATTACAAAGTCGATCATTGATCTACGGCCTAAGGTGTTCTGGTACCAGGTACACTTATGAGCCACCCTATGTTCGAACATGGTGTTCGTTATGGACAAACCATGGCTAGCACAGAAGTCCAACAGCGAGACACCACTCGGGTTCAGATCAGGCAAGCCGTTCCTCCCAATCACCCCCCACCAGGTTTCTCTGTCGTTGCCCACGTGAGCGTTGAAGTCTCCCAGGAGAACTATGGAGTCAGCAGGAGGTGCCCTTTCCAGGACCCCTCCCACCGACTCCAAGAAGGCCGGATACTCTGAACTGCTGTTCGGTGCATAGGCACAAACAACAGTCAGAGCCTTACTCCCCGCAACCCACAGGCGCAGGGAGACGACCCTCTCGCTCCCCGGGTAGAACTCCAACACGGCGGCGCTCAGCCGGGGGGTCGTGAGTATCCCCACTCCCGCCCGGCGCCTCTCACCCTGGGCAACTCCAGAAAAGGACAAAGTCCAACCTTTCTCCAGGAGCTTGGTTCCAGAGCCAGTGCTGTGCGTGAGGTGAGGCCAACTATATCTAGCTGGTACCGCTCCACCTCCCGCACCAGCTCCGGCTCTTTCCCCGCTAGCGAGGTGACGTTCCACGTCCCTAGAGCTAGTCTATGCCGCCGGCGATCAGCTCGCCCAGGCCCCCTGCCCGGCCTGCCGCCCGGTCCCCATAGCACCCGACCCCGATGCTTATCCCTGCGGGTGGTGGGTCCACAGGGTGGCTGCTCCATGATGTTTCTTCGGGCTGAGCCCGACCGAGCCCCATGGGCGAAGGCCCATGGGGTTAATAATCAATTGTTAATAATAATCAATGTTAATAATATTCAATGTTAATAATAATCAATGTTAATAATCAATGTTAATAATAATCAATGTTAATATTCAATGTTAATAATCAATGTTAATAATATTCAATGTTAATAATAATCAATGTTAATATTCAATGTTAATAATAATCAATGTTAAGAATCAATGTTCATAATCAATGTTTACATGCAGGATCAAAGATTCAGGTTCACACGTTGTCGTGGAAACCAAACTCACCTGAGCTGGTTGAGGTCCAGGTTCAGGGTTTTGACCTCCCTCTGCAGAGAGCTGACCTCTGACCTCACCGCCTGCAGCTGTGACTGTCTGTCTGACTGCTCACACTCCAGCTGCAGACAGACAGGCAGAGGGAGAGACAGACAGAGAGACAGAGGGAGAGACAGACAGAGAGACAGAGGGAGAGACAGACAGAGAGAGAGACAGAGAGACAGACAGAGAGACAGAGGGAGAGACAGACAGAGAGACAGAGGGAGAGACAGACAGAGAGACAGAGGGAGAGACAGAGAAACAGAGGGAGAGACAGACAGAGAGAGAGACAGAGAGACAGAGAGACAGACAGGCAGACAGACAGACAGACAGACAGACAGACAGACAGACAGGCAGAGGGAGAGACAGGCAGAGGGAGAGACAGACAGAGAGACAGAGAGAGAGAGACAGAGAGACAGACAGAGAGACAGAGAGACAGAGAGACAGACAGACAGACAGACAGACAGACAGACAGACAGACAGACAGGCAGAGGGAGAGACAGGCAGAGGGAGAGACAGACAGACAGACAGAGAGACAGACAGACAGACAGACAGACAGAGGGAGAGACAGAGAGACAGACAGAGAGACAGAGAGACAGACAGGCAGACAGACAGACAGACAGACAGACAGGCAGAGGGAGAGACAGACAGAGAGACAGACAGAGAGACAGAGGGAGAGACAGAGGGAGAGACAGACAGACAGAGAGACAGAGACAGAGAGAGAGAGACAGACAGAGAGACAGACAGACAGACAGAGAGACAGAGAGACAGACAGACAGACAGACAGACAGAGAGAGAGACAGAGAGAGAGACAGAGGGACAGACAGACAGACAGACAGACAGACAGAGAGACAGAGAGACAGAGAGAGAGAGAGACAGACAGAGAGAGACAGACAGACAGAGAGACAGACAGACAGGTGATGAGTGACAGGTGTTCCCTTGAGCCAGGCAGCACCAGGTCAGAGTGTTCGTACCTCCAGCAGCTGCTGGTTCAGCTCCTTCTTGTCCAACGCCAGAGACGAGTTCAGGGCGGCCATCTTGTCCAGAGCGTCTCGTCCCTCCTCCACCTCCCGCCTCAACACACAGTCAGAGGACGAGAGACACAGCACACTGTCTCTGGACTGAGGGGGGGAGACACGGGGGGGGGCAGGGGGGCAGGGCGGAGACAGGGGGGGGGCAGGAGGGGGGGGGACACATGGGGGGGGGGGGGGGCAGGCGGAGACAGGGGGCAGGAGGGGGGACACATGGGGAGGGGGGGCAGGCCACGGGGGGCAGTAGGGGGACATGGGGGTGGGGG
>JACSYO010002046.1:10000-12500 GCA_016806645.1 Ophiodon elongatus
GCAGTGACTCATCTCAATTCATTTTGACGAAACAACGTTTGCTTCACTTCATACCTACCTTGTATCAGACGAGTAAGAGAACCACTAGACCCCTGAGGTTTCTCCTACTTTATAGCACATTACTCTCTTTCCTTGTTGTTGTTTAAATTAACAAAAGTGGCAACTCGGATCCTGTCCTAACTTGACACCATTTTACATTAATGCTCAATTTTGCATCCACTTGTTCAGAGAAAAGTCCCTTTGTCTAACAAAAGAGTTTAATCAAAAACAATACAGTCAAACCTCATTACATGATCACATGTTTCTTACACCTTAATTGAAAACTGCAACATTTGGGAGGAACAGCCAAGTGGTCCTCCGCCAGAGTGACGGCGGTCTCCCGCGATGTAGGGCGCGGTGGCAGCGGACCCACGCCGACGTTCTGGCCGGCAGCCCCCGTCCCCCAAGAACTGCTCCAGGACGATTTTTTCCAGTACCCCCTGCGCTCCTCCTGGGCTCCCGGGCTGCAGCCATCTAGCTGCGGCGTCTCTCAGCCGCTGCGCATGCGCAAAGGGCCGGTCCTCAGGCCCCAGCTTGGCCTCGCGGAACCTCCGCCGGTGGTCCTCCGGGGTCAAGCGCAGCCGATCCACGACGGCTTTACACACGTCCGCGTAACCGTGCCGGGGCCGCTGTCTGCGCCTCCCCGGTGAGAAGAGGCAGGAGACGGACCGCCCACTCCGCTGCCGGCCAGCCACACGCCTCCGCCATAGCCTCAAATGTCTCTAAAAACGACTGGACGTCGTCTGCCGCCGTCATCTTATGGAGTGCCACCCCCGCCAAGGTGGAGCGGTTCGCCCCGAATATATTACAATATATATATATATATATATATCCGAATATATATATATATATATATATATATATATATATATATATATATATATATATATCCGAATATATATATATATATTATTATAAATATATATTCATAGGTGTATATTTATATATATATTTATTCAATTCAATTTATTTTATTATTATTATTATTATTATTATTATTATATTATTATTATTATTATTATTATTATTATTATTATTATTATTATTATTATTATATTATTATTATTATTATTATATTATTATTATTATTATTATTATAATTATAATTATTATTATATTATTATTATTATATTATTATTATATTATTATTATTATTATATTATTATTATTATTATTATTATATATTATTATTATTATTATTATTATTATTATTATATATGCTTTGGCTGTGCTCTCCACGGGCCACACTAGCAGAGACTGCAGGGATTTGCCAGTAAGCTCCCCGAGCACCCTGCACATTGAAGTAGCACGCACTTGATTGCAGTCCAAGAGGCAGACAGGATCCCTGGTGTAATAGGGTGCATCAACGACGTTATGTGGATGCTCTCTCAGTTATTCTCACTTTGTGCCAAATGTATTGAAAAGTTCTTTGAGGTGAATATGGGGCGTCAGAGTGTCAGTTACACAAGTGTGTATCTTTCTACTTGAGTTAAAACACATGAATTGGGCTTTGAGTTTAGGCTGCATCCCAAATTGCATCCAAACAGGCTCTTCTTCTGGTGTGGGTCTTCTCACACAGGAGGCGTTGTAGCAGCACAAGGGCTTCCTGTCTCTCTCGCCAGCAGCCCAATGGCTCCTCACTGGTGGCTGAAACGGTGCTGCACCTCATCTCCCTCCGCTGCTCCTCGCGCGGTATTGATGAGCGTTCGATTCCATTTGACGTTCAAGAAATAACAAAGCTACAAAGACACGTTGGGTCCCGTGTTTCCTGCAGACAAAGCCCCTAAAGAGTACGACAGTGAGCAGCTGTGGCTACAAGACATGTGACTTAGTGTGTGGCCCATCTCATCAATCAGCCAGTACTGATACAAAGTTGCTTGTTGATGAATATGTTATGAGAATTCCTCATTAATCCATATATACACATGCTCTAATCCTATTGGTTCATTGGTTAATTACCCACAATTCCAAGGGGCAGAATATCAGCTTGATCTGCCACATTTAAACCAATAACTTGAAAACTAAAGCGTTTTGAAATGTGAGAACAGTCTCTGTGAATTGACCTTGATAAGGAGACTATGTTAGACATGCAAATGGCCAGAGGAAAAGTGTGGGCACCATGAGTGAGACAGCTTCTCTGTTGGAGTACTATAAATACCGCTTGACAATTCTATGATATTGGTAGCGGGTGTTCCAGATACAGTCTCAGACGTAAGGGTAATATACGGCAACTAGCCACCTTAGAGCCGCGTGCTATGGACATAGCAGGCTTAGCTAGCTTGGGAGTCAGGTAATAGCAGGCTTAGCTAGCTTAGCAGTCAGGTGATAGCAGGCTTAGGAGTTAGGTGATAGATAGAAGGTGGTGTAGCGATGGGTGGGGGCCATGAGCTGAGACAATTTGGAATGCATGTTACTTTTTGCAATTGTTCAATGCAAATATTGTATAGTGTGTGTGTGTGTG
>JACSYO010002047.1:0-17270 GCA_016806645.1 Ophiodon elongatus
TGTGAATGGTGTCTTCTCTGTATGAATGCTATTCTTGATTTTTGTGTAGTCTCTCTCTCCAGGTATTTGTTGCAGAGCGGTCATATGGCTCAGGTCCTACGTGGAAGTCACTGGACATCTTTCCCTTTTTTTTCTTATCCCTTTTCTTAATTTATGTTTCCAATACTTGTTGTAAATATTGTCATTGATTGCTGTAATTTTCCATCCATCCTCAAACAGGGCAGTCACATGTAGACAGACAACTGTCACACCTTCAGGCATCTGAAGGTAACTCTTCAGACAACACCAGGTGACCCAACCTCATGTCTTTGGGCTGAGAGAACATGCAAGCACACAGAAAGGTTCCAACCTGGAACCACTGCACTATTTCAATTTGATTTTAGTATTGTGTATAAACAATATTGTAATTTCTGTATTTTTTATACACAATACTATAATCAGACAATGTCCCTGTGAGGTGAATCAATTAACAGAACTATATAAATGGCATCGTCATCAGTCTTTTTTTACTCGTCTCAAACTAGGAAATACATTCTTCAACACAGATACATTTTGTATGAGATGATTTTATTTTTTCATGTAGTAATACACGAATGACAAAAGGTTGTGCAAAAGTAAGCACAGCCCTTGTTTTAGGTTCGGCCTTTCAGTTTCACTTACAAATAAAGCATCTGCTGACTTCATAATACCTTATCCATTACTAAGTTGGCTTCGAACAGTATTTGCCATCTAATATTGTACTCATCCTGACTTTTTAGGCAGAGAAATACATTTAGCAGAAAAGTAGACACGCAGTCACAACATTCTAATATGAGGATAACTGTGGTAAGTTCACAATCATTTTGCAGCCATAGAAACATTTGCAAAACTCAAAATGGTGTTCAAACCACTTTTACATTTAAAATCCACTGAAAAGCTATATTTTGAAGATAACATTACATTCATTTGCCGGGCAGAGTTCATTTGGCCTGCTCCTTCTTTGTGTTACTAGACTACTATCAGCCAGTTATAACATACAATAAAAACTGTTAAGAATAAAGACACAGTAAAGCTAAAAGCTATTTTCTATTGCAGTAGTAAGAAAAGGTAGAGGTTAGGTTGGAAAACATGCAAAACAACCAAGCTAAGCAGACTACTGACTATCTCTTTAAATAATTTAAATGTAAGCCCCTATAAGTTCTCATTTCAACTGAATATCCTCTGCTATGTCTGTAAACTAATACATAATCCATCCATCCAGGTTCTAGGACTGACATCTATGCAGACAGATCAAAGTTGAAGTTTGTGAAATGCTGGACTCATGTACATTGTCAATATACATTTTGCATACTTTTTACCTACAAATGCATTTAAAATAATAATACGTCTCTGACAGAGCCAAGTATTTAAGTGTGCTCCGATAAACCTCAATCCACAGCAGTCCTAATGTACACAGAGTTATGTGAATCATTTAGACATACAACAGGTGTGAGTATTAGGATGACATTTTTTGGGAGGAAGTTGGGTTAGATGATTGGACAACCACTGTCTGTCTCCTACCAACCAATGATGTATCCATTCAACCAGAAGCTTAATGTTAGTGTAGCAGATCAGATAACAGACCTATCAATCATAACCGACCTAAACTGCTTTTGATCATTAATTACATTTTGTTGTTTAGTTTGGAGGACTTCTTGTCAGGGACGGTATGGTAATCTGAGGATTTTATTGAGAACATTACAGCTTGTCTGTCTTGATCTTCTTGGCCATAAAGTATTTTTTTTTTGTTAGCTTTGAATTACATCATTTTAATTTTGCTCTAACGTTAAAGCTGCTGAATTATTAATTAATTAATTTTGTCAATTTATTTGTGACGTATCACAAACAGTTTCTAGTCCACACAGGGATGAGATTGGAGCGGAAGGACTAACAGACTTCTGTTTGTGTCCTGTGTAAAACCAAAATGTCTACTTATTTTAATTTACATCCGTAACTTCAATAACGCAAAAAAAGCAGTCATTTTAAGCTAAACCATAATGTTTTACAAAACTAAACGAAGGTTTTTGCCTTTTCTGGATCCACAGAGAGGCAGTGACATGAGTTCATGTGTTTCTATTTCTTCCACATTGTGACGCGATGAGCTGCATTACTGTGATCAGGCCATAGTGACGCACTACCTCAGCAATAGTAAAAAGTTTCATGAGTGACTCAACTGTTATTTTTAGAAGTTACAACATCAACTTTAAGATCTGACAAAGACAAACCTTAATAAGATAAGCATTGTAAAAGCAGCAGTTATTGAAGGGCAAATGTATTGGATTGCTTTACATTTTTAGTGGTTATGTATTTTTAGTGGTTATGTATGTCTGGCAGCATTGAATAGAAACTTTTTTTTTCTCTATGTGTATAATGACCCCTACCTGTTTTACATTAATTTTATTTCAGTTATTTTTGCACAACATACAAATGTTTGAAGATTACAAATGCTCATGTTGAAAACAACCCAAGTGATGGAAATAAATCAAACAATCCAAAGCATAACTGAAAAATAAAAAAAACAACCCACTGTCACAAGCCATCTACTGAAAAGCAAAGCAGCAAAATAAACATTAAGACTTGCAGAAAAGATAGACATGCTCATTGTTGGACTCAATCTGTTTCTATCACAGTCAACTATAGCTATAAGCTCATTAGCACTGTGAAACATGGCGAGAGTCAGATCTCCTCTGGAATATCTTGAAGGTCTGAAAAAGAGAGAAGAAATCAAAATTCAGTCCTCGGTTCTCTACGAGAAAATTACATTTCATTGGTGTCTTTATTCTATAATCTGACACTGGGAGAGACTATTGAAAAATGTTCAAAGCTCACACATTGTAGCTTTGCTCTTTTTTGTTTAAGTGTTCTCTGGCACTAATAACTGAATATTCACTTAATAAGTATCCAAAAACAAACTTCTGAGTAGTAACCTACTATTATTTATTTACATTGACTGGAGAGTGAACCCATTTATTCATTATTCAATATTTTATAAGTATGTATTTCATAAGCCTCCCTGTTTTGATTTATTCTTGGTTTGCGTTTGCTGTTTGTTGTCAATGTAAACTCAACCCTCCTGTCCTGGGCCGTGAACAGCATGTCACTTTGTAATGTTTCCTTTCAGGATGCTTTCTATTGCTCCTCTGTAAAAGTTAACAAGAACATGGCACAGGAATTTCTCCCTAAGTTTTTAAAAAATACAGCCGTTTATGCGCTTTCTTCAGGATGGAGATGTATGATGACCATGTCAGGTTGTTTGTAATGCTGATTCACAAGAACCTTCATCATGGGGCTCCGGTGTTCAACACTAGAGTGGAGGAGGTGCTGGGGTCTGTTAGTGAGGAAGTCTAATAACCATTTACAGAGTGAGGTACTCAAGCAGACAGTGCTATGTTTACCAATCAGTTCATTGGGAAGATTGTGTTTAAGGTTGAGCTGAAATCAACAAACATTAATCTGATGTAGGTGTTGTTATTTTTAAGATGAGTGATGTCTGAGTGGAGAGCAGTGGAGACGGCATCTTCAGAGGATCTGTTGGCTCTGTATGTGAACTGGTGAGGGTCCAGATTGACTGGTTCTCCAGCATAAAAAACAACATCTCAGTTATTCAAAGCAGAAATGGGGCTGAGTCATTTAGACTGGACACTGCAGACGTTTTAGGTACAGGAACCATGAAGCAGGTGGGAACTCTCTCCTGTGACAGTGATATGATGAAAATATCAGTGATATCAGTCACATGTACCAACCAGTTAGCTGGTTGGCTGTTGTACTTGTACTCTTGTACTTGTATTTGTTGTACATAGCTCTTTTTGTACTTCTTTCTCTAATCTGGTTAATTCTTTTTGGGCTAAACTGAGGAAGGCAGTTGTATATCGATAATTGATAATAATGATTGATAATAGTTGCAAAAGATGCAAATGTCTGTAGAAAAGTGTATTGTTGATTGGTGTAAACATTAACATGTTAATGCACTTTTTTGTGGCCCAATGTGTTCTTCAATTCATTCCTTTAAAAAAGTAACAGAAACACTTACTCATAGTTCAATTTAAAAGACACAAAATATTCTAGTACTCTTTCCATACCTGCCTAAAATATACAATGATACCAAAATTATATATGTAACATTTACAATCATTGTGTGTTATGTCTCTAATCTGACCCTTGGAGCTTTCAGATGCCGTCCCATCATCATCATCTGACGTCATGTCTACCTCCAAATCACTGCTGTCCTGGAGGCCATCTGATTGGTGGGCAGGTTCCTGGCTGGCCCACAGGGTGTCAGCTCTGGTAGAGACCTCCCTTCCTGGTTGCAGAGAGGCAGGCTACAATAGCAAGAGGAAGGAGTCCATAGAAAACCCAGTGAACATTGGGCACACGTACTGTACTGTAAACCTGCTGATGACTGAGACTTTTATCATTCCTTTGAAAAGCGATTATTTAAAAGGAGCACTCACACATTATACACATGAAACTCAGTTGACTCCACATAGTTGTATAAGGTCATGTGTGAGGAATTTGTCTGACAGAATAATAACCCTGATGACATCACTATGACATCATCAGGGTTCTCTCAGTTTGTGATTGAGACTACAAATGTTTACTAGAAAGCTTGTATTCGAACTGGGGGTGTGGCGTTTAACAGGGAGGATGCGTCTACAAAAGATATGCTTTTTTCAATCCGGGAACCCATCGGCTATCGTCTTAAAATAATTTAGCTTTTTACTGGTTTAAAATGAGCTTGTAAACTGGCTACTTGTGAAACAATCCGGTCGTACACGCCGTCTCACAACTCCAACTCCAGTATCGCATCTTAAGTGTCTGATCAGACTGTTAACAATGAGCAGCTCACGGAAAAGGAAGTCTTGGGCCGGATATCTAATGGCTACACCGGAACCCTGCAAATATGCCCCTTGCAGCCAGAGGCTGATCCGTCTGAGACAGATAGTTCAAAGATTGGTCTCTATTGTTTATATTAACGTACTCTCTCTTTACATTATACTGTGGAACATTTGCACATTCCCTAGTCAAAACGTTGCACATCCCAGCCCAAACTTTACACCTGTTTCATTTTAAAACAGATATATTTGGCATGTCATATAGTTTTTTTTTATTTAAGTTTCTCTTATTACATTTATTATTTTGCACAAAACACTATGCCAAATTTTTTGTATGAGAAAATCAACTTAGATTTTTAAAGTCAGAATCAGATTTAATGTCTTGTGAGTCCCCTAACTTTGTGAAATTGCAATACAAATGTTCTCACTTGAGCAGCCTGCTCCCCTGGCTGCTGGGAGGCAGGTGCAGCCCTGCTGCAGACCTTCATGTGTCGGACGTGCCTCTCCAGCTTTGCCCGGGCCCTCTCACTGTCCTTGAACCTGCTCTCGGCATCCCGCAGTCTCAGCAGCTCCTCCTGCAGCAGGCTGTGTTGTCTCTGCAAAAGAGCCAGCTCCCCGATGCTTGATCCTGTATTGGCCTCCCGATTTCCACCATCTCGCCAGAGAGGCCGCCATGCTCCTCCTGCAGCTGGTGCCACGTTATCCTGTGGCTGGGGTTGGGTTTGTTTGTGGTGGGATATGATAGAGAATTCAGTTTTAAAGATTTTACAAGCTGAAAATGGACATACAAGCTGAAACCGAAGTGGAGAGTTACATGAGATTCCCTTCCTCGGTAGGATAGACTATTATTCACACTATAAACAATTCACACATTATTGCGAATTGTTTATAATAAACAGTAGACTTCTAAAGAAATTATATATATGTATGTATATATATATATATATATAAATATATATATATGTATGTATATATATATATATGTATATATATATATTTGTGTATTTACTCTTAGAATAAGGCTGTTTTTTATTGTCAACATATCTGATAGAGCTCCATTGTTTAGGCACATCTTGTCTCAAAGTGACAAGACCAGACTACTGCAATTCCTTACTATCAGGCTGCTCTAATAAGTCTCTTAAATCTCTCCAGTTGATCCAGAATGCTGCAGCGCGTGTACTAACAAAAACTAAGAAAAGAGATCATATTACTCCTGTATTAGCTTCTCTTCACTGGCTCCCTGTAAAATCCAGAATCAAATTTAAAATCCTTCTCCTCACCTACAAAGCCTTAATTGGTGAGGCACCCCCACACCCCCATACTCGGCCAGAGTCCTGCATATGTGGCTGATGTACTTCGCCCTTATTTACCAGCCCGCAATCTCAGGTCAAACCTGTTAAATGTACTGTCCGTCCCACACACTCGCCTTAAGACCCGTGGTGAACAAGCTTTTGAGGCAGTAGCACCAAAGCTATGGAATGCTCTGCCTGCACCCTTACGGTTTGCTGATTCTATGTTGTCGTTTAAAAAACAACTAAAGACATACCTGTTTACACTGCTGTTTGGGTAAAATTCATGCTCCATAGCCTGCTTTTAATCCGTTTTTATTCATAAATTTGTATTGTGTATTTTACTGTGCTTTCTTTTACTGTGCTTTTTTAAATATGTGTCTTGTGTTACAAACCTCTTGTAATGTTTTGGCCCCTTGTATGGTCACTTTGTTTTAATTTTTTGTTTTCTGCTCCTGTCAAGCACTTTGTGACCTTTTGTCTGTAAAAAGTGGTACATAAATAAATTTGATTTGATTTTGATTTGATATCTTAAGGAGCTTATAGTACCATATTACCCCACTATAGAGAGCTTATAGTAATATATTACCCCACTAAAGAGCTTATAGTACCATATTGCCACAAACTGTTTCTATAATAGGTTTGTCTTTGTCCATCTGATAGGATCTCCTCTGTTGCTGGGTTTCCTGATCCGAGAAGGAGGTCGCGGACAGAGGATGTATGTACAGGTGTAAAAACCTCTGTGCTGTTATTGCGTGTGTGTGTGTGCATGCATGCACACACACACACGCATGCATGCACGTACACACAAACACATACACTTTGAGGAACCTTCACCCCCTTACTTACTGCAGGCAGTGACTTGTCTTGACTCCTCATGCAAGCCTTAAGAATGTAAAAAAAAGATTCCACAAACAGAGGAGAATATCACCACAATGACGTTACATTTGAACATAAAACAATAATAAGCTATTTATAGTATCAGTTAAACTGCTATGATGTCATTGTGAATGGTTGTCTGGACATATGTTCATGCCCAATGTGATTTCAGCCCTCCAACTCTGCACTGGATAAGTGGGTTTGGAATTTTAATGGATGGATAGATTTATTTGGGGTGAAGTTAGACACTGGGTTAGACCGTAGAATCCAATTTGGTACATTATGCTTGGTGTGTTATGAGCTGGTTACAAGTGATATTTGCTCCTTACATCCCAATTAAAACAGCACCTTGATGAATTGATCACAAACATTTATGTAATGAACTGGAGAGTCTAGAAGAAGACTGGTAATTGGGACCCCAATGTTTCATGGGAATTATATGCAAAATATACTCTGATTTCCATAGAAAAATACCTGCATGTGTGTTCTTGTGTGTCTGTGTGCCCTCGGGCTGCACCATATATTGTTTCAGCATCAACTTATTGAACTTCAATATCAATAGTCTTTGGACTTGATTTTGACACAGGGTCCCTCTACAATTTAAGCTAATAATGCAAGAACTACTCGATATTGTATTAGCATTAGAAATTTCCACACCTATTTGCAATTAATCAAACTCCTACCAAAAACAGTTGAAATTAAGAGAACTCTAGGTATTCAGCCATCCTACTTATAGCTAAATATTTTTTTGTAGATTAGTATGAAGAAAGAAAAGTGCAAACTATGTAAACAAAAGCCATACATATGGTTCAGACATGACTCAGACCCCCACCCCCAATTCAGGAAGAGGAGTAGCATCCAGCAGGTTGAGCATCACGTCTTTTGTTACAATTTAACATTCAATAACAAAAGTGTACCAGCATAATATGCCACAAAAGTTGCATTTAATAGTAATAAGCTCTGGTCAGTGCTACAAGGATAGTCTGATGCTCCAACCAAATAAGTCAGATGTAAGAGGAAGATTTAAGAATTTTGAAATAATGACAAAGCATTCAACCCTTTTACTTTCTTGGCCCTCAGCTCACCTTTGATGCTAAGAAATCATGGGCTCCATTGACCAACAGATCCTGATCACCTGAGCAGAGACAAGAGTATTACAGACAGTTATGATAATGAATGTCTGACTATGTATTACAACAAACAAAGATGGAAGATTTTTTTTAATCTTCATTTAATCTAAATCCAAGCTTGATGATCATTGAAATGTAAAATCACATGAGTCTAGTATTTCCACTCTTTGGATCAGCTATTTACAATTATAATATGAATCAATGTTGTCGTGAGACTAGTTGTCAGTTTGTAAACATCTGCCTGTAAACCTATGCCTGCTCCTGCTGGTGTCCCGCTCAGCCCCACCCACACCCTGTTTTCATGTTACCGTCTTTAGTAAGGTAAACTAAAGGTGTCCTGCCAATGAAATGTGATGAAGAAAAAGTGTTCTGTATATTTGACTGAATTTGTGTCTGTTTCTGTGTTTCTTTTGTTCTCTAAATGTTGTTGATTGTTATAATTTTGTGTTGTGTATTGGCAATTTATATTCTTAGTTGTATTTTATAATCTTATCTAAGTGAACTGGTATACAAGCTGTTATTGTGCATACTATCAAGGCCTGCATTGGGTGACTTGTAGGTCATGCAGCAGATGCCTAAGTAATACAGTCTTACCTGTTGTTAAGTAATAAAGTACCATCTGTTGTACCACCTGGACATGTCATACCTTAAGGCTATGTATATATCAGTGTATGTCTTGTGTGTCTGACCACGCTGACCTAGCCATAACCTAAAAAGCATCATGTTCCAATACAGCCTCCATCCTGGTAACTCCATATATAACTCTGTGTGACTTCTTCTCTTTAGTGCTCACTTCTACAGACTCCTTGCGACTCTGTATAACTGTGCCACTTCTTACAATAATAAATGATTTCATAGACAAGTTCTGTTTTACAATATTCGTCATGTCAGCTTAAAAAGACTCAACAGCGGCTAAGATAACATTTTGCCACCATAGTTGCTGGACAACAATGATGACTGATGATGAATGATGGGAGTCTTTATTGACTCACTGGTTTCTACCACCTCCATGTGGTTGTGATGGCATGGAAGAGGGATGTCCACCCTGGAACCCAGAAGGAGCTCACTCAATCTGTCAACTGAGGAAACACACACACCTGTATAACTCACAAATTCAATCTTTTCTATTTTCTCTAAGTAAGATAAAATATAGTGAGAAATTATTATTCTTTAAGCAAATTTTCACATTTCCTATATTGGGAGACATGATCCACATCCCAACCCGTGGCAATTACACACTCGTTTACATCTTGTTACGTAACATGCTTCTGTGGTGATGAAACCAATACCAACCAGAGTGGCACACACTGTTCATGTACAATGCTTACAGATGTGATAAGACAAAATGGTATAGACACTTGACAAAAAAAAAGATTAACTTTGAAATAACCAGTAATGGAAAAATGTGTCATAAACAACAACTAAACAAGACTAAGGGCCCTACTTTAACCATCTATAGTGCATGGTCAGAAGCGCAAGTGTGTTTAATATGTTTTGGATACATGAGTTTAAAACAATCCTAAGCAGCCACCATTGAAATCTAATTCTACAAATATTATAACACTAATAATGATAGTGTTGCCAGATTTATATCTGCAACTGTGCAGAAATACCAGCTTTAAAAACATGAATGATAAATATAGCAGCGCAGCATTCAATTGTTGATTCAGAGTTGTAATGGGAATTTTGTATTCTTAGTTGTATTTTATATTCTTAGTTATATTTCATATTCTTATCTGAGTGAACTGTGATAGTGCATGATATCAGTGCCTGCATTGGGGGATTCATTTGTCACATAGCAGCTGCCGAGGAAGCAGACACATGCTCTTTCCTGTATATGATTGGGGGGCCCATGTTAATTGATCCCATTGCAGGAAATATGGTGTTGCGGGAACCTCTCTGGACAAGTGATCTTTTGTCTGCGAACTATCTAAGATAGGATGTTTCAATGCAGTTCCATCCTATCCACACCATATATAATTCTGTCTGATTTCTACCCTTCAGTGCACACTTGGATAGACTCTGATGACTCTGTACAACTGTGCCTCTTCTTGCAAGAATAAATTATTTCATAGATAAGTTCTGTTTCATGATATTTGTTATTTCAGCTTAAAAAGACTCAACAGCAGGTTAGATATATTTTACCACCACAGAGTTCAAATGTCAAATTATGAATGAAGCTTCCAACTATTCGCTACAGCCCTACAAATGTCTTCTATTGATGAGTTTATATTGTGTTTACTCATTAGGAGAACACTGTTTATTATTAGAACCAATTTTTGTCGCAATCCATCAAATAGATGTCACAATATTTCTCTGGATAAGAAATACTTTGACCTGTTGGTGGCACTAGAGGATCAGTCAGAGTATCAACAATGTAATTAGGCTTCATCCTCTGGTGACCATGAATACTTGATGACTTGTCAGTTAAGTGGTGAACTCATCAATCAAGATCCACAACATTCTTATACCACTCAATAGTCATAGTGGGGAGGTAATGGTAGATGGCACATTTGACAATGGAGAGAGGGCTACTAAAACAATTCCGTTTAAGGTTGGGGATAAAACATTTTCATTTAAATTGTGAAAAAGTTCTGTCAAATCAATCAAGACTGTGATGCATTTTAATTGTATTACCAGCTGGTCTTGCCAACTAACAAATTGTTAAAAAATCGTTTTAGTTGGCAGGAAACTTGGTGTGTTACCCTCAGCTGTGGCATCCAGTAGGAGTTTCTCTGCACGGGGAGCTTGAGGTGTGTCTGCCCTGAACAAGTAGCGAGTGATGGGAGGTTGTAGGGCCTCCTGACCACTTGTCACTTCTGCCAGCTCACAAAATAGAGTCACCCTCTCCTGTAGGAGCTCCAGCATTTCCCGGTCCTTCTGCTGGAGGTCAGCTGTGGATAGATTCTAAGGATTAATCAATCGTGCAGCCAACACAAATCTAAAACAACACATAACAACAAATCCTGCCTAATTTAACCAACTCTTACATCAAATAAACACCCAACACCTATATTCTGCCACCTATCATAGATGCACACTCCAAACACACTTATGTGCATGGTCCATGTAACACAGCCCAAATACACACACACACCTGACACACGCAAAAGCAATAATGTGCTCCAAGGTGCCAATGCACTATGGGGCACCATGATGTTTTTACTAATCATAACCAAGTAATTTTGTTGCATTTTGTCTTGATTCAGATTAAAACTGCGACCATCATTTGGGATTAAATCCATTTGCCTCCAAATATAATTGTGATTGTGGTTTAGTTGAATGGGAACATCATTTTGTTGGAGCAAGGGTTGTAATAGGTACTTGCAGTACTAAAGGTTTAATACACAGTCAAAAATAAGTACTATTGGCCATGGTACAAACAGTACCAAAGCACAAAAAGGAAAAGGAGAGACTACTGATTAATTTGAATGATTTTAGATACGGTATGATTGCATTCTTAGTCAGCTGCAAGTGGGCACAATAAACATGAATTTGCCTGAAGTGGAAATTTCTATGAAAATTGATAGTTAACTACTGCTACTGTTTGTGTAGTTGGCTGTTTGGGCAAATAGACACCAACTTTTTTTCTCCCCGTTAAAAAGTTTTTTTTGGGGGGAGTTTTTCCTGTTCCGATGTGAGGGTCTCGGGACAGAGGATGTCCTCACTGATGTTATACCTTCAGCTATAGCTGTCAAACTGGGGATGTGTCTTATCATTTTGGTTTTCAACATTCAATATTGTACAAGAAACACAGCAACGACGACCACAACAACCAAATAAAGGAATGAGATCGCCCAGCAGCTGAAATATGATGAATAATGTAATAAGGCTGATATGCACTTGCGAAAGTTAAATGTTGGTTACGGAATGGGGCTACCCAAAACAGAATAGAAAGAAGAAATCCCAATGAATCAAAAGTGCATAGTTACAATACAGAGGAGTAAGACTATTTGCTCATTGAGGAGACATACAGTGAAAAGCCATATATAAAACTGCTTTGATCATGTCATTAATGTTTCCTGACCTTTGAGTCTCCTAAGATGGGCCTTGTGTTCAGTCTCTATCAGGGGGAACTCCTCTCGTGATGGGCACCTAAGCACACAAAAGCACACATCACGCAGCTCCTGTTATCAATAATGTGACATAATCGTTTTTTCTGTAACATTTCTGAGGTTACATTTACTAATTGTTATGGAATTACGTTTTATTGTAACATATTTGACACTGATACTCGAAGCATTGGTACAACAACAATTGTAGGAGCAATTTGTGGATTAACCTGTGGACCTTTGAGTGTGTCGAGACAAACGGTGATACTTTTAGGAAGAAGGGAAGTTGTTTTCACCAACTTGTACAAAGAACATTGGATAAATAAAACAGGTTTTGCTTTCACTTACGAATGGAGTCGGTGTCAGCTATGTGCATAGGACAAGAAACACGTGTCAACTTAACGTTTACGCTCTGCTACAACATTCGGAAGCTACAATAGTCGGAAAACTAGCTCTTCACAGAAAAGAAAGCGGTAGGGATAACGATTGGATTATCGATCACAAGAGGAAACTACGACGCGAGGCACCAGCCTACAGTTTTGGATGGACTCGGGTAAGCCAACGCTACTAAGCTAGCTTGCATCGCGCCGATGATTGTGGGTCGTTCTGCCGGTAGCGTGACTCTAGGAGCTGTCAATCAAGTTCACGTGGATAAGGTACAGTAACAGTGATACTGTGCAGGACTGATCGAAACGCTATTATGGAAGAAGAGGAGCCAGAGTCAGCCAGAAGGAAAAGGCAAGTCAAAATGACAGAAAAGGCTGTATATGAAACATGGAACAAACTAACACAGCAAATACGGAGTAAGCGAGCTCAGCTCACAAGCAAAATGAGGGAAATAGAAGGACTGCAGGATGAGGATGCTGATGTTAGCACTATTGCACAAAAACTGAGAGCTGATTACCAAGAGTTGTTTGGTGACTTTGTGGAGATAAACTATGCTCTGAAACGGTTTCTTACTGAGGAGGAATTTATGGAAGACCAGCAGTGTCAGGCCAATGTTTTCATTACTAAAACTGAAAGATCGATGAAGGTGTTTGATGAACGTGACGAACAATCAAAACTATTCGATGATGATGAACTCAAGCCATCAGATAGCATATCCGCAATACTGTCTACCACCAGTAGAAAGAGTAGGAAACACGGATCTGAAAGTGGGAGTGCTGTGTCATCCACAGTGTCATCAATCCGCCTTTAAGCAGAAGTGGAAAAAGCTGAACTGCTAGCTCAGGCTTCTTCATTAAAACGAAAACAAGAATTGGAAAGGCAGGAAGCTGAATTAAAGGCTAAAAGAGAGGAGTTGGAGTTGAACACTGCTTTAACAACTTCAGATGCTAAGCTTAAAGTGTTGGAGGATTTTGACACCGGGCACATGTCAACAACACAGTCAACGCAAGGAATAAAAGATGTAAGAGAAAACTTAGCATCAAAGAGACGAACAGGTCGAGATGTCCAGAGAGGATCATTGCTTCATGGACATGGTCACCAAATCAGCGAAGCTTCTGGACGGGCATTACAGCCTGTGTCTACCGCTAAAAAACCGGATGGTCAACATGCCAAATAACCACAAAGTTGCTGAGCAGCGAGCACTTAACTTACGGAGGAAGTTCAACAGAAATCCAAGCTATCATCAACAGTACACCGCCTTCATGACTGACCTCATGGACAAAGGTTGTGCAACTGCTAGACGATGAACTTCAACGTAATGCTGGTAAAGTCTGGTATATACCCCACCACGGCGTATACCATCTTGTGAAGCAGAAGTTAAGAGTGGTGTTCGACTGCGGTGCGTCATACCAAGGCACCTCATTGAACGAATAACTTTTACAGGGACCAGACTTAACCAGCCATCTCGTCGGTGTCATAATGCGATTCAGACAAGAACCTGTGGCACTTATGGCAGATGTGGAATCGATGTTCCACATCTGAAGTGTGCTGAGGATCACAGTAAAGAGTTTGACCCAGAAGTGGCCGACACAGTGCTTCAGAATTTTTATGTTGACGATTGTCTCAAGTCTGTGGCAACAGAATAGAAGGCAGTTGAGCTGTGTCAGGAACTGAGAGCTATCTATGCAAAGGGATGTTTCCGCCTCACAAAATGGGTCAGCAACAGCCGTAAAGTCCTAAACTCAATTCCAGGTGGTGAGCTGGCCAACGACATAAAGAACCTGGATCTCCAACAAGACAAACTCCCAATTGAGAGAGCCCTGGGTGCACACTGGTGTGTGAAGTCGGATACCTTTCAGTTTAAGATCATCGTCAAAGACTGTCCTTTTACCAGAAGAGGTCTCCTTTCAGTTGTTAGTTCAATCTATGACCCCTTAGGAGTTCTAGCACCAGTGGTGTTGCAAGCAAAGAAAACCCTGCAGGATTTGAGTCGGACGAAAAAATGGGCTGGGACGACGACTTACCGGAAAAGGTCAAGCAACAGTGGACGGATTGGTTGACAAAACTTCCCAATCTAAAAGAATTCAATGTCAATCGCTGCATCAAGCCACCAGCATTTGGAAGTCCTACGTACGCACAGTTGCACCACTTTGCGGATGCAAGTGAGGATGTTTATGGCACAGCTAGCTACTTACTGTTGTGGAACGAGAGAAACCAGGTTCACTGCACATTTATGATGGGGAAGGCCAGAGTGGCGCCTTTAAAGCAACCTACCATCCCACGGATGGAGCTGACAGTAGCGACAGTCGCTGTGAAAATGGACAAGCTGCTGAGAAAAGAGCTACAGTTGGAGGTAGCCAACTCTGTATTTTGGACTGATAGCACTGCTGTGGTCGGATATCTTCAAAATGAAACCACCAGATTCCGTATGTTTGTGGCTAATCGGATCTTTGCTATCCTGAAAGACTCAACCATAGAACAATGGAGATATGTGAACACTGCCACAAATATAGCAGATTGTGCATCAACAGGACAAAGCGTGGAGGCTTTCATGAAAAATGATGCATGGATCTATGGTCCAGCATTTCTGCAAGGACCAACAGAGGACTGGCCTAGAAACCCTGAAGGCTACAAAGAGATTTCGTCAGATGATCCCGAGATAAAGAAAGTAAAGGCAAACCTTGTGAACGTGGATGAAGACAGAAATCCAGTCAGCCGACTGATGAACCATTTCTCCTCATGGACAAAGCTAAGATACACAGTTGCGTGGTTCCTGAAGCTCAAAGCCTTACTGTTGACTTTCTCACAACAGAGAAGACAGCTTTATGCAGCCTTTAGTCAATCAGACTTGGATAAGAGTCAGCAGGTTCAACAAGTGAACACAGCCATGAAGAAGTTTAAGGCAGGATTAAAAGGATCGTCCTGCTCAGTTGACGATCTTGTACAATCTGAGCTGGAAATCGTCAGATTCTGTCAAAGGGCGAAATTTTCTGAAGAGATTTCAGCTATCAGCAAAGGACAAAACATAAAACAAAGCAGCCATTTGCTTAAGCTAAACCCTGTGCTTCAGGATGGAATATTGCGTGTTGGAGGAAGACTCTGCCGAACTGCTTTACCAGAAGAACGTAAGCAGCCTGCCATCTTACTCAAAGACCACCATGTCACCGACATACTCCTGCGCAAGATTCACAGAGACACAGGACACGCTGGAAGGAACCACATGCTTTCTAAAGTGCGCCAAAGGTATTGGATTCCCAGTGCCATCACAGCAATTAGGAAAATCATATCAAAATGCGTCACCTGTCACCGACTGCACGGATCCACAGGACAGCAACAAATGGCAGACCTTCCTCAAGACAGAGTGCTTCCTGATGATCCACCCTTTTCCAGAGTTGGCGTTGACTATTTTGGACCATTTGAGGTGAAACGAGGAAGAAGCTTGGTAAAGAGATATGGAGTAATCTTTACTTGCCTAGCTATCCGGGCAGTGCACATTGAAGTTGCTTCTTCCTTGGATACCAACTCACGTATCAACGTCATACGTCGATTCATTGCCAGGAGAGGACAAGTTATGGAGATCCGCTCAGATAACGGGATGAACTTCGTTGGAACGGAACGTGAGCTGAGAACAGCCATTGACGAAATGAATCACTTGAAGATTCAAGGTTATCTTCACCAACGTGGAATCAAATGGACCTTTAACCCTCCGACAGGCTCTCATCATGGGGGAGCATGGGAAAGGCTCATCAGATCAGTGAGAAAGGCTCTAAATTCAACAGTTAAGGAACAAGTTCTGGATGAGGAAAGTCTTCAGACTGTACTTTGTGAAGTCGAGGCAATAATCAACAGTCGACCAATCACAAGAGCATCTAACGATCTAAATGATTTGGAAGCCTTGACGCCAAACCATCTCTTGCTGCTAAAGGGCAAACCAGCATTACCACCTGGACTAGTCGACCGTGATGATCTCTACACTCGACAAAAATGGAAACATGTCTAATACATGGCCAAATTATTTTGGAAACGTTGGACGATGGAATACTTGCCACAGCTCCAGGAACGGCAAAAATGGTCAAGAGCATTGAGGAATTTCACTCTGGGAGATATTGTTCTTCTAGTGGAGGACTCTGCTCCAAGAAACTCTTGGGTCATGGGGAAGGTCATTAAGTCACTTACAGACCACAGAGGACTTTTTCGTCAGGTCTGCATAAAGACAAAGACGAGTGTTTTGCACAGGCCCATTACATAGCTGTGTCTGCTTTTGGAAGATGAACAGTGCTAAAGACTGAGCTCCAGTGAGGAGTCTGCTAGCTGCATCCAGCTCTTGTATCCTTATTTTGCAGTAATGTTCCTTTACGAGTACATGGCTCCCTTTATTTAAGTTAGGTAATTGTTTCAAATGTTTATTGTTAAAACAATTAGGGGCCGGTGTTGTAGGAGCCAAATTCAATTTGCAGTATAATATTTGTTGCATTTACATGTTCAACTTTAATCAGATGTGTGTCTAACTTGAATGTTATAAAGATGTCGTTATCATTTGTTATTGTAATAAATATACGCAAGTTACGGACTGACGTCACACGGACAACACGTTACTACAGGTATTTGCGGCAGTTAGTAGCCTCTGGAGCAGAGTGGAGCCGCACAGTTTTCCGACCGTGATATGTGGATTATTATTTGGAA
>JACSYO010002048.1:0-5000 GCA_016806645.1 Ophiodon elongatus
TATCTATCTATCTATCTATCTATCTATCTATCTATCTATCTATCTATCTATCTATCTATTATCTATCTATCTATCTATCTATCTATCTATCTATCTATCTATTATCTATCTATCTATCTATCTATCTATCTATCTATCTATCTATCTATCTATCTATCATCTATCTATCTATCTATCTATCTATCTATCTATCTATCTATCTATCTATCTATCTATCTATCTATTATCTATCTATCTATCTATCTATCTATTATCTATCTATCTATCTATCTATCTATCTATCTATCTATCTATCTATCTACCTACCTACCTACCTATCTATCTATCTATCTATCTATTATCTATCTATCTACCTATCTATCTATCTATCTATCTATCTATCTATCTATCTATCTATCTATCTATTTTCTTTGCTGAATAATTAAACAGGTAGCAGCTAACTTTAATAATCCTGCTGCCACCACAGAATATATTTTGATCATCCAGATGAAATGTGATTTGGAGAGTTGCGTTGAAGTTCAACATCCCAGTGGTGATCGCTGCAGTCCAAACGCTCTCCCTGTGTGAACTGTGAGGAAACAGCTCAGGGGATTTAAATAATCAATGCAGATACCCAGCTGTGTGATCTGTTTTTTAAGAGCTAGTAAACAAGATTGTAACGAGACAGAATAAAGTAGATGACTGCGAGAGAATCAGCAAAATGACACGTGGACGTACGGTTCTGCAGGGGTTGACGGGGAAACAGAACCGCCCCGATCCTAGAAAGCCGATCCGACAACTGCAGGCTGTCTGGAGACGACAACAGAGCAGACAGAGAACACAGTCAAGTCAATAAAAGAGTCAATTACCAAATCCATCTGTTTCCTCCCCTCCCCTGTGATCTGCTGAACAACAAATCAAATAACAATTTGTCCTTCACTCCAAAGTACTTTTTTTTTTTTTTTTTTTGAGCTGTAAACACATATATTGTTTCCGGAGGGATGTTACAGTAATGACAACAGCTGGGCTGTGTTGACATTTACAACGCGTGATCCCAGAGAGCCGTCCTCTCCACTTCCCTCCCTCTGTTCAGCCTCCTGCTCTCCGCGGTCACGTGTTCTGTGTTTCAAAACACCCAAAATAAGCCATATTGTTGTTCTCATCTACAAGTTCTTCTGTTTCTGGTGTCAGACAACTGAAAGAGTATGAAATAGGCCCATGAACAATTTAATTAATTTAATTTAATATTATTATTCTATTCTATTCGTTGTATATATTGTGCATATATTGTGCATATATTGTGTATATATTGTGTATATATTGTGCATTTTTCTTATTTTCTTCTTTTTTTGTATATATTGTTCTTTTCTTACCTGTATGTAAAAATGCTGCTGTAACAAAAAAATGGCCCCTTGCGGGATTAATAAAGTATCTATCTATCTATCTATCTATCTATCTATCTATCTATCTATCTATCTATCTATCTATCTATCTATGTATGTATCTATCTATCTATCTATCTATGTATCTATCTATCTATCGATCTATCTATCTATGTATCTATCTATCTATCTATCTATCTATCTATCTATCTATCTATCTATCTATCTATCCATCCATCCATCCATCCATCCATCCATCCATCCATCCATCTACTATCTATCTATCTATTATCTATCTATCTATCTATCTATCTATCTATCTAATATCTTTCTATCTATCTATCTATCTATCTATCTACTATCTTTCTATCTATCTATCTATCTATCTATCTATCTATCTATCTATCTATCTATCTATCTATCTATCTACTATCCATCTATCTATCTATCTATCTATCTATCTATCTATCTATCTATCTATCTATCTATCTATCTATCTACTATCCATCTATCTATCTATCTATCTATCTATCTATCTATCTATCTATCTATCTACTATCCATCTATCTATCTATCTATCTATCTATCTATCTATCTATCTATCTATCTATCTATCTATCTATCTATCTATCTATCTACCTACCTAGTTATGCAGCAGTCATTCCAAGCTGCTGTGCTGTGGTGATAAAATCCTATTTTGGGGCTATACAAAATTAATCGAATTTAATGAAATCGTGTAGTCAAATAAAATCACACATTTAAATATTGGTTAGAGACTTTAAAACGAATGAGCAAAGAGAAACGTTTGAGGTCAGAGAAAGTTCCTTCTCAGTCCCCGTCCCTCAGAGGGAAGCTTTCATCACTTTCTTGGAAAAGCGTAGTTTTCCCCCGAACACATTAAAACACCAAGCCAGTGTTTTAGGATGTTCCCACTCTGGAGGCCGTTTCGTGAAAGCTTAGTTTTTGGGGGGAGCAAAAATCTGCTTTCAGGCTACTACGTCCACACGAATACCTTTTCTTTTTAAAAACACATAACTTTAGCTCCTTCTTTTCTGAGGAAGCTGAGTTCTGACGCACAAAAACTGCAGTGTTGTGTGTTTTTTAGTTTGGACGGGTGAAAAAAGATGACCCCGATCATGTGACCCTTTTGAACCCATGTGAAGAAAAGAAACAAACATCCGCCCGGTGGTTAACCGAGCGTGGACAACAAGTTACAGGACCGTTACTGACCTCGCTCTGTGTGCGAGCAGCTGTCATGCAGTACAACGCTACACGGGTCATGTGATGTGCGTTTTCAGGCACGTGGACGGAGATTATTTCTGAAGCGGAACCAAAACGCTGGTGTGTGTGTGTGTGTGTGTGTGTGTTCGATGTTTTAGTGTGTAGCTGTAGTCTGGTCGGCTTAGTGTGGACGTATTTTTACTTGGTGAATCAAACTTCATAACCAACATGAATGGTGGCCAGACGTATGAAAGCTGAAGTTTACTTTAAAGAACGCCCCAGGTGCTATTTCACTGAGCTGACACACTTCACCCGAGCTGACCCGAGGCTCAGCCGTGGTTTGAGTCGTTACGCGTCTCACATTACGTGCCGTCTCACCGTGTTCGGGCCTGTTCGGATGCAATCTGCTGACTTGTGGCAGCCTCCGTTGTTGACCAGACAACCGTCAATCTCTGTCGACACGCAGCAGGTTGAGATATGTTTTCATGACATGTAACAAAAAGAAAAAGAAATTGAGGGGTAACGCAAAACTTAATGCAAGGGAACACAAAAAGATTCCCATAAGGAGCCTTTTCGAGGCTCCTTAAATTAACTAAATTGAAGATATATACTGAGACTTTTTCAGGTGTTGGTAAGATGTCAGGAGGTTCAGGTGAGGGGTCAGAGGTCAGGGGTCGGGACTACATACCCAGGCAGATGACCCCGTCTCCAGTGTACCCGTGTCCACAGGTGCAGGTCCTCTCTCCCGCTGAGACCCGCAAGCAAACGGCAAATTCTGAACAGCCTCCGTTCGACCTGCTGCACAAATCCAGCTCTGAGACACAGAGGGGAAAATAATCAGATTTGATATTTGTCCAGCATGTATGTGTGTGTGTGTGTGTGTGTGTGTGTGTGTGTGTGTGTGTGTGTGTGTGTGTGTGTGTGTGTGAATAATAAACGTTTTTGTTTGTATTTCATGAATGAAGACACAGAACACATGAAAACAGGGACAGAATGGAAAATAAGCAATAAATAAATAAATAATACTTGATAAATTAAGATAAACAATGTGTGTGTGTGTGTCTTTACCGTTGCAGTGAGTTCCATTGCCTTCGTATCCAGCCACACACACACAGACAGCAGCTGTACCCTGTGGTCCCGTGATGCAGCTGCAGCAGAGGACAAATGTTATCAGTACTTATAATAATACAATACTAATACAATAATAATACAATAATAATACAATAATAATAATGTAGACATCGTATTCCTGTACCAAAGAGCTCCGTTTAGTCCAAAACTATTTAAAAACACATTCATGAGCCACACTGTTGCACTGGGTGACATGTTATTTGATCACCATGAACACACACACACACACACACACACACACACACACACACACACACACACACACACACACACACACACACAGTTTATTTTGACCGTTCTGCTGCTACAAATACTCACGAGAGTATTTTAATTAATCCGCCGCTGAAAATAGTCCCGAACAAATGCACTATTTACTGACTGTTTCAGTATTGTTTGATAAAAAATAGATAAAAAATAGAATGACAAGCTATTTTAAGAAATAGCTGATTGCCTTTTTAACAAATGACACTTTTTTTGTGAGCCGTTTTTAAAGATTTCAGTAGGAACCGTTGGGCAAATCTAGTGACTTTTTGGGCAGACTTTAGCTAATCTCCCTTGAAGAAAGTCAATGAAGGTAATTTAATCACAATGAATGAGCTGTGTGTGCTCAGCCTGTTTTTTTATATATTTTTTTTCCTTTTACTCGGTTTTATTTTTTTCACTGATCTTATTTCCAAGACTTTGTTTTATTCCAGTGTCTAAATCCTTCATGATGCTTCAGCTCAACAATCAATATGTCAGACTTTAAAAAGGAGAAACTACCAGTGGATTTAGATGCATATTGTTGAGAGGAAAGCAGCTTTGTGAGTCAGTTAAACTTAGTTCGACTGCATCTATTTTCTAAATGTTTAGTTAATAAAAATAATTGCGCAAAGATGTTATACATATTCAAATTTTAATGGTGACTTTCCGAACAGAGCGTTAGCTACTTCGCATGTTTCTAATATTTTGCACAAAATATCAGAAAAACCTTTAAATATAATCCATGAGATTTTCATCTCTGAGCTGCTGTGTTGGTTTGCACCAGATTGTACAGGTGTACCTAATAAAGTGGCCAGTAGTTGGTAAACACTGTCCTGAGATCAGTCAATGCACGGTGATGGTTAGCGCTCAGTTAGCATCTTAGCATCTTAGCGTCGTGACTTCTTTTTTACGTTGCATTGTGTTTGAGGGATAAAGTGAGTCCTCAAATAAAAAGGTTTAATCATTCTGAACACGCCGTGGTGAAGAGTAGATGCTTTCAGACTGCCAGGTGTGTCCTGGAAGATTCAGATCTCACACACACAC
>JACSYO010002048.1:10000-32500 GCA_016806645.1 Ophiodon elongatus
TACGTGGTGATGCTCTGCTGCATCTACAACAATATGACTTTCAGTTGTGAGCGGCTGAGAGTAGATTCATCCATCACCTCGCCCTCTGGTCCACAGTCACCCAGCTGTCAATCATTCTATCCCTCTTCCCGTTTATTCATTCATCCCCCTTTTCCCTCCGTCCGTCATTCCCTCCGTCCCTTACGTTGACCTGCAGGTTGACCTGCTTGCTGCATCTGTTGCGTCGGACCTTCATCACCCGAGGGAGCACGATGATGACGCCGCGCTGCGTCTCGGTGAAAGTGCCGTTCAGAGGAACGTCGTTCACGGCCGTCTGGAGGAAGAGAAGCAAGTCAGACTGTGTTTGCATGTTTCAGCACATAAACGTAAGACTGTGAATCTTTTATACTTCACGAGAATCCTCATCATCTGTCAAATTACCCACGTCAGTTTTTCAGATTGATTTCCTTATTTCCAGGCGTCCATCGGCCTCAGTTCGTTTCTCTGAATAGGAAGCTTTAATTTCTGTCCACGTTTTGGTATCGTCACCTGATAATGTATGAAACGCTCCCTGGTGAAGGGGGTCGTCACAGAACTGACTGAAAAGCATTTTATTGACAATCCCTGTTGTCATAAAATCAAACTCAGAAAAAAAACATGGACCTTGTAAAAAAAAAAAAAAAGGGTAATAATACTTTATTTGTGTCTTGTGTTCAGTTTACGGCTCTGCAGCTGACTCTCATGCAACTTTGATCATAAATAAATGTGTCTACATTTCCACGGATGGATTGTTTCTCTGCATTTTGATTTTCACGGAGATTAACTGAAACGTACGGCTGCCTGGACGGAAATCAATCTAAAACTTGACAGAAATGCAGAAGCAGACGTGTGTTCCTCTGATTCACAGACACGTCTTCAGTGTTCTGGTGTGCAACATAAATATAAATATAAATACACTGTGCAATAACACTCATACTGTCCGTACATCATTTCAATTTACTGTCTGTCTTTTTACTACTGTTTAATGTGTATTTGCTTATTTATAATACTTATGTTTCTTTTATTATGTATCTTGTGTGCACTTTAACTTTGCTGCTGTGATCCTGCAAATTTCCCCTTCCGGGACTAATAAAGGAATATCTTATCTTATCTTATCTTATCTTAAAAGCTTCTGGAGGGTCGGTCACATGACCCAGCCGCTGTTACCTGGTTGTTGTCGTTGAAGTGGAACTGGACCTGGTAGTCGCTGCCCAGCAGGGTGCTTTTCAACATGCCGTCATGCAGGTGGTCGGGGAAGAGCAGCTCGCTGACAATCACGTGGTACTTGAACACATCAGAGTCCTGGAGAGACGAGGAAGTGGGTTTAGGAATAATCTCCGGATTGTTTCCACAAGCAGCCGGTTTTAAAAGATCATTTTAAATAAAAAATCTAAATCATCGTCAGGCGACAGGTTTGGGGTCCCGCATTGTATTTTATCTCTCAACACGGACCGTTTCCCTGCATTCAACCAGAGACTGCTCAAACGTGATTGGTCAATACTACTCAGACTACTAACGGAGACCAGAGCGCTTCCAATGCCCAAATCTTGTCCCGCTTGGAGATTAAAGAACAATATTTATATTATAATAACGGCCCAAATCTCTGATTCATAGTTGGAGGAAACCACGGACCAATCCGAACTTAATTATGTGGAATTAAGAACGGGTCGAGTTTGAAGTGTAGACACTCCAAGCAACAAGGATGCACATTCCTCCAGAAGACTTAATATAATCCCTCAGATAAAACAACACATCACTGTACCAGTTCTGCCCGTGCAGCGACTTCAACTATTAAAGGGAAGAAGGTCTTCGGGGAAATATCAGAAGTACTTATACTTCCTCTCGGCTGTCTGCAGAGGTTGTTGTCTGTGTTTGACTGACAGCAGCTGGCAGGCAACCAGCATGTCGGTAACACCTTCATAGCCAAATAAAACACCCACTATAGCACCTTTGATTGTTGTTGGCTACATATTGCACTACCGTTTCATTTGTTAGTTAATAAAAAAATTTTTTTATTTAATATTATTACTATTCTATCCTATTTGTTGTATATATTGCGCATTTTTCTTATTTTCTTCTTCTTCTTCTATTCTAATTTTGTATATATTGTTCTTTTCTTATGTAAAAATGCTGCTGTAGAGATTAATAAAGTATTTATCTATCTATCTATCTATCTATCTATATCATGAGCAAACAGCCAGTTGTCAGTGGGACTGAACAGCAAAGACAAACCAGCTAAAGTGATGTATGCAGGTACGCTTACATGCTGTTTAATGTGCTGCAGCTCCGCAGCTAACTGTGCACGTTTCCCAGATTAATGTTTATTTGGTGGCTTGTTGAACAAGATGAGGTGCAGGACAAGATGTTTAGTGTTAGGTGAGGAGGAGACTTCAGCAGGAAACAGTCTGTGGCTCTTGAAAAAATGTCCCCTTACGGGATTAATAAAGTATCTATCTATCTATCTATCTATCTATCTATCTATCTATCTATCTATCTACCTATCATCTATCTATCTATCTATCTATCTATCTATCTATCTATCTATCTATCTATCTATCTATCTATCTATCTATCATCTACCTATCTACCTATCTATCTATCTATCTTCTTCTATCTATCTATCTATCTATCTATCTATCTATCTATCTATCTATCTATCTATCTATCTATCTATCTATCTATCTATCTATCTATCTATCTATCTATCTATCTATCTATCTTCTATCTATCTATCTATCTATCTATCTATCTATCTATCTATCTATCTATTATCTATCTATTATCTATCTATTATCTATCTATCTATCTATCTATCTATCTATCTATCTATCTATCTATCTATCTATCTATCTATCTATCTATCTATCTATCTATCTATCTATCTATCTATCTATCTATCTATCTATCTATCTATCTATCTATCTATCTATCTATCTATCTATCTATTTCTATCTATCTATCTATCTATCTATCTATCTATCTATCTATCTATCTATCTATCTATCTATCTATCTATCTATCTATCTATCTATCTATCTATCTATCTATCTATCTATCTATCTATCTATCTATCTATCTATCTATCTATCTATCTATCTATCTATCTATCTATCTATCTATCTATCTATCTATCTATCTATCTATCTATCTATCTATCTATCTATCTATCTATCTATCTATCTATCTATCTATCTTGAGTTGTGCAGCTGCTGTCTGGCTCAGTGTGACCATCTGATGGAAAGATGGTGGGCACCATCATGAAACCCAGAAATATACATTTCTCTTTTTACGGATCAGATTTGTTTTTCTTCTAAAATAACACGTGATTTACCGAGCGGGCCTTCGTGCTGGAGCATCCAGTTTCATGTTATTTTGATCACAGTGCAGGATTTGCACGCCAGTACTGGCTCATATCACCTGGACCTACCAGGAGGGAGGAGTTAGTGCTGCTGAGGTGCTGCCTGATGGCATCGTCTGTTGGCAGCAGGAGCGTGAAAACCAACGCACCCAGATCATCTGACAGATTGTACATCTGTGAACACACACACACACACACACACACACACACACACACACACACACACTGAAACATATGAAACAAAACAACTAATAAGGTTGAATTCAGACAGAGAAACAGGCGACAGATTTCCTACCAGAGCGTGCTTTCTGAACAGAGTGAAGGTGGAGGAAGAGTTGAGGAAGGCCATCAGGCTGGAGGGTTCGGGGGGGAGGTGTGAGCGGGATGGAGCCAGAATCTGATTACACACAAACAAACAAACAAACAAACAAACAAACAAACAAACAAATGGTTTTAGTTCATTGAATATTTTTGTGGGCACCAAAAGGAAAATTTTACCCACAAAAGACTCTGAAACTTTCTATTTCTATTGAGTTTGCGGTCTAATTTAATTCACTTGTAATCTACCTCCTGATCTAATGAACAGTCCTCAGCTGATGAAATCCCTCAAACAATTATACCAAATATAAAATATAAATAATATAAAAAATTCCTTCTCACTCAGAAATGAGGAAAACCCGTGAGGATGATGTTGTCTTGTGTCCTGGTTGTGAGGACTCATACCTGGTCTATGATGTGGACTCATACCTGGTCTATGATGTGGACTCTCACCTGGTCTATGATGTGGACTCTCACCTGGTCTATGATGTGGACTCTCACCTGGTCTATGATGTGGACTCATACCTGGTCTATGATGTGGACTCTCACCTGGTCTATGATGTGGACTCTCACCTGGTCTATGATGTGGACTCACACCTGGTCTATGATGTGGACTCTCACCTGGTCTACGATGTGGACTCATACCTGGTCTACGATGTGGATGTAGCCGTTGGTTGCAGGCAGGTTGTGGGTGCGGATGGAGGCGTTTCCAATGTGGATCACCTGAAACAAAACAACCAAAGTTGTGTATTTACAGTGTATTTATCTGCGTGTGTTTGTGTGCAGTGTTTCCCATTCATTGATTTATTTGTGACACTGATCGCCACATTTTGATTTTCTACTCTATTACTACCATATTTTCCTTGATAATGCTACATTTTGAACAACAAATCTGTGTTGAAACTGGGAGGATGAGAGCTAGTTTACGTTAGCCGTTAGCAGCCGGTAAGCACAGTCCTGCACAGAGCAGGATATATATATATATATACTGTATATATAGTGGAAAAGGTATGGGTTAGACTTGAAGATGCTTTGTGTTAGGTTCAGTTTTAGTCAGACTTTGTATGTAAATATTTTACACAGCAAAAGCTGATAAGGAACCCAGTTAAATGTGTACGTGGCCAAAAACAATCGGTAACAAGGCCCCCATCCTCACCCCGCTGCTGTTGCTGATCTCCCAGTAGGTGGGGGGGTTCAGGGTCGGCAGCCTGCTGCCCACCATTCTCTCCAGGTCTTCTAAAGAGTAGATCCCCAGTAGGATGTGAGCCCTGCAACCAGAGAAGAAACGGTCACGACTCATTTCTCTGAACACAAACTTGATCCTGGGATATTGTGACTGTGGCTTCGAGCTCCACAGGTGAGAAGGGTCAAACTTCCTGATGATACATCCCAGTGTTTCTTCACGAAATCAATACAACACAACGATAAAACCGTTGTTTTGAACACCTGATGTTGTTATAAGATAGATAGATAGATAGATAAACACTTTATTGATCCCGCAAGGGGAAAACTTTTTTCGGTACAGCAGCATTTTTACATAAGAAAAGAACAATATATACAAAAATAGAATAGAAGAAGAAGAAAAATAAGAAAATAAGAAAATAAGAAAAATAAGAAAAATAAGAGAAATAAGAAAAATAAGAAAAATAAGAAAAATGCACAATTTATACAACAAATATAATATAATAATAATAATATTAAATTAAATTAACTAACAAAACGAAACAGTAGTGCCGATGTAGCCAACAACAAACAAAGGTGCTACAGTTGGGTGGTTTATTTGGCCAGATTTCTTTTTTTTCTTCTTTTTTTTGATAGATAAATACTTTATTAAGTATGTCTTTATTAAAAGACACGTGGTTTCATTTGTCTACGTTCCTGAGCTCAGTGAGTGAGGCGACTGACCGCAGGAAGTGAGGCAGGTGGTGTCTGCTGGTCCAGAACGAGTCCTGATCAGAAGTCATGTTCTTCATAGCTTCTCTAGACGGGACCAACACGGTGAAGTTCCCACTCAGATCCTCAGAGAGGTGACTGTACCTCTGACACACACACACACACGCACACACACACAAATACAACTTATATCATCTTTAGTGTTGAATCATTTGTTAAAAAAAAGTTTTATAGCCTTTTATTTTATGGTTTTTGCTCATTTAACAAACCAGCAGGCGGTTTCAGAAGCTACGAGTTAATTCAGATTAGATTAAATGTCTTTATTAATCCCCACCTGGTGATCTAGTGTGGTTTCCCAGCGAAGTCTAAATTTAGCTTTAGTGTGAAGGTAGTGTGGTAGTTATGCTTCAGGATAAACCACACAGTACAAAACTTGAATAAGTGAGTAACTACAGTACAGAGTCGGGTTTTTACACACCTGAGTTATCCGGTAGAAACTGAACAGCTTCGGGTTCATGTCCAGCTCCTACAAACACACACACACACACACACACACACACACACACACACACACACAGAGTTATTAGACAGATCTGGGTTGCAGCAGCGTACGAAACATTCAGGAAGCAGCTTCTTATTTTCCCCTTTCCCTAAAATCACAGGCGTCGTATCAGCTGTTGTTAATTCTGTGAATAACTTGATAAGAGGTTTCATGGGCTCTGCACGTAAATGTGTTCTTGAGGTTCCAACAAGACGTTTTCTAGCTCGTGGATCGCTTCACGTCAATTTCAGGAGTCGCATTCTCCCGGTTTAACTTTCATTCACACGTCAATGAAGCCGATCAATCTAACAGTTTGAACCAGGACCTCCATTATTTAGGTTAAATGGCTTGTGTGACAAAGTCAGTAGGCAGCAGCTGTTATTTCAACGTGTCAGATACATATTTAATAAACATTTTATATCTTCCGCCGCTACGTAAATGTAAGTAACGGATCAGACTTATCAGACCAATGTTTAAGATTATATTTTGGGGCATTTTCTCCTACATTTGACAAAGGACAGCGTGTAAATGCTCACCTCCAGTAGTGACCCGAAGCAGACGGATCCGTCTCCACTGTAGCTGTCGGGACAGGTGCAGGTGTGAGTCCCGCCCTCCTTAGAGACCTCACACTTCGCCTGACACGAGAACGCAGCAGAAAGGAATCATGGGAAAAATTTAAGCCGCGGTAATTTACGCAAACACTGGTCAAATCTCTGTTCTCATGTTTTTATGAATTAGTTTACACTCATAACCCAGGTAAACATGTTGCGCAAGAATTTCTTCAGATGAAGAATCAGGACTTAAAATGTCTGCACGTCTGGAAATTGTATGTAAAAGAAAAAAAAGAAAACGGTGTGAGGTCACAGTGACATTGATCTCCGAACACCAAATTCTGATCAGTTCATCCTAGAGTCCAGATGTAATGACCTCCAGGCGTTCCTGAGACGTCACATTCACCAGAGGTCACGGTGACCTTGACCTTTGTGTCGGGCTGTGAGGGAATTTCCCCTGCGGTGATAATAATTGGCTCAATGGAGCTCAATTCTTTGCAAATGACTTAATTTATCCTGATTTCAGTGCTTTATAAATAGCGTTATTAGTGGGCTATATTTAGGTGTATTGTTGCTTTTTGAATGATGAAAGATTAAAGTTTTTTAAGTAGTTGAATACTTAGTTAGTTAGTTGTTAAATTTGCAATTGGAATTGCAAAAGAAAATGACAGTTGCGAGTGCATGTTTCTGTGATATATGACACATATACTGTGTGTGTGTGTGTGTGTGTGTGTGTGTGTGTGTGTGTGTGTGTGTGTGTGTGTGTGTGTTTACCAGGTCATGGCAGCCTCCGTTCCTCTTGAGGCAGGGGTTAACGAGGTCACACACAATACCGTTCCCCATGTAACCTGTTTTACAAACACACTCTCTCTGCAAACACACACACACATAAACACACACACACACACACAGATAAACAGACACACACACACACAAATAAACCGACACACACACACACACACAGATAAACAGACACACACACATAAACAGACACACACATAAACAAACAGTTCTGAACAGTCCTCCACAATATTTACAGTCAAACAGCTGATTAGTAACTAATTACTAAATAAATAAGACAACAGAAGATGACGAGGATAAAAGAGATAACAAAAGGAAAGCGACATTTTTAATAAGTTGTTTGTGTAATTTTCATTTTACTTCATGATTATTGATGATTAATGAGGCTCATCATCCTTCAGTACTGTTATTAACAGACCTGTCCAGGGCCGATGTGCTGGCAGTCGGCGTAGAGGCTGCAGCCTCCTCGAGTCTCCAGCTGACAGTAGTTGATCTCCACACACACTTTGCCGTCACCCATCCAGCCCTCTATGCACACACACGTCCCGTCACCTGGACGCACAAACACACACTCTGCCTGTAGGGAGGGAGAGGACGCGTTATATAGTGGACACATCTTCAGTTTTATGAAGATTTAAATATTAAAGGAAACTGGCAGTTTATCAATGTTATATATTTGATATCTGCTGATGGATGAATCGCTGTCATGGTAACTGAGAAAAACAATTGCTCCATTAAGAAGAGATTAAATAAAAAAAGAGACGATTTTATCTGTTTAAATGAGGACACACTTTGTTGAGTAATGATGGAATCATTTTTACCGGAAATACTGGGAGAGATATCAGATTATTTCAAAGTCAATTGGAAATAATTCACACGCACGCACACACGCGCACACACACACACGCACACACACACACACACACACACACACACACACACACACACACACAGAGACAGACAGACAGACAGAGACAGACAGACAGACACACACACACACACACACACACACACACACACACATACATAGAGACAGACAGACAGACAGACAGAGACACACACACACACACACACACACACACACACACACAGCCTCACGTTGGCGTGGCAGCCCCCCCGGTTGCTCTTCAGGCAGGGGTTGATGGGAGAACAGGAGTGACCGTCGCCCTCGTATCCATCCCGACACAAACACCTGGTGCAACACACACAAACAGAGAGTTGGACGAACAGACTCAACTGGAGAGTGACTTGTGTTGTTTATTCTACAGAGAACCCTGTTTATTCTGCAGAGAACCCTTTTTATTCTACAGAGAACCCTGTTTATTCTACAGAGAACCCTGTTTATTCTGCAGAGAACCCTGTTTATTGTGCAGAGAACCCTATTTATTCTGCAGAGAACCCTATTTATTCTGCAGAGAACCCTGTTTATTCTGCAGAGAACCCTATTTATTCTGCAGAGAACCCTGTTTATTCTGCAGAGAACCCTGTTTATTCTGCAGAGAACCCTATTTATTCTGCAGAGAACCCTATTTATTCTGCAGAGAACCTTGTTTATTCTGCAGAGAACCCTATTTATTCTGCAGAGAACCCTGTTTATTCCCGTTTATTCTGCAGAGAACCCTGTTTATTCTACAGAGAACCCTGTTTATTCTACAGAGAACCCTGTTTATTCTGCAGAGAACCCTGTTTATTCTACAGAGAACCCTGTTTATTCTGCAGAGAACCCTGTTTATTCCCGTTTATTCTACAGAGAACCCCAGAAGAGCAGCAGTGGTCCGGGACAAAAAAGGGAATCTACAAAAGCCGGAGCTCCTATTTTTGGTGCGAGCGACACCACCAGGTGTCTATTTATTTTACTCCACCAGGAGTCTATTTATTTTACTCCACCAGGTGTCTATTTATTTTACTCCACCAGGTGTCTATTTATTTTACTCCACCAGGTGTCTATTTATTTTACTCCACCAGGTGTCTATTTATTTTACTCCACCAGGAGTCTATTTATTTTACTCCACCAGGTGTGCCTCCAGCCGAGCGGTTGTTGTGGTGTGTTCCTGAGAGACGTGAGGCTGCCTGCAGGAAGAGAAGCTTCCTCCTGAAGGTTGAATAATTCAACATTTGAGTTTCTGCCAGTAAACAAGACGAAGACTCTACGTACGTTTAATAGTATCTTCCTTTTTTTCTTTTCTATATTAATATTTCTTAACTTTTGCAGTACTTACTTTTATTTCTATTTTCTTTTTTTGAAAGTTTTTCTGTTATTCACCAGAACACGAGGGTTGATTCCTAACCTTGATCCTAGAGAGCTAATGAGGGCTAATGGCCCCTTTTCCACTTCCTACCCACTAACTTGCAGCACCCATCTTCATTTTGATCAGCAACACACCTGTAAAGTTTGGTGACCCCCAAATCGGGCCAGGGCCGCAAATTGGAGGAAACTATGGCTCCTTTTTCACTTCCTACTTCCTACTTCCTACCCCCCCCCCCCCTCCCTCCCCCCGGCACCACCTGTTCTCACCATATTGGTTTAGATTTAGTTTATTTCCTGTTTTATTTTTGAACTTCCCTGCCTCTCGTGTTCACTTCACTTCCTGCCTCTGTGTGTTTTCCCGCCCTCGTGATTGTCCCCTGATTGAATCCTCCCGTGTCTAATCCCCTGCAGCTCCCCGGTGTATTTAAACCCTGTGTCGTCTTTGTGTTGGTTCCCTGCTCCCCGTGTGTCTCCCTTTTGCCGACTTCCCCCGCTTCATGTGTAATTTCGCCCGTTTTCTTTGTATTTTTTTTCAGTTACCCGTTTTCCGACTCCCCTCCTCCGTTTAGTTTAGTTTGTGTCGGACGTTTCTTTTTTTTTAATTAAACTTCACAGTGTCTCTCTGCGTTTGGGTCATGGGTTAAATGTGACTCAAACTAATGCACAATAATAATAGTAGTAGTAGTAGTAGTAGCATCGTACGTGGTCTGCAGTCCCGTCTGTGCGCAGTACGCGTGGATGTGACAGTGTTCCTTCAGCCCGTCCGAGTTGCACGGCATGGCCGTCTTGTCACAGCGGTCTCCGGAGTATCCGTCCATACAGGAGCCGGTCCGACACACACCACCGCTGCCTGGGCGGTTATCACACACACCGTGGACACAGCGACACTCTGAAGACACACACACACACACACACACACACACACACAGTCTAATTTACACACCTCAACATTATACCTAAGGATGCAGGATTATAATCCAATGAAAATGTGGCAACAGGAAGTAAGACGATCCTGGTCCCCAGAGGATGAATTCTACCGACTGTGGGGATCTTCTGATCTTTCCACCGTTGATATTTATGGTTGACAACTTTTGGGTGCATTGTAAATAATAAATTTGTTGCAGACATTTACGGATTGAAATAACAACGGTGATACTTTTTCTTCTGGCTCCATCGTCAGGTCAAAAATTTTCACTTTGGTTTATAACCAAATAACTGCAAACTAATGACGTTCCCATCGGCCTCGGCTGGACTTTGTACAGCAACACGGTAAATTAAGATGGTTGGCATGGTAACATATTACACATGACATTAGCATTGTCATTGTGAGCATGCTAACGTTTAGATCCTAGCGTGGCTGCGTCCAAAATCACTCCCAATTTACTATATAGTGCACTGTATTTACTGCCATTTTAAATTCTGAGTGTGTACATTTAGCCCTTAAATATTCCACAATAGAATTAATAAAAGTATTTCTTATGACTTGGACAGTGCAATGCTCTGCTTTCAGCGAAGAAACAAAATGCTGATCGCTTCAACAGCAGCTGCTGGAGATGTTACCTTCGTCACAGTTTTCTCCGTGCTTGGATGGATCCGCACAGATGTGGCAGGCGACACCCGTGATGCCCGGCTGACAGCTGCACGAGCCGTTGCCATGGATCCCGTCAAAACACTGCGTGTGGAGAGAAAAAGAAAAAGAAAAAAGTAAAGAAAATCTATAAATAAAAACACACCAGTTGACAAATGCTCCAGCGAAAGAGCACGCTGCGTGTTGCTCACCGTTCCTTTGTCGTAGCAGGGATGCTGGAATCCTCCGATACAGGGTTTACAGTCCGGACCATAGAAACCTTTACAGCACTGTGCTACCTGACACACACACACACACACACACACACACACACATGCACACCAAAAGGTCAAAGGTCACAGAAGAGATGATCATAGCTCCAGGTAGAGACAATTAGAAAAAAGTTAATTTCTCTTGCGTTCACAATAACGTTCAAAATGTAATTATGTTGTTATTATTATGTCTCGCGTTAAAACAGAAAGATACTATATGTTTTAGATTAATACCATTTCATCCTTTGACGACCGGGACCTGAACAGTAAAAAACAATTCAATTCGATTTATTTTGTAAAGCCCAAAATCACTAATTATAAATTAGCCTCAGAGGGCTTTACAATCTGCACACATGACATCCTCTGTCCCGGGACCTCTCATCGGATCAGGAGAAACTCCCCCAAATAAAAGCCTTTAAACGAGGAGAATAAAGGAAGAAACCTCCGGGAGAGCAACAGAGGAGGATCCTCTCCCGGGATGGACAGAAGTGTGATAGATGTCACGTGTACAGAATGAACCATCGACTGAGTCAGTAGTAGTTTCTTGACTATGAACCTTTTTAATGTGGCTCCTTGTTTGACTTCGTACTACTTTTAAATAGCACATGTAAGTTACATAAGTGTAATAAATGTTTTTTGACACAGGAATTCAAAGACTGAGTGTCCCGGGCCGAGACAGCAGCACATTATTAACCCTTTGAACTCTCTAATAGAAATGGGCCACCAGCGCCTACGTTGCTATTTTTGCATACTGTGATGTAAGTTAAAATGCTTCATACCCCTGAAATCTGCAGTCAATAAACCATAATAACTGATAAAAGTTATAAAACTGAAAGACACATGACTCGTAAATGTAGACGAATGAAGCTAAAACCAAGTCTCACCTGTTTGGTGGCGTTGCAAAATTTGGCGCAGCCTTTACTGACCGTCGGCCTGAGAGGAGAGATGACGTAATCGCAGCCGATCTGATGGCTGGCCTGCAGACGGACACACGGACGCGTTAGCTCTCTGTTCCCGTCCTCGTTCCCCCCGATGGGGAGAAGAACATATCGAGGGAAACGTCCGCGCACAATTTGCTGATTTAGCTGAAATTCTACAGCACGACTTCTGGAATATGGATCCTTTTTTAAGTCTTTGACAAAAATTATTTAATGCTGTATTTAATTGTCACACCAGGTAAATTAAAGCACAGACTGGTATCTGGAAGATAACCTACATTCACATATTCTGTGTTGAACCATATTCTTTCCTTTTTGATTGCTACAGCTCCAAGTATTTTATCCATCCGAGATAAATTAGTCAATTAGTTCATTTGTTAGTTACAGTTACATAATATTATTATTATTCTATTTGTTGTATATATTGTGCATTTTTCTTATTTTCTTATTATTATTCTATTTTTGTATATATTGTTCGTTTCTTATGTAAAATTGTTCTTTTCTTATGTAAAAATGCTGCTGTACCAAAACAATTTCCCCTTGCGGGATTAATAAAGTATCTATCTATCTATCTATCTATCTATCTATCTATCTATCTATCTATCTATCTATCTATCTATCTATCTATCTATCTATCTATCCATCCATCTATCTATCTATCTATCTATCTATCTATCTATCTATCTATCTATCTATCTATCTATCTATCCATCCATCTATCTATCTATCATCCATCTATCTATCTATCTATCTATCTATCATATGTATCTATCTATCTATCTATCTATCTATCTATCTATCTATCTATCTATCTATCCATCCATCTAAATTATAACCTGTGCTTTCATTCAGTGGATATAAATAACACATTACACCACCATAACACTTTCTAACCCTCATCTATTTATTCTGAAGGTCAAAGGTCACGTACCAGGTCTTATTGTTGACATGAACATAACTTTACTGAATGCTCCTCCATGTATTTTTCACCTGACACTTTATTAATCTCTGCATAAGGCTTTCCGCATCAATAATTATTTCACTACCCCCCAGGGGGGCTTCTGTAGACCAGAATAGAATAGAATAGAAATGTTGTAAAATAATGATGTGTTTTACCATTTCAAGGGTGCCATCTGGACATTCGGTCTCGTAGAGGTAGCTGCAGTGAACGCATGGACTCTGACGACACACAAACAGTCATCGAGCCTCAGATCAGTTTCAATAATAACTTTTCAGCACGTTGAAAAGACAAAATGGTGCACAGATTATTACAAGAAAACCAAAATCATTTTAACCTGCCAAAACAAAAACATTTAGCTGAACCAAAACAAAAGTTAGATCTGATAATTGTGTGTGTAAAACATGAATTAGCAAGCTAATGTTAGCCGCTGTAAGCTAGTCAGCGACTGTTGGGACTCATCTTCATATTGTCCTGTTGTCTCTGCCGTCTGTTTGTTTGTTTGTTTGTTTGTTTGTTTGTTTGCTCAGTGTTTGATTTTTGACTCTCAGCCTCGCTCCGCTCACCACGGTGATTTTGCTCTCGATGACATCACAGCGGTGAGGCAGGATGGGGAGGATGGAGGCCGGGTACAGAAACCCGTCAATCATATGGATGATCCCGTTGGACGCCACGATGTTTGTGCTCGTTAGATGGACGCCCTTCTCTCCTAGTAGGATCTCACCCTGGAGAAGGAAGCGGGCGAGGGAGGCTTGTGTTAATGGAAACTGCTGATGTTCACTGGAAATTAGACGCGAAACTCAAATCCGAGACGCTTACATCATCAGACACGGTGATGGTGACAATCTGATTGGCCATCGTCTGAATCTGCGGGAGAGTAGTTAACTCGTCGACTGTCAGCTGCAGACAGAAAAACATAATCAGCAACGGAAACATCACGCTGGAGAGGACAAACAGCAACGTTTAGCTATTCGCAGTGGCTTAAAGGTGATAAATTTGTAATTCAGAGCATCGATATAGCAGCAAACAACTTTTATCGATCTGAAGGTAAAGTGGAGTAACGTCGACCTGAGTGTGTTGTAATCAGAGCTTCTCTGTTCTTTTATTACGGAGGCAGTACAGATGTACGTGTGAGTCCTTGTGTGTTTGACACACTAGTGTGGAGATATTATATATATATATATATATATATATATATATATATATATATATATATGCATGTTAGGATTGATAAAATTGTTTGTAATATTATATCTGTTGTATGGTATTTACAGATGAACTCTGTGTGACCGGACACTCTCTGGTTGAACAGGTGTATCTGGTTGAACAGGTGTATCTGGTTGAACAGGTGTATCTGGTTGAACAGGCGTACCTGGTTGAACAGGTGTACCTGGTTGAACAGGTGTACCTGGTTGAACAGGCGTACCTGGTTGAACAGGTGTACCTGGTTGAACAGGTGTACCTGGTTGAACAGGCGTACCTGGTTGAACAGGCGTACCTGGTTGAACAGGCGTACCTGGTTGAACAGGTGTACCCGGTTGACCCATTAGGGTCCTATGTCTTGCGTGCCTATTTTCTGACCATCTCCATATATGGACTTATGTTTCTATGCATGTGTTTCAGTGTTTCTCCCTGAAATGTAAATAGCTGACATCTATGTTCGGACCTAAAGTTTAAGCTGGTTAACATCCATGAATGGACATAGAGATGACACCCATGTGTCCCACCCCATGTGACACGAGGGTGTAAAGGTTTTGTGTTTCCTTCAGTAAGAAGAAGACATTCTGCAGTCCAGCAAACTGTGCTTTCCTTCCCATGAAGCACAACGACCACAATTGCTAGCTAACGGCCGCCACTCTGCATACGGCGGCTACTGCTGTTAGCGCCGTTAGCTGCTAGGCAGTCGCCATGTTGAGAGCCGTGTGGAGGCAATGCCTCAATCTTTATCATATGCTCTGAATTCGGAATTTAGCAACTTTAACAGCAGTGGAGCTCAAATATAAAGTTCGTACTGATGTTGGCCTTAAAGGAAAGGTCATGGGATCGTTACATCTTCAGGGTTCATCCTCTGAAGAGCAGGAATGTGATGAGAAATATGACAGTTTGCCTACGAAGATTTGTCTGTGTAAGATGCATGTTGTTAAATTATGAGATATCTTGCTGTGGACTAAAGTATTGGATGGAACGGTATTTCTTTGCATGTCTTCTTTACGAGCAGAGGACAAAAAGACAAAAAGGAAAGAAAGAACCAAGTTTTAAAAACTGATGCGTGGGTTTGAGAGTTGTCTTACCACCGCCTGGGAGAAAACGTGGTTTCTGAGAAGTTCCTGAAGTTTATATTTGGCCTTGAAAAAGAGAAGAATATCATTAAAATGTCCTGCATTTGCATAATGATTGCTGAAAGGACTAACAATTGGTAACTGGGGTGGTAGAAATTATGTTAGGAAAATAAAGAGCCTTTAAAAAAAAGAATATTGGTGGGACATTTATTTTTATTTTTCAGCTTCAATAGGTACGAATGGTTTTGGGGTTGAGAGCAAAAGGGTCAGGAAGTTATAGAGTATTTACTTTCAGACAAATACATAGTCGGTTGTCGTCTTTTCATGGAATTCGTTGATAATAAGAAATATAGACTGGAAGCAGACTCATCATTTAAAGTTACCTGTAAGTTATCTGCACTAATAACAAATTAAAAGTTAAGTGTTAATTCCACCCACTTCGTGCAGCATGTACAAGATGCTGCCGTCTCTGGAGTTGTCCACAGCCTGGTTGGTGGGGACGAACACAGTCAGGGGACCAGGACCCCGCAAGGGGGGGGGCGACCCGCAGTTCTACGAACACACACACACAAACGCATCATGTCTGATTAGAGCCAAGGATTAAGCATCGATTCCTAGACATGTGGAAATGTCTCATTTCCAAGATGCATCGCGACGCGGACGTGTTGCTTTTTTATTCTTCCGCTTTAGCGGCGATCGGATGGTTTTACAGTTTCACGACCACATCCATCAGCAATCATTGATTGGGAGGACGTAATCATATATGAGGACATTTGTAGTGTCCCATGTGGTAGATGGCTCCTCTACGAGGAACAACACAAGTACAGAAGCGTTTCAGTCATAGACTGTACATAAGAACAACAATGGAACCATAATTTACTAAATGAACATCATGCTGTGTTGAAGAAGACTTGAAACTAGAGATTGAGACATAAACTCATGTTTACAATGTTTACTGAGGGAATAAATCAAGAGAGAAGTAGAGTCATTTTCTATAGACTTCTATACAACCAGAGGAGTCGCCCCCTGGTGGTCAGGAGAGAGAATGCAGCTTTAACACATGAAGCTTTGACTTCTATACAACCAGAGGAGTCGCCCCCTGGTGGTCAGGAGAGAGAATGCAGCTTTAACACATGAAGCTTTGACTTCTATACAACCAGAGGAGTCGCCCCCTGGTGGTCAGGAGAGAGAATGCAGCTTTAACACATGAAGCTTTGACTTCTATACAACCAGAGGAGTCGCCCCCTGGTGGTCAGGAGAGAATGCAGCTTTAAGACACTTCAGCATCGGCTTCACTCATCAGAACCGGAGGTTGCCGCCTGGTTTCAGTACACCAGCCGGTCGGCATACACAAGTACAACGCTGTTGTCGGGTAGACAAAGGTCAGCACTCTGCTCCAGAGAGTTTAGATTTATGAATAGTTATCCCTGCAGGCCACTAAAATGCTCAAACCCCTGAAAGACCTGCTGTGCCTAGTTACGGTTGCTAAGCTACGAGAGGAGAATCAGGACTGCTTCATCTTACTGACCAATAACGTTCAACTGATTTCTTCTCACTTGGGAATAAACCAAACATCTGTTCGATGTTATTGGCCAGAAGAAAATACTCACATCAACCAGCGACAGGAAGCGGTTGAATTTTTCATCCTTCGTCAGAATCTCTCCGATCGTCATGGCAGCGAACTAGACCCGAGAAGAAGAAGATGATGGAATGACCGACATTCGCTTTCATGGACTGCAGTGTACACTGCACTGTTTTAATGCAGGTTAGCAGGAAATCATCTAGTATACATTTAACTGGACAAAAAAAACTACATATTAATGCATTAAGGCAGATTTTCTTTTTATTCATCGACAAAAATACTGAGCACCAGAAATGCTCAAACAAAACCATGTGAAATGCTCAGACGGTACATGTTGAAGCATTTTTTGTGAGAAACTATTTTCTTTTGTTTCATTTGATTCAAATGTTTTTGGTAAACCTCAGTGTACACGTGGTATTTTGTTTGTTTTCAGGGCGTTTAACTCACATGCTCATCATGAAGAGACTTGTCAGAGAGTGTGTTTGTGATTGGCCGGTCGATGATGTGGATGATCCCATTGGCTGCTGGCAGGTCTTCCTGGATGATTTTGTACAGTCTGCTGGGGTTGTCCATCAGGATGAACCTCTGCGTCAACCAGACAGAGATACAATCTGGGTTTATGTAGTTAAAAAATATGTGAATAAAACTACTACTACTACAACTGAGGGGCAGCAAACATTTTTGAAGTTCCAACAACTACTATGAGTCTGTGAAACCACGGCCTACACATAGAGGCATCGTACTTCAGTTTACTTCAGTTGCTTTATGTGTTTTTGTGAAGGAAGCTCCATATCTCATGGTGACAGCTTGAATTTTGAATAAATGGGCGTGTTTACAGTGAACTCTAGATACACCATATCAGGAAACAGGACGGGCCGAGGGCCTTCCTGTTGCTGCTGGGAGGCCAGAAGTATTTTGTTGGACCAGTAGCCTGCATTGCGGAAACAATAATAACATTTTTTGCAGATTTTTCTAACATGTAACATGATTTCTAACAAGGTGTTTACATAAAATGTGCATAACAGGGAACACGACACTGTGGTAAGTGGTGTGGTCAGGGAAAGGAAACATCATTACTGTGTAGTACAGCCTGAGGGGAAACGTTTCTTTCTTAAATTCATCTAAGGTTCATTGCAACACTTTGGAAATGTGAATCCATTATCAATTTAATAACGGGAAACTTCTCAAGCTCAAAATGAGCGGAAGATAAAAATTTTGACATGACCACATTAATTAAAATATGCCAAATTGTTTTGGGTACTTCTGGCACACTTCTGTACAACACCTCACATTGTGCTCCATTACAGACTATGGTTTTTACTTTCTTTTTCTGTCCTTTTATTCCCTTCATCATGTTAAGATCCTAAAAGCTTGAATGTGCATTCAGTCAGAAAACTATACTTTTGCATGCTGAGGCCTGTAGTTTATTTCTCATACAGCCATTCACTCCTCTCACGCATGCACACTCATGATTTCCTTGTCGTCATTGTTTGTGGCTGTCAATCAAGACATCAGCTGTTCTGATCAGCTGGTCTCTTCTATCTAATAGCAAACCGACACAATTACATTGTAAGTCTATCATCTTGCTGCTTTCTCTTTTTAAATATGATTCTCTCTCTGCCTTTTTAAGTTTGTGTTGCTGCCCCATCATCTGTTCATGATAAACAATTATCTTCTTCTTTCAAAAATATTTCACACTGCATGACCACTGATCTTTTACAAATTGTAAACACCTCCTTTCTCTCAGGTGTTTTCCCACAAGCCCTGAAAACTGCAGTTATTAAACCACTCCTAAAGAAGGCTAGTTTAGACCCCGCAATAATGAAAAATTATAGGCCAATATCAAACCTCCCATTTTTAAGTAAAATAATTTAAAAAGTGTTTTTTCAACAGCTGAACAACTTCTTAGCTGTAAATAACTTTTTAATGTTTTCCAGTCCGGCTTTCGACAGCACCACACTGTACAGTACTGAAACTGCTCTTGTTAAGGTTTTCAACGACATTCAACTTAAACATAGACAGAAGAATCACAGTCTTAGTATTACTGGATCTCAGTGCTGCATTCGACACGGTCGACCATGACATAGTACTAGATAGACTAAAGGTCTGGGTAGGACTCTCTGGTGCAGCACTTAACTGGTTTGAATCCTACTTGAAGGACCGAGAATACTTTGTGTCTGTAGCTAATTACACATCAGAGCTGACTAGGGTGACATGTGGTGTTCCCCAAGGTTCAATACTGGGGCCTCTTCTGTTCAACATCTACATGCTTCCACTGGCTCAGATTATGGAAAACAACAAAGTGTGTTATCATAATTATGCAGACGACACACAAATCTACATAACTATATCACCAGGGGACTATAATCCCATACAAGGGAAGGGAAGTAATTGTTTTTGGTACCAAGGATGAACAATTGAAAGTCAGCGCTCAGCTTCAATCACTGATGTTAAAAACCACAAACCAAGCCAGAAACCTAGGTGTAGTTATGGATTGAGACCTCAACCTGAACAGCCATATCAAGACAATTACAAAATCAGCCTACTATCACCTGAAGAATATAGCAAGGATTAGAGGACTTATGTCTCAACAGGATTTGGAAGAACTTGTCCACGCTTTTATCTTCAGTAGACTGGACTACTGTAACGGTGTGTTTACAGGTCTCTGTAAAAAGTCAGTCAGAAAGCTGCAGCTCGAGTCCTCACTAAGACCAAGAAAGTGGATCACATCACTCCAGTTCTGAGGTCTTTGCACTGGCTTCCTGTCCAACAAAGAATTGACTTTAAAATCCTGCTGTTGGTTTATAAAGCACAGAATGGTTTAGGGCCTAAATACATTTCTGATATGCTGCTACCTTATGAACCATCCCGACCCCTTAGGTCTTCTGGGACTGGTCTACTTCCTGTTAGGTCTACTTCCTGTTCCAAGAGTCAGAACTAAACATGCAAGCAGGCTTCAGTTTATCTGCTCCACAGATCTGGAACAAAGTCCCTGAAAGCTGCAGGTCTGCAGAGACCCTCCGCTCCTTTAAATCCAGACTGAAGACTCTTCTGTTTGCTGTTGCCTTTAATTGAAACAGATTCAAGGATCTTAATCAATTTCTGCATCTCACTACTGTATTTTATTTCTTAAACTGCAACTTTTATTCTATTTTTTAGCTTTTTAATGTTTTACTGACTGTTTTTAATGTTTAAATTAATGTTCTTAACTGTTTTTAAATCTTCTTTTCTTTGGCGTTATGTTTTAATGCTTTTAATGGTTTTATGTGAAGCACTTTGAAATGCCTTGTTGTTGAAATGTGCTTTACAAATAAACTTGCCTTGCCTTCTTCTCATCTCACGTGTTTCTCCTGATTGAAATTAATCTGTCAAGTCAAAAGGTTTGCAACACGCACCTCTTGTGGTAAACATGAGCAATTAGGAGAAACATCTTGATAAAGCTCCGCCCTCTCTGACGCAACACAAATAACAGGAAACAGCTTGTCATTCCTCGTTCCTGAGATAAGAGACGCACCGAGAGGCAGACAGTAATATTCGTCTCAACACCAAAACTACCAGCAACAGCTGCAGCAGGGAAAACTAGAATTACTGGAATACTGAATACTTGGACTTTAACCTGCTGCCGATTTCACATAATGAACTGTGCGAGGCACGACTCAAAGTGAAAGTAACTTCCTAGTCTGACTTTTCGTTCTGCTTGCTGTGTTTACAGTTTCACTCAGAGACAAAATGTCTTCCAGATCGGACGAGGATCTCTGCTGTCCTGTTTGCTGTGAAATCTACAAAGATCCTGTTGTCCTGTCGTGTAGCCACAGCTTCTGTAAAGACTGTCTGAAGAACTGGTGGAAGGGGAAACAGACACACCAGTGTCCATACTGTAAGAGAAGATCTTCAAAGAGTGATCCACCTCGTAACTTGGCCTTAAAGAACCTGTGTGAGGCCTTTTCACTGGAGAGAGTTCAGAGAGCTTCAGAGACTCTCTGCAGTCTGCACTCTGAGAAACTCAAACTCTTCTGTCTGGACCATCAGGAGCCGGTGTGTGTCGTCTGCAGAGATTCAAGGAAACACACCAACCACAGATTCAGACCCATCGATGAAGCTGCTCAGCATCTCAAAGAGGAGATCCGGAAATCCCTGAAGCCCTTAAAGGAGAAACTGCAGCTCTTTGAAGAAGTTAAAGTGAAGTCTGATCAAACAGCAGAACACCTGAAGGTCCAGGCCCGACGCACAGAGAGTCTGATTAAGGATCAGTTTAAGAAGCTTCACCAGTTTCTAGAGGAGGAAGAGGAGGCCAGGATCTCTGCTCTGAGGGAGGAAGAGGAGCAGAAGAGTCAGAAGATGAAGAAGAAGATGGAGGCTCTGAGCAGAGAGATAGCAGCTCTTTCAGACACAGTCAGAGCCACAGAGCACGAGCTGAGAGCTGAAGACGTCTCATTCCTCAACAACTACAAGGCTGCAGTGGAAAGAGTCCAGCAGCGCCCCCTGCTGGAGGATCCACAGCTGCTCTCACGAGCTCTGATAGACGAGGCCAAACACCTGGGCAACCTGACCTTCAACATCTGGAACAAGATGAAGGACATGGTCTCCTACACTCCTCTGGTTCTGGACCCAAACACAGCCGACCCAGAACTCCTCCTGTCTGAAGATCTGACCAGTGTGAGATGTGGAGAGAGACAGAAGCTTCCAAAAAACCTGGAGAGGACCAGATTTCCCTGCTCCGTCCTGGGCTCCGAAGGCTTCAACTCAGGGACTCACAGCTGGGACGTTGAGGTTGGAAACAACACGGACTGGGAACTGGGCGTGTTGGGAGAGAACATCCAGATGAACGGACGCCTACAGTCTGGATTGTGGAGAATTTTGTTCTCCAACGATAACTTCACAGCGTTCTCCACGTTCGATCGAGAGAAAGAGCTGCCGGAGATGAAGGAGCTCCAGAGGATTAAAGTTCATCTGGACTTTGACAAAGGAAAACTGTCATTCTATGATCCTGATACCAACACACACATACACACCTTCACACACACATTCAAGGACTCTGTGTTTCCGTACATTTACACAGAGAATCCCCTCCCACTGAAGGTCTTACCCGTGAAGGTCACTGTGACGGTGGAAAGGCACAGTTAGAGATTAAGATGATAGGGTTGGGAAATATGACATTGACCATTTACATCTTTAC
>JACSYO010002048.1:37500-45000 GCA_016806645.1 Ophiodon elongatus
CCGTCACCAATCTGACTCAGATCACACTTGCACCTGCGGGGGTCATGACAGCATGAATCACGTACATCCACACTCACCTAACTTTTAAGGTGCATGTTACTCAACGCATGATCTGATGTTGTGAATCAATCAACACACAACTTTGATTATTACATTTGTTCTTTTCTTTTTTGTCTCTCTCGCATGGCATAAAATATATGAATATTAATGTCAACAGGATTATGGAATATTCTAGACATGACTCTCTCTTTAGTACTAGTCCTGGTTCTAGACATGACTCTCTTTAGTACTAGTCCTGGTTCTAGACATGACTCCTCTTTAGTACTAGTCCTGGTTCTAGACATGACTCTCTCTTTGGTACTAGTCCTGGTTCTAGACATGACTCTCTTTAGTACTAGTCCTGGTTCTAGACATGACTCTCTCTTTACTACTAGTCCTGGTTCTAGACATGACTCTCTCTTTACTACTAGTCCTGGTTCTAGACATGACTCTCTCTTTAGTACTAGTCCTGGTTCTAGACATGACTCTCTCTTTAGTACTAGTCCTGGTTCTAGACATGACTCTCTCTTTACTACTAGTCCTGGTTCTAGACATGACTCTCTCTTTAGTACTAGTCCTGGTTCTAGACATGACTCTCTCTTTAGTACTAGTCCTGGTTCTAGACATGACTCTCTCTTTAGTACTAGTCCTGGTTCTAGACATGACTCTCTCTTTACTACTAGTCCTGGTTCTAGACATGACTCTCTCTGTAGTACTAGTCCTGGTTCTAGACATGACTCTCTTTACTACTAGTCCTGGTTCTAGACATGACTCTCTCTGTAGTACTAGTCCTGGTTCTAGACATGACTCTCTCTGTAGTACTAGTCCTGGTTCTACACATGACTCTCTCTTTAGTACTAGTCCTGGTTCTACACATGACTCTCTCTTTAGTACTAGTCCTGGTTCTAGACATGACTCTCTTTACTACTAGTCCTGGTTCTAGACCCGACTCTCTCTTTAGTACTAGTCCTGGTTCTAGACATGACTCTCTCTTTAGTACTAGTCCTGGTACTAGACATGACTCTCTCTTTAGTACTAGTCCTGGTTCTAGACATGACTCTCTCTGTAGTACTAGTCCTGGTTCTAGCCCCGACTCTCTCTTTAGTACTAGTCCTGGTTCTAGACATGACTCTCTCTTTAGTACTAGTCCTGGTTCTAGACATGACTCTCTCTGTAGTACTAGTCCTGGTTCTAGCCCCGACTCTCTCTTTAGTACTAGTCCTGGTTCTAGCCCCGACTCTCTCTTTACTACTAGTCCTGGTTCTAGACATGACTCTCTCTTTAGTACTAGTCCTGGTTCTAGCCCCGACTCTCTCTTTAGTACTAGTCCTGGTTCTAGACATGACTCTCTCTTTAGTACTAGTCCTGGTTCTAGACATGACTCTCTCTTTAGTACTAGTCCTGGTTCTAGACATGACTCTCTTTAGTACTAGTCCTGGTTCTAGACATGACTCTCTTTAGTACTAGTCCTGGTTCTAGACATGACTCTCTCTTTAGTACTAGTCCTGGTTCTAGACATGACTCTCTCTTTAGTACTAGTCCTGGTTCTAGACATGACTCTCTCTTTAGTACTAGTCCTGGTTCTAGACATGACTCTCTCTTTAGTACTAGTCCTGGTTCTAGCCCCGACTCTCTCTTTTTGTTGGTTAGCTACTCAGACATGACTCCTTTTTAGTACTAGTCCTGGTTCTAGACATGACTCTCTCTTTAGTACTAGTCCTGGTTCTAGACATGACTCTCTCTTTAGTACTAGTCCTGGTTCTAGACATGACTCTCTTTAGTACTAGTCCTGGTTCTAGACATGACTCTCTCTTTAGTACTAGTCCTGGTTCTAGACATGACTCTCTCTTTAGTACTAGTCCTGGTTCTAGACATGACTCTCTTTAGTACTAGTCCTGGTTCTAGACATGACTCTCTTTAGTACTAGTCCTGGTACTAGACATGACTCTCTCTTTGGTACTAGTCCTGGTACTAGACATGACTCTCTCTTTGGTACTAGTCCTGGTTCTAGACATGACTCTCTCTTTGGTACTAGTCCTGGTTCTAGACATGACTCTCTCTTTGGTACTAGTCCTGGTTCTAGACATGACGCTCTCATTCATACTAGTCCTGGTTCTAGTTCTAGTCTGGTTCTGGAGGGTCAGAAACAGAAGGGCAGAGGGTCTACCTCCTATTCTAGATCGATCTATCTAGAAATAGACAGACATAGAGATTGATTCTGGGAATAGGGGCTTGGTTACAGATCTAGTTCCAGGGAGTAAAGATCTGGGGTCTCATTTATAAAACAGTGCGTAGGATCCACACTAAATGTTTGCCTACGTTCAAAAGAAGGAAATGCACGTACGCCAAAACATATTAAAATGTATAAAACCTCGCGTACGCTTGCCAGCGAGCCATTTCCTTTTATAAATCCCAAATCAACCAACTGATTAATTCCAAAATGATCGCAACAATCAGTGGCATCCACCACCCTGGATATCATTAATTAAAAAGGAAGTTTAATTTCGTGATGTTTTCTTATGGCATTACGCTTCGGACTGATAATGAGGACATGGAGTGATCGTACGAGAGCCGTCACTGGCTTTATTTCCACATTTAAACTAATTAACACAATCGTAGTGTGCAGGTGGTGACGATTTGCCTGGTGAGGTGACTGAAGAAGGTGTGTGACATCACCATGGTTACGCCTCTGCTCCAGTGATAGCTGTTTTCAGTTTGTCTGTGTACAGTATGCAGTTTCTGTCACTATGGAATAAACCATAAATGAATCAATAAAGTCGTGTTCACTCCGGCGATTTTACACTTAATGAAAACTAAGATTCTACTTGATGATACATGCATAGTATTAGAAGGTTATTGTTCTTTTTCGGCATCTCTTTCACACCATTTGAGGTTATCTGACACAAGTGTCGGTAGTTCGGTTTCTCCTCTGAGCTGAGACAGTGCTGATTAAATATTAAGCAAAGTTTTATTTGAGGTTTGAGTTGGTTCATATCTTTAATAATTGAAATGGGCTCATAGTTATGGCTCACTAGTACCAGCACAAATAACACTGCTGGTTTGACTGTTTTTGATAAAGAGAATATATATAAGTGCAAAGTAACGTGTGATTGGAAGTGAAATTAAATGTTTCAGAGGCGTCATTATACGTGTTATACATGATGCCTCTCACATTTAATTTCTACAATCCGGCTTTAATTCACCACCTTCTGTGTCTCCAAAATGTTTGTACGCATGGGTCAGTGTTCCCGTAACAGGTTTGTTTTTATAGATCACAACGTTTGCGTGGGAAGTGGCGTATACGCCTCTTTCAGACCCTGTTTTGTGTTCGCAACGCTTATAAATGAGACCCCTGGTTGTAATTCTTATCCTGGCGCTAGTTTTGCTTATAGTTCTAGAAAACTAAAAAGAGAGACGGAGAGAAACATTGTTTAAGTGCTGGTTCTAGATATGGTTGTAGTGCTACAGAGCAAGAGAGACAGACAGAGAAGCTCGCTCTGGGTCCACCTTCCGGTTCTAGTCCTTGTCTAGTTCTAGACTTGTGTCTGGATCTGGACCCGTCTCCAGTTTGAGAGACAGACAGACAGACTGACCTGTGAAGTCCATCCAGTTCAGTTACACAGACAGCTGAGGGGTCGCAGGTGTCCGCTGAGCAGGCAGAGACCAGGTGACACCCAAACTCAGCGCTGCCACCTATAGGGGACATGCCAAACATGCACTCGCAGCTGGACTGACAGACAGACAGGCAGAAAGACAGACAGACAGGTAGAAAGACAGACAGACAGACAGGTAGAAAGACAGACAGACAGACAGACAGGTAGAAAGACCGACAGACAGACAGACAGAAAAAAGACCGACAGACAGACAGAAAGACAGACAGACAGGTAGAAAGACAGACAGAAAGACAGACAGACAGACAGACAGACAGGTAGAAAGACCGACAGACAGACAGAAAGACAGACAGAAAGACAGACATAACGACAGGTAGAAAGACAGACAGACAGACAGACAGACAGGTAGAAAGACCGACAGACAGACAGAAAGACAGACAGAAAGACAGACATAACGACAGGTAGAAAGACAGACAGACAGACAGGCAGAAAGACAGACATAACGACAGGTAGAAAGACAGACAGACAGGTAGAAAGACAGACAGACAGGCAGAAAGACAGACAGACAGTTAGAAAGACAGACAGAAAGACAGGCAGAAAGACAGACATAACGACAGGTAGAAAGACAGACAGACAGGCAGTAATACAAACATAAAGACAGGTAGAAAGACAGACAGGTAGAAAGACAGACAGAAAGACAAAGACAGTGTGGGTAAACACAGTTTTAGAATTTAGCTCTGGTTTAAATTCTGGACATAATAATGACTGTGTGGTTGGTCTTGGTGCTGATGGTCATTCTAGTTCAAGGACGTGTCTTGTGCTGGACCTGGTTCTGGTCTTGGCTCTGGAGGGACCCTCACCTTGTTGGGTCCTTTGAAGACACAGATGGTCGAGTTGATGGGACACCCGCCGTTGTTCTCGGAGCAAGGGTTTCTGGGTACGCAGATCTTGCCGTCGCCCTGGTAGTCCGTCTTGCAGACGCAGGTGACCCTTGACCCCTGGGAGGAGCACTGGGCGTTGACGTCACAATCCCTCGATGAGCAAATACCTGATCCGTAAAACAAAGACTAACTCAGTCCAGATGAGACTTTTTGAGACTTTCTTTTAATCGTCAAGACAAAAACAAACATTCACAAAACATCCTAGTCCTGCTTCTAGTTTAGTTCTACTGGGTAAGACAGAGATTTAAAAAAAAAAAAAGAGGCAAAGCGAGCGGTTTCTGACCACTTCTGGTTCTAGTTCTGGATACAAAACGTCTAAATAAATGTCTCTCGTCCTTGTATACCGCTAGTTCAAAGGTTATTTTTAGGTCGGATTCGAGTTCTAGTGCAAGTTCTTGGTCTGGAAAGAAAAAAGAGTGTCGGGAATTCACAAAACCTCCTTGTTCATTGAAATAAAAATAAAAAACAAGAGTACTAGTCGTGCTTCTAGTCTAGTTCTACTGGGTAAGAAACAGAGAGTGAGACAAAGGAATCTGTTCTGGGTCAAGGTCTTGTTCTTGCCCTGGTTCGAGTTAATCTGACTATCGTCCTTGTCTCGTTGTAATCTTATTCTAGACCAGTTTCTAGTTATTGTCCTGATCTTAGTTCTGTATCTAGACAGCAACAGAGACTCTGGGGAGCAAATATCTGGTTCTGGTCCTGGTTCTAGTGTAGATTCTAGTTTTGGTACATACAAAAATCCGAAGAAAATCTTTCAGTACTTTTGACTCAGTACTTTTTGTCCTGAAGGAGGCGCCAGAGGAAAGGTCATGTTGTACGATGGACATTTGCTGGAGAAACCTAGCATTTAATTATCTAAACCTAGCATTTAATTATCTAAACCTAGCATTTAATTATCTAAACCTAGCATTTAATTAGTTGTTTTTGCTAAACCTAGCATTTAATTATCTAAACCTAGCATTTAATTTCTAAACCTAGCATTTAATTATCTAAACCTAGCATTTAATTATCTAAACCTAGCATTTAATTTGCTAAACCTAGCATTTAATTTGCTAAACCTAGCATTTAATTTGCTAAACCTAGCGATTAATTGCTAGCATACAGGTCACTGCTTACAACAACCTCATCTGGGGTCGAGTACAGAACGTCAAACACCGTGACATAGACTCAGAGTTAAGACTTTATTGACTTTTAAAATGGTCGCTAACAAACAGTCAACAAGACAAATAGCTTGCAGTCAAAGACTTCGCTGGTGTTTCGCGTTAGCGGGTGACCGTGTTAACTGGTGACTCTCAGCTGAAAACGTGAACAGAACGTTTTGCCGTCCTTCAGTAAATTTTAAAGACGCACTCATCTGTGTTCATCGTCTACGCCGAACATTTACGTAAGTTGCTACGAGCAACCGCGGACGCATTGGTCTGGAAGTCTTCAGTTAACACGGGCACTCGTTAAAGTGGAACACCCGTCGCTCTGAAACGGGCGGGATCCTGTCAGGATTCTGGAGGACTTGAATCTGCTGTTGACAGCGTTCAACTCAATGTTTAAAGCTTGGTTCCTGGTCTAGATGTCTCTGTACTCTTACCTCCCTTAACTTTCTACAGGCTTAACATTGACACGTAACATATTAAACAGATGAACCGACAGACAAGAAATAACGACATAATATCGATGGCCAAAGTGCAAAACCTCCTATCTGCAAAATGATCCAGGAAAGTGGGGAATAACCTCCCATCTGCACTTTGTATATTTTTCTTTTCTTTGTATTTTTGTATTTTGTATTACGTATTGGGTAAGGACAGATACGGGAGATCATTCCTGCCCTCTGCAATAACACTGTACAATAAATCACCTCTGGCCAAATAAAACACCCAACTGTAGCACCTTTGATTGTTGTTGGCTACATATTGCACTACTGTTTCATTTTGTCAGTTAATTTAATTTAACTTAATATTATTATTATTCTATTCTATTTGTTGTTATTCTATTTTTGTATATATTGTTCTTTTCTTATGTAAAAATGCTGCTGTACTGAAAAAATGTCCCCTTGCGGGATTAATAAAGTATTTATCTATCTATCTATCTATCTATCTATCTATCTATCTATCCTTAACAAATAGCATTCTGCGAGAAAACAAAATTCTCAAAAAAGTGCATTTTTCAGATAGGAGGCCATCGGTTATGAAACTAATATCTGGGAACCAATAAAACGGAGAAATGACTCTTGAGTTGTGTGTTTTACTTGCGCATGTGCCCGCTGTCGTCCTCCTGTATCCGGGCAGACATTCACAGCCGGCGGTGTCTCCCTCTCCCTTGCAGTACGAGTAGGGGCTGCAGCTCTTGCACCTGTTGTTCACTGTGGGAAACAACTAATCATCACACGGAGGCAAAAACAAACAGCATTTTTGCAATAAATGCAAAATGTGTCACGGTGTGTTTCACTAACAGACACGCTGCCACGGGGAAGAAGGTCCTTCGTACTTTATTGGTACCAACCAAAATGTGTCTTGTTTTGTTTATTCTCTGATCGGACTGTTCCTGATTTAAATAATAATTTGCCAGTTTTAGACTGTAGTTTATTCAGACAAAGCGTGTCTGAATACAGAGACATGCTTTTGTTTTGGAAAACAAAACTTTAGCTTTCTTTGTTCAACGAAAAAAACTATTTAAATGTCTCACCGTTCAAGAGGTGTAAATACAATATATTCCTAAAAGAAAGACACAACTGAATATCAATCACATCTCAGGCAGAACAGGACAGTCTTCGTTTATTTAAAGATACAAATATAACATTATCTATCACTATGAAATTGTTATGTCAATGAAACTAAATGTGATTTTCAGTAGTAGGTTCGTAGCATATTTTCTTAGACTGACATTATTATATGGGAAATTTCAGCACGATGTATTTT
>JACSYO010002048.1:52500-55000 GCA_016806645.1 Ophiodon elongatus
TGAATAAAACTATGTTTTAATGTGTATTTAAAAAAAAATTAAAAAAAAGTCTGTTGTTTGTTGATTGATTCAGATTCACTGAAGATGGCGATACGACTGATCGTACTGCGAACATCGGCTGAGATCAGAACTTCGTTCATCCAGTGGGGAGATTTGCTGTGCAGCTGTTGCGCAATACAAGACGTGAAGAGCGCCGATATGAAGACAGCTGAAGACGGACGTCATTTCGGTGACAGTTGATTGACACGTCTCTCCTTCGCGTGGACGACAACGGGATCCCTCGCTGACACCTGACCGGGTAAACATGGCTACCATTCTGGAGATGTCAGGTTTCTCTTTCTTTTTTTTTTTGTCTGAGTAAAGAAGAAGCTGCTGTTTCAGGCTTTCTCTTCACTTTCTACAATACCGAGCTTTAGCGGGCGTTAACGAGGTTCCTGTGTCTCTGTTTGTGGGATTGAGTTGTTAAAGGAGCGCTCTGTTCTGTGGCTCGCTGGAGCATCTATCAAAGAAAATAACCCCGATGATGTCACAGTGATGTCATCAGGGTTCCCTCAGCTCGGGCTTCTGGACTACAGATAAACAGGTAGATAGATAGATAGATATAAAGATAGATAGATAGATATAAAGATAGATATAAAGATAGATAGATAGATATAAAGATAGATATAAAGATAGATATAAAGATAGATAGATAGATAGATATAAAGATAGATATAAAGATAGTTGTGTGTTAAAGATAGATAGATAGATAGATATAAAGATAGATATAAAGATAGATATAAAGATAGATAGATAGATAGATATAAAGATAGATATAAAGATAGATAGATAGATAGATATGAAGATAGATATAAAGATAGATATAAAGATAGATAGATAGATAGATATAAAGATAGATAGATAGATATAAAGATAGATATAAAGATAGATATAAAGATAGATAGATAGATTTGAAGATAGATATAAAGATAGATAGATAGATATAAAGATAGATATAAAGATAGATATAAAGATAGATATAAAGATAGATATAAAGATAGATAGATATAAAGATAGATAGATATAAAGATAGATATAAAGATAGATAGATATAAAGATAGATATAAAAATAGATAGATAAGATATAAAGATAGATAGATAGATATAAAGATAGATAGATAGATATGATAGATAGATAGATATAAAGATAGATAGATATAAAGATAGATAGATAGATAGATATAAAGATAGATAGATATAAAGATAGATATAAAATAGATAGATAGATAGATAGATAGATAGATAGATAGATAGATAGATAGATATAAAGATAGATAGATATAAAGATAGATAGATATAAAGATAGATAGATAGATAGATAGATAGATAGATAGATAGATAGATAGATAGATATAAAGATAGATAGATATAAAGATAGATAGATATAAAGATAGATATAAAGATAGATAGATAGATAGATAGATAGATAGATAGATATAAAGATATAAAGATAGATAGATATAAAGATAGATAGATATAAAGATAGATATAAAGATAGATAGATAGATAGATAGATAGATAGATAGATAGATAGATAGATAGATAGATAGATAGATAGATAAGAAAATAAGAAAAATGCATAATATATACAACAAATAGAACAGAATAATAATAAGAAAATAAGAAAAATGCACAATATAAACAACAAACTATGTTTTTAAATATAGTCTGTTTTAACTATGTTTTAATTTTGTACTATGTACTGGCTCTGTGCACTCTGAGATTCTTATGAATGAAGAGTGTGTTATAAATTAAATTTATTATTATTATTATTATTATTATTAACAAATAGAATAGAATAATAATAAGAAAATAAGAAAAATGCACAATATATACAACAAATAGAATAGAATAATAATGAGAAAATAAGAAAAATGCACAATATATACAACAAATAGAATAGAATAAGAAGAAGAAAATAAGAAAAATGCACAATATAAACAACAAATAGAATAGAATAATAATAAGAAAATATCACTGACATCTTTTTGATGGATTGGCATCACATTTTTGAGCGAAATATTTTGACAACTGTCGGCTACATTGCCATGAAATTTGGTTCAGACGTTCACAAATTCTTTGCTGATCCTATAACTTTTTTAACGAATTAAAAATCACAAACCAGGTAAATATTTCCCGCTGAAGATCAGCGTGTTGGCATGGTAACTGTGAGCATGTCAGCGTGCTGATACCCTGAAAGCATCCGGCTCAATACCCTATGCACCGACTTATTTTATTTTTATTTTATTTGTTTGCGTGGGGGGGAATTATTTACTTACTTTATTTATTTATTTACTTTATTTTATTTCATCTACTTGTGTATTTTTTCTTTCTTAACTTGTAATGTAATTTTTTGTAATGTTTAATGTACTGTGCTCTGTGTGCTCTGCACGTTCTCTTGCATTGTTAAAATATTTGAAAAATTAAATATTCCAAAAAAACAAAAAAAAACAAAAAGCAT
>JACSYO010002048.1:60000-88431 GCA_016806645.1 Ophiodon elongatus
TAGTAATAGTAGTAATAGTAGTAGTAGTAGTAGTAACAGTAGTAGTAGTAGTAGTAGTAGTAGTAGTAATAGTAGTAATAGTAGTAGTAATAGTAGTAATAGTAGTATTAGTAGTAGTAACAGTAGTAGTAGTAGTAGTAGTAGTAGTAATAGTAGTAATAGTAGTAGTAATAGTAGTAATAGTAGTAATAATAGTAATAGTAGTAATAGTAGTAGTAGTAGTAATAATAGTAGTAGTAATAGTAGTAATAGTAGTAGTAGTAGTAGTAATAGTAGTAATAGTAGTAGTAGTAGTAGTAACAGTAGTAGTAGTAGTAGTAGTAGTAGCAGTAATAGTAGTAGTAGTATTAGTAGTATTAGTAGTGTACCCACACACACACAGCTAACTCATGTAAAAAGTAAGAAAAACATGAATCAAGGAGTAAAGAGAGAGAGAGAGAGAGAGGGAGAGAGAGAGAGAGAGAGAGAGAGAGAGAGAGAGAGAGAGAGAGAGAGAGAGAGAGAGAGAGAGAGAGAGAGAGAGAGAGAGAGAGAGAGAGGGGGGGGGGGGGAAGAGAGAGAGAGGGGTCGTGGAAGTCTCTCGGCCCGGTGACCCGATGTCCCGGTGACCGTCTAAACCTCGGATCAGCACTCTGAACCGGAACGCAGTCGACCAGACGAGAAACAACATGAAAGATAAGAGGAAGCGAGAAAAGGATTTACTATCAGTGTCACATCCCTCTGGAGGAGCTCCGCTCCGACTGCTAATCAAAGGAATTCAACGAGATACGACAGAATACCCGCAGTACCGTGAACACGTGTACTTTTTCTACTTCCCCCGGGGAGGAAAGAAAAGTGCTTAAACTGAATTAAATAATTTGTTGCATCTGGAAGTAATAAAAAAAAAAAAAAATTGAACACACCTTTCAGAAAAATAATGCTATTTAAATTATTTTTAAATAAATTAGAGTTGGATTAACGTGGTCCACTTGCAAATTTTATACTTCGATAAAATCTAAATAAATCTGTTTAAGTTATGACCTTGAGAAAAGAAATGTCATTTAATTATAGATTCTATATGATGTGTCCAATTGAGACTATTTTTATTAAGACATTGTTTTTGTAAGTGAGTGCGAAATTTTCAAGTATCATCAATTTGCGATTTAAAGAGAAATTTTACGAGAATTTTGTTCTATGGAATTACAACTCTTTTCTCCAAACATGCACGTACATTAGAAATATGTTTCCCCCTTCTCGTTAACTACAAAACACATTCATTCATTTTATAGCCTTCTGTCGGCAACTAAATATATTGTATTAAATGCAGTGCACTTATCTTAACGTCAGCTCGGACAAAAGAAAACAAAACTACAAAAAAAAAAAGAGGATTTAACCCAAATTCCATCACGCAGGTTAACTTTTAAACTAAATTAGTTTTTATAAAGAACTTAAAAGGTTTTCATTGATTGAACCGCGACGGATAACATGAACTAAAGTTATAGCTGTTAAACTGTTTACTGTTTACCCAAACAGTTTTATAAGGTTGGATACAGTCTTCACACCACCAGCTCAGTCCTTTGAATTAATGATCTTAATAATAATAATAGAAACTGTCAGAATATGCATCAAAATGCACGAAGCACACATGAGCTCATTGTTTTCATTCACGTAAATGAGAAAATAGTAAAAAAAAATGTCCAAAACTTTCAATGTGAGAAAAAGTCCGCAACAATAAAATAGAATCGTTTCGTGGCAAACGGCTGAAAGAAAATAAATTTAATAAATATAAATATCAAAAAAGGTCGATAAATTTGATGGTGAGCCGCGTCGAATTTATCGACATATTTTCTTTAAATTTGAGGGAAAATTCCGCCGTTTGCCACGAAACGATTATATTTTGACTTTTTCTCACATTGAACCCCCCTGAAAATTAAATTCATACCCTAAAAACTAATGAAATTTCAGCAGCATCCGCTGTACTTTGTGTTTACTGCTAATTAGCGAATGTTAGCGTGCTAACACGCTAAGCTAAGATAGCGAAGACGGCAGACTGCGTGTAGGCGGACACGCACGAGGGTCGTTTATAGACGAGATGTCTACGTGCATGTTTGGAGAAAAGAGTTGTAATTCCATAGAACAACATTCTCGTCAAATTTCTCTTTAAATAGCAAATTCATGATAATTGAAAATTTCGCACTCACAAAAATGGTCTCAATTGGACACATCACATAGAATTTATAATTAAAATGACATTTCTTTTCTCAAGGCCACGACCTAAACAGATTTATTTAGATGTTGCAGACTTTCTCACATTGAAAGTTGGGAAACGTTTTGCTATTTTTAATTTTACTGCAAAGAAAACAGTGAGCTCGTGTGAGCTTTTATGCATTCACACTAGCTTCTTTCTTACGGCCTGTTCTGAAACCCTTTCCCATGGGTCAGCTGACCTGCTGGAGGAAGCCACTCAGAGGTCAGCTCCCCGGTTCTGCTGATCGCACTTCCCTGGTACAGTATCTCTGCCCTCGGTCTGTTCGAGTGGCCCTCGGAAAAGGAAATCGGGCCCGAATTTAATGATGAGCGGCTCCGACAGACAGGAAATAGAGGAAGTTGAAAGGTTGCGGTGCGTTTCGTGCTGCTGAACCGCCGAGTCATCGAAATCTCCCTCCGAGTGTCGAACTGCTGACGGGAACCTTTTTTTTTTTTTTTTTTTTGTCTTTTTAATGTTTTAATGTTCTTTTTTCTCTGGGAAACAAATGTTTGAGGTTAGGAGTCAAAAGTGCTCCACAACAATCCCCAATATCTAAATAAATAACTTGAAACTTCTCTAATTAATACCAAATCACTAGGTCTTTCCAGGATTTTTTAAAAAACATTTAATTAGAAAATATTAGGGTTTTAGGTTTCACATCTAAGTGCTGTTTCAAAGACTTCTCCGGCCTTGCCAGAGATATATGCCTTAATTCGATTGGTCAAAATGTAGTTTAACAAAAAGGATAAAGTCTTAAAACACTGGTACGAAGTATAAAAGGTTTTAACTGTAAAAAAAGAGAGTTGGTAAAAAAAAACCTCCAGTTCAGAGAAACAGCATCAGGATAGTTATTTATCTCAGTAGAAGTTAGACCAAAGTACTTTTATTTATTTATTAATAAATAGATTTATTTATTTATCTGGCACTGCACTGACATTTTTATTCTCTGTTCTAGATATATTTTTAATATATTTTACTTTTTTTTTTTTTTTTATTTCTATTCAATTTCTATGCCTCTTACAGTGTATTTTCCGAATGCCTTTTATTTATTGTGTAAACACTTGTTGCCTTGCGTTGTTTTAACGCCTGCCAACTTATCCACGAGTTGAAAGACTCAGCAGCTCTGCAGCTCAGAGGTGAAAAGTTGTCACGACTGCAATAATTTCCTTATTTTTCTTTTTATTAATGGCGACAATCACAAGGTAAACAGAAGAAGGCTCAACAAAGCGAGGCCAACGTATTTGAAATGGGGAATAAACTCACACCGTTGGCTCGCATTGTCCAAAAGACACTTAAGACTTCCAGATTTTATAAACACATCATTAAATCGCTTCTTTTTATTTCGCAATTCCCGCAGAAACGTGGAGGGACTGGTGTTGTCAGCGGGCCGTCTGCGGTTCAAACCCTGCTGATATTTGAAGAATCAAACTGCTGATCGCACCAAACGGGACCGTTGCATGGGGAGTTCTCATTTTCACTTTATTTCAGTGGCATTCCCTGTAAACAAGACAAAAACATGTAACCTAGACAACAGTGGTGAGAGGAGGGAGAGGGGGGGGCAACACTGCCTGGCTTCCCATTTGTCAATAATAATAATAATAATAATAATAATAATAATAATAATAATGTACAAAAAAACACAACATACAACGAAATAAAACACAAAAAAAAAAAGTATAAAAAATTAACACTCAATGATAACGATAACTTTGAAATGAAAGAGTTCTTTTTTTGGAGATTTCATCAGAACTTGCTTGTTTAGTACAAAATCTGCTTCAAGATGAAAAACATCCGTCTGTCCCAAAACATACTTGTATTAATGTAATATTAATAAAAAGCTTCAATATACAGTTCAATAATACTGCTTCATTAATTACAATGTTCAAGGAATAAAACGTTCAGAGAGCAGATTGTGCCGAGCAGCGGGGTGTGTGTGTGTGTGTGTGTGTGTGTGTGTGTGTGTGTGTGAGAGAAAACAACAGTCGAACATTTTTGTATATCCTCTCGTCACCTCAACCAGAATCCAAATGTGCCAACGTAAAAAATATTTTTGGTTTTAAGAGCAACTTAACATAAATAACAACATGTAAATCAAACAGCTTTGGAGTTGTTGGAGGGTGGATTTGTTTTTAGCTAGCTAGGCTAGCAGTTTCCCCTTGCTTCCAGTCTTTGTGCTAAGCTAGGCTAACACGTCCTGGACACACACACACACACACACACACGTGACTCTGGAGAGGACAGAGAACAAGAGGATTTACCAGAAATGTCAAACTGTTCTTTTAAGGTAATGTAGATTAAGAACTAGTATAACTCCTGTGGACTGTCTGCAGCGCCCCCTGCTGTGCAACACCTGTCTGTCCGTCTGGTCGTCAGTCAAGTCATCCAGCAGAATCTGTACATCTCCGTGTGAGACACTTGGCAAGAAAGTTACGTTGTGCCAGAAACTCCCATCATTTCGGCTCAGCGTGAGGTCACAGGTCACAGGTCACAGACACTAAACGGCGCGTGAAGCCGCATCCCTTTCAGATCGGGAGTACAACCAAAGGGCCAAAGTACGCTTCAAACACAGCGCTTCTCCGATCGTCTAACGGCGTCTGAAACCTCAGAAAACCAAGTGTGTGACGTTTCCCCTCGTTTGACAGAGAAAAACACTTTTTTTTTTTTTTTTTTTTTTTACACTTTTGTATGAACATTTGATGCATTCTGACTCTTCTTAGAATAAAGATCAGCTACAAATAAAGGTGACAAGCAGAGACGGGCGTAAAGCTCAGTCACAAACATGTACGGCTGTGATGTGATGCAACTGGCGTGGAGGTGATTAAGTATTTAAACTCTCTTCATTCTTCACACAAACATTTCTGTCTCTTTTCACGTGAGCAAGCGAGAGCCAGGCTGCGAACGCCTTCAAGAGAAGAGACTTGAATGAACGCGTGCCTCGTTATCCTAACTGGACCGAGTCATCGCATCTCGACCCGTCTCCATGACGACGACGACGACGGGCCGCCTTTTTCCCGCCGCAGATAGAAAGCGGCGCTGCCCTCGAGACGTTGTCCCACGTTTGTACGAACTACTTGGTTAGAAGCACATGGAGGCGTCTGAACAGCCGGCCGAAGCCCTGGATCCGCGCGGGAAAGAAGCCCCCGTCATAGAGCCGAACAGTCATCCAGCCGTCCGCCCAGCCAGCCAATCAGCCCGTGAGCTCCACGGGAAGCTCCCGGCTGCACAGCGCCTCCCACTGGCGGGCGAGCAGCGAGATCAGCCTCTCCCTGCTGTCGGCTCCCGGGACGAAGACGCACCACTGGACCTCGCCCTCCGCGCCGCTGCTGGCTCCGCCCCCTCCGGGCGTAGGCTCCTCCCCCGCGGCGGCAGCGGCGGCGAAGTGGTCCATGGTGAGGTGGCAGAGCAGGTCGGGGCCGGGCAGGTCGTCGAACACCAGGGTCAGAGCCTGGGGGTAGGTCTGGTAGCCCAGCAGGACCCGGTCCAGGTCCCGGATCCTCCGAGCCTCGCGGAGCTGGTACCGCTCCCTGAGGAGGACACGAGGGGGAAGAGGAAGATGAGGAGGAGGAGGAGGAGGACTACTACCATACTGCGAAATGAGCGACTTTCACAGTGTCACATGATGCATTGCTCTTATAAAAATATAGATTATAGAAGCTTTAAAGATCCACAATCAGAAATCACTCATCTACTCGACAGCCGGGAGCTTTTTCATCGTTATTGGGGACGAAGGCCGATCGAGCCACATCTTTCAAATAGATATGAATCAGCAGCTTGACGCGCAATCGAGCTCAATAATTTTTGGGATTGTTACTCAGATAAAAGCCGTCTCCTCAGTGAACTGCAGAGCAACACAAACAAACGGCTTCCAGCCGCTTCAGTGAAGGATTCCCTCACCGAGAGAGAGACGCAGCAGATCTGAGAAACCTGTTGCTGCGTCTCTCAGGTGGATCTCTGAAGTGCTGCATTTAGAATTTCAATAGTTTAGTTTATGGGGGTGATACAAATAAATAAAGAGGGCTGTTTTAAATCTGGTTCATATTTTTCCTGCTGTAAAACAACTACAGTGACAAATATTATACAACCACCTTTATCTGAAAAACTACCGAGCAAATCAGATCTTTGGAGGAGAACGGTCGCAAAGAAATCTGGATGGAATTAAAAAAACACGACCGTACAGGACGACTTTCTGAACTAAAAACGTATAAATCCACACGTTTCTTTGTCATCAAGGAGAGACGCGCTTCAAGCTAACGATGTCGGACTGAATAATGAAATGAAACGGCAATTAAGTCGGATTATGAGAATAATAACGCTGGCGTCTCCCGTTCCTCCTCACGGTGATTTCACGCTCCGCCTGAGGCTTCAGAGAGTATTGATTTCCGCTTGTTTTGCCTCATGTTCCCTGTGACACACACACACACACACACACACACACACACACACACACACACACACACACACACACACACACACACACACACACACACACACACACACACACACACAGTCTGCTCTTCTTCCTCTTTTCCTGCAGCAGACAACCACAAACATGAGGGAACTGTTTTGTTTTTTTTCTTTTAGCTGCAGCGTTCAGGGGAGACGACACGTTTCACAGATCTTTAATGTTTAATGTTTGTCGCCTTGCCTCCCGAACTTGAAGGTCGTCACTGAGAAAAATTCTGCTCTTAAGTGACTCCCCTGGAAAAAAAAAGATGCATAACGTTTTTTTAAAAGGAGGTAAAGGAGGACAGGGCTTCCTGCGGCCGCACCTGGAGGGAGGTTCTTTGGCAAACTCGGGCAGCGGATAGCTGACGTAGTCTTCGTCCAACAGGAACACGTCGGTGCTGGTCAGGATCAAAGTCCTGGGCTGGAGCACCGGAGACGGACCAGAGCCAGAAACGGAGGAGGTGCGGCCCGAGAGAGTGGAGCCTTGGCCGGGCAGACTGCTGGGGATTTGGACCTGAAGGAAAGAATAATTATTATTTTATTTAAAATAAAAAAAAAAAAATCTAAAACAGAAGCCAATACAAGGACCAGTTTGCACACAGAGCCAAGAGATCAACAGAGGCCCTCTGAGAAAATAACGACACCTCCGGCAGAACGCTGTTTGTTGATTTCAGCTCAGCATTCAACACAATGTTCCCGTGAAATTGATTAGAAAACGTAGCACTCTGAGCTCGAGTGCCTCCCTCGGCAGCTTTATTAGACTCTCTCACAAACAGACCCCGGGCGGTTCGGATCCACCCTCCTGTTGAACACCGGAGACCCCCAGGGCCGTGTGCTCGCCCCCCCCCCCCCCTCATCTTCACGCCGTGCACCCACGACCCCAAACATTACGAGACCTCCGTTGTGAAGTTTGCAGACGGCGCTACATCTACAGCGGGTGATTAAAACCGCCCAGCACACCGTTGGTGCCCGTCGATCGAGCAGCGATTTGAGAGAGAAGCGCTGCAGAAGTATGAGCTGCCGTACCACCAGACTCGAGAGCAGCTTCTTCCTCAGGCTGTGAAACACCGAAATCCATCCTCCATCCTCCACATATAATAATGTAGCTTCTAATTTCTTTTTTTTGTGTGTTTTTTTTCTTCTTATGAAGCAAAGTGGAACTTCAAACCGTGTTTTGTTGCGCAACCCTGTTGTAAAATGAACCCTTGAACCAAACAGTGGCCCATTTACACATTCAGCCTAACACGGAGCGACAGAATCATTTAGCTGCGTTTGTGTTTACATGATGAATTAAAGTCCAATATTCACTCCTTTTAGCTCTGGTTTGGTATCCTTACTCCTGTAAAAATAAATAAATAAAAACATCCGTCTCTTCAGCTGCTAAATGTTTCGCTGTCCTCACCAGCAGTGGACACAAATAACACGATTAGATCTGTGAGTGTGATGTTAAAAGTGATATTAAAATATAAAATGACTGACGCTTGTAATAAATGGTTAGACAATTTGAGAAGTATGATTATAAGCTCTGTTCAAATTTGTAAAACACACCTACTAATGCCCCGGAAGCTCACCAATTAGCATCTTCTTTGTTTAATGTTTACACAATAAGAAATCGGTCTTCAGAGAGTTTTGTGCTATTTGTTCCCTTTCAGAGACGAATCTGGCTACCGGACATGAAGCCGGAGAAAATGCACAGAAGCACCGGGCGGACGGAGACACCGCTGCTCGTCTAGAAACGGTTAAAGCATGTTAACTCTCATAAAATCCCTAAATCACAAGAGGAAGAAGCCCTCACCTGGAAGACCAGCAGATACAGCAGGACGTTGAAGGAGCGCGAGGACGAGGACGCTGCGCTGGCCGGAGCCTTCCTCTCCGCCACGATGAAGGTCAGGTCTCCCATCTCCTCCTCACTGGGATAAATGAACTTCACCCTGCTGCTGTGGACCAACTCGTAGTTCTGCATCTTACCTGCAGGGGGAGACAGAAACCACATGCGTCATTGTAACGGAGTTCCGTCTGTGTTGTTCGTTATTAAGCCGCAAATGAGCTGCAGGCAGTGACTTCATTTCCTTATGCGAATGACAGGAGATCTTTTAACTCTTTCTTTTACCTTTATTTTAATGCAGCAAACGTTAACTAAATACAAAATAATATCCTCCGTCACGCGGTAGAAGAACTATCTGCTGCCTAATGCAGCTCTTTGTTTGGCACCTGCTGCCGTCATGATGTCATTAAATCACGGAAAAAAGGGAGCGTCATCATTAACATAAATGCCTTTCATTAAACTTTACACATACTAGTTCCTGCACAAAGAGCATAATTCAGAAATTAAATTATTAATATTCCCAAAATTCCAATTAACTAATATATACACTTGATGTCCATCATGTTCTCCGTTTAATTAGCTGGGCATATGCAGGCAGAGGGCGGTGGGGACAGCTGACGGGAATATTTGTGTAAACATGGTCCTGTGTATTGTTTCCTCTGGTGGACTTGAGGTAAAACAGATTTAAGTATGTTTGATTAAGATCACCAGCTATATTTGACAATACTGTACCTGTATGACAACGGATAAATATTCTAAAAGCATTCTGTCGTTCTTATTTGTTCCAGCGGGGGAAACTATAATATTTAAATACAATATTAGAAAATGTTGTTCTTTTCTGGATGTTACTTGAAAAAAAAGATATATATTTATTAAATTATTATTATTTAAGGACTAGACACTCTGATCTCTCTCCGGTCCCTGTGTTACAGAGTACTGGACTATAGCTTTGTAGGTTATTCTGTTTTCATTTATGTATATTATCTATTTAAATAAACAATGTTGAACATGATCTATCATGTTTTATTCAAAATGTTTTTCTTCCAAAAATATTTTTTACAGAAAAAAGCTGTCGTAAAAGGAGGATGTTGGGCCCTGCTCCTGTATATTGGTCCCATGACAGATGTTCATGTGTTCTGGCAACAGACATTTTACTGGATGATCGCAAAGCAAATCGGGTAGGAGTTGATGTCAAAACAGACGATGCTTTTCCTCTGAGGCTGCCAGCGCGGTTACCCGTGTTTGTGTTGGTGAACTGGGAGTAGAAGTCCTGATCCGACGGCTCCGGAGGAGGAAGCTGCTGCTGCAGCAGACTGAGAGCCGACATGAGCTCCTGAAGGAAGACGCCCGTCCCATAGCTGTCCCTGCTGAGACAGCACACGATGTGATCGGCCGAACGACCTGCAAACACACACACAGAGAGAGAGAGAAAGAGAGAGAGAGAGAGAGAGAGAGAGAGAGAGAGAGAGAGAGAGAGAAGAAAAAAAGAAAAAAGAGAGAGAAGAAAAAGAGAGAGAAGAAAAGAGATATATGCACGGTTAGATGGTAAGAGGGTGACAGAGTAACATCAGCATGAAGCAGCAGTTTGGTATGAATATTTATGAGCCCGGCAACACTGGAGACCAGGAGCGTTTCTATTCACCGACCTACAACCCTGAAGTACTGGTCGAACAGCCCCACGTTGACAGACAGCAGCTCAGACAGTCTGACGGACAGACAGCAGCACAGACAGACGTCCACATCTCCAGAGGCCATCGTGTCCAACACTGAGAGACAAAACAACGGTGAAAGTCTACAGAGACACTTGTGCCTCTTTGCTGCCGTTCTCTCTACGATGTTCGAGGTAAAACATTTTTTACTTTATTTATTTGGATCCACATTAGCTTAGCATTACTCTTCCTGGTCTGCAGAGACCCTCAGCTCCTTTAAATCCAGATTGAAGACTCTTCTGTTTGCTGTTGCCTTTAATTGAACCAGATTCAAGGATCTTATTCAATTTCTGCATGTCACTACTGCATTTTAATTCTTAAACTGCAACTTTTATTCTATTTTTTAGCTTTTTAATGACTGTTTTTAATGTTCAAATGAATGTTTCTTAATTGTTTTTAAATCTTCTTTTGCGTTATGTTTTGATGCTTTTAAAGGTTTTATGTGAAGCACTTTTAATTGCCTTGTTGTTGAAATGTGCTCCACAAATAAACTTGCCTTGGGACTCGTGGGAATAAAAGCAAATTTTAATGCGATTATGTAACTCAAAGAAAGTGATAATAATATTACAAACGTATGCGCATATATACTTAAATGCATTTGTTACCTAAATTTAAAAAAGGGTTGGATGACAATACTTTTTGGAAAACATGCAAAAGAATATGGCAACAGCTTTAACTGATTTATAGATCTGAGAGTTTTAGTTCATGGTCGTTCAAGTACAAGTAGTACAAGTACTAAGTTAAGTTAAGATCTGTGACTATAAATAAAATGTACTGGAGACAGCCCAGGTGAAGAGAGTAAAACTTTTAACTAATAGATATCGCCATGAAACTACCACAGTTGGTTACTTACATTAAGACAACTATTTATTTTATTAAAAAGGTTCTGAAATTGTATGTTTTAATATGCAAATGAGGCATTACATTATTAAATATCTGCTAACTTGCTTTCATCTCAGCCAAGTTTAAAATTCTTGCTTCATTTTGTTGACGTATCTGCGTGGAGGGTTTTTAGATATTATTATAACTGATCTTAAACGCAATTTTTTTTTTCTCATTCTGACTGAACCAATCACGTCCCTTCCTCCTACCTGAGTGATGACCGAGTGTGGAGGCGGAGTCTTCCAACAGGAAGTAGATTGTGTCCGTGGAGAGCAGCAGACAGCAGGTGAGCTCAGACTCCGGAGACGTGTAGAGAACCACAGACAGCCACAGGACCTGTCTCACCTCCTCCGCCTCAGACTGACGAGAGCAAACGGATGTTCAAACAAACCGACGACATAAGACGCGTCTCTTTCTCTTCTGTGCTTTGTTTACGTCGCTGGGCCCCTCTGGTTAGCTCATAGCTGCATAACAATAAACCGCCTCTTTGGGTTTTTCACTGACGGGGATTTGTGATCAACACTTTTACCATTTCCTGACATTCCAGAGAAAACAAATGGAAGAAATAGCCCGTTTATCAATCGATAATAAATAACCGTCGTTGTAAACAAACCTTACAATCTTAAAACCGCAAGAGTTTAAAAAACACTGGAAAACACTCTGATGGGTCTGTGATGGAATATATATAATAATAAATACATCTAGATGATTAACAGTCAAACAGCTGCATCACATCCTTCTGTGTGTGTGTGTGTGTGTGTGTGTGTGTGTGTGTGTGTGTGTGTGTGTGTGTGTGTGTGTGTGTGTGTTAGGAAGCACAGGAACCCAACGGGGTGTGTGTGTGTGTGAGGAAGCACAGGAACCCAACGGTCGGTGTGTGTGTGTGTGTGTGTGTGAGAGAGAGGAAGCACAGGAACCCAACGGGGTGTGTGTGTGTGTGTGTGTGCGTGTGTGTGTGTGTGTGTGTGTGTCCTACCACTGCTATATATCTGTGGAAGTAGGTCAGAAGCTGCTGTTCTCCGAGCCCAGCCAGGAGCTTCAGTCCTGGGGAGAGACCTGGGTTGAGGTGGGGGGACGGCTGGTTCTCCTCCACCTGGAGGCTGGAAGAGTCCCAGCTGAAGGAAGAGGAAAACATCATCATCATCAACAACAACAACAACAACAACAACAACAACAAGTCATCGCCCATGAGCTGCAACACTGTGCTCCCTGATGGTGTACAAAAGATAAAACATGAAGTGGCTCCTGAGGCACATTTATGAGGAAATGGCTAGCGTCCTTATATTTAACTAAAATCTGTCCTTGTTAGAGGAAACTAAGGATTAGTAAATAATCCTACATTATTCATTACGCATCAACATTATTCTGAGACGAGCAAATCCGGTTTTATGGGTTATCGCTGTAATCTATGTACATTTTACATTGCAGGAAATAAACTATATATTATATTTAATAAGCTATATCACCTCAAACGTATCTTTATGTTTTTTACACACAGAGCTGATACTAGTATATCTGTGATAATATAAAACCAGCCCATAATATCAACAATGAATCGGTCCAATTCTTTGTGATTAAGTGCAGTGAAATGACGGCTTCATTGACGCCCATCAGGATCGTCTGTGCGTCATGTGCGTTTGTTTTATGTAAATAAATGTCACATAAACCCACTGATACACGAGAGCCCAGATAAGATCGGTACATTGCGTTTACAGAATGAAACTGGGACACACAGTGTGGCCTTAATCAAAGTATACGTCTGATATTAGCATGCGGCTGTAAATGCAGGAAGAAGAAGAAGAATTACACGAAGAGAAAGTGATCTATGATGGAGTGTTTCAGAAGTCTACCTGGTGGTGCTGTTTGATTTCCTCGAACTGGAACAGCAGCACTGGTCTCTGGATGAGTGACGGCCTGAGAACAAAACCCCACAACGAGGCGACGCGTTACACAAACCAGGAAGTCAGTAAATGAAACCATCAGCGGAGGAACACTCGCTCCTCGGTCTGCGTGTGTGAGCAGGCGGCTGGTCCTCACCTTGCTGTGGACCGGGCCTGCAGGACCGGGGCAGGGCCACCATCTTCAGCCCCTCCAGAGAGCCTCTCCTCTGGCTCAGCACCCCCAGGAAGGAGCTCCTGTTCTGGGCCAGAGGGAAGAGCAGCAGCAGCCTCCGCCCGGCCAGCAGCAGCTCCGCGGTGTGACTCCGCCTGCACACAACGCCACGGGAAGAATACTTATTTAAGAGTAAGGAAACTAAAGAACAGAGGAAACAATAATGAGGACATTAAATGTCTGAGAATCACTAATATATATATATATTTTTTTTTTTTATTTATTTATTTATTTATTTTTTTCCTCTCTACCTGTGGTGGTGTTTCGGGTCGGGGCAGGAGGCGTCGCTGCTTCTGTCCCCGACCTGAGAAGCTCCCTCTCTGGGGTGAAGCACCACGGAGCCGAGGGGCACACGGACCAGCCTGCACCAGGAGGAGGAGGAGGAAGGGAGATGAAGGTCAGCGCTCCTCCTCTCTCTTTCTGCCAGCTCTTTGAAGTCTATCTTCAGCACCCAGAGGTGTCTGTGGGTGAGGAAGAGGAGAGAGGGGAGGCTGGAGTCCTCTCTCTTGGAGAGGATGTCTGACAGCAGCGGGTGGGTGTCCAGGGAGGAGGAGGAAGAGGAGGAGAGAAGGAGGAAGGCAGGGTAGCCTCCCTGGGCTCCCTGACTCTCCTCCAGCTCCCAGGAGTTGATGAGCGATCGGGGGAAGAGCTGAGGCGTGTGGAGGGGCTCCGGCTCAGTCAGAGACTTCGCAGCCTGGAAAAACAAGTGAGGAGGTTTTTGATTTCCAGGTGCTGACACACCAAGCCTGATTCAGTCTGCACACGGGATACCTGTGTTCATGCATCTTATACATGTTTCTACATAATAAGTCATGAACTGTACGGTTAGAAAGCTGTAATTAATTAATTAATAAATAAATAAAAAAAAATAAAAACAGCATTTATTTTAACACCTTGGATATAGGAAATAACTACTGATGTCATCAGAATTGACATATTAAAATAAATATATATATAAATATTGTTTTTTTACTGTGTTTAATGTTATCAATCAGTAAACCTAAATCAACAAAACAACTGTTGTAAATAATATAAATAAAAGTTAAGAAAAAAAAGCAAGTACGAAACATTGTGCGCCTGTAATTATCAGTTAGGCAAAATTAAACAAAAACTAAAAAGCTACACGTTTCTACGTAATACAGAAGAAATTAAAGCTCCGTTTGACCCAATAACAGACTGAACTGTATCAAATGATTTGTGCAATAAATTTGATATTTTTACATTTAATTGTGTCCATTTTATTCCTTTACTCGAGACATGAAATGTCTGCAAATTAAATTTAAGTACTGAACATTACTGAAAGCGGTTATACTTAAAACAGCATTTGTTTTAACACCTCAGATATAGGAGATACCTACTGATGAAAATGTATTAATTAATAAATAATTGAAATAGAAGCTCTCCTTTTATTTTTTTAGGGGCTCTAAAAGGCTCTCTGACCTGGATCAGCGCCGTCAGCTCGGTCCTGGTCTGCCGGAGCTCCTCGGCCTCGGAGAAGACGTACCAGCGGGTCGGCCCGGCGAGGAGGCCGAAGGCGAGGCAGGAGTCAGGGAGCTCGGCGCCGCGGGAGAGAACGAGCTGGGAGTACGGCAGCAGGAGGTCCACCTGCAGACCGGACAGCACCTCCTCCACAGGCGGACTCTGATCCTGGTCTGAGGACAGGAGAACAGATCGCTCTAAATATTAAAAAATATATATTTCTGCACAACAAATCAGGTCATTTACTGGACATTAGGGCTTTTTGTTTTATTATTATTATTATTATTATTATTTTCGAGACCTGGCAATCTCTTGTTTTTGTCAAAACCCCAAAGATGTTCAGTTTACTGTCACATAAAACAAAAAAAAGCATTCAGTCCTCACATTTAAAAAGATGAAACTAGGGATCGTTAATTAGCAGCCATGGTGGATGAACTTTCACAGGGAACCAAAGTTTACTGTCCGCTGTCGAGCTTTGTGAGGAAAGAGAAAAAAGGACAAAGAAAAATATTTTGGAAAAAGGAGTGTCCCTGAATTAACTGTTCAGTCATCTCTCGTCAATTTCTTTTTTTATTTAAACATGACTGCTAATTAATGATCCCTAGTTTTTTTTTTAAAGAAATATTTATTTATTTATTTATTTATTTATTTATGTATGGGTGAGAGGAGGACGCTGTTCATGTTATGTATTTAAACTTTTGGGGTGAACTGTCCTTTTAAAAAAGGAAAGGTGACTAGATTTTCTAAAACATCTTAAAGTTATATTTCACTTCCTGTTACAGACAACGGTCTGCATTAAGCTGGTGATGCATCCGTCTGATTTGTTTGTGTTTTGACGAGCGTTGGACTTCAAGTCTTACCATTTTGAACAAAGAGGGATGTGTTCAACTAAAGTTGTCCAAAATGTGCAGCAGCAGAACATTTAAAAATGTCTTTTTGTCGCCTTTTCATGAACACAGGTCCGACTAGTGAGGCGGGATTAGTTATCTGGATGACTTGCAGCAAAGTTATCAAGCCGACATAATAATCCTGCAACATTATGAACTCAGATTCATTCATTCAACTCCAGCTGGGCAGCAAAAATAAATGAATAAAAAACAACCGAGGCTGATTTTGTGTTTACCTGCGTCCTGATTGGTCCATGTGAAATCATGTGACCGGTACAGCAGGCCCAACAGCCCGTCAGTCAGCACCAGGCACGCCTCCCTCTGCTCCACCTCCTCCTCCTTCACCTGAAGACAGTAGCACCACAAAACCCTGGTGACCTGCACCTCGGCCTCCCCTCCACACAGCTCCCCCTGGTGGCCACCGGGCTCCTCTGCAGGAGGAGCAGCGAGCGACGTGGAGGAAGAGGAGCAGACCGACTCCTCAACAGAGTCATCCAGACCCATCTCGAAGTATCCGTCCCCGGAGCCTGGACTGGAAACATGAGCAGGAAACAGTGGAGGAATCAAGAATCAGGGTTTTGTACTTTTGTACATTTTCACATATAAATATTATGATAGATAGAAAGATAGATAGATACTTAATTAATTAATCCCACAAGGGGACATTTTTTCCCTACAGCAGCAGCATTTGTACATACAAGACAAGAACAATATATACAAAAAATAGAATAATAAGAAAAATGCACAATATGTACAAGAAATAGAATAGAATAATAATAATAATAATAATAATAATAATATTAAATTAAATTAACTAACAAAACAGTAGTGCAAAGATGTAGCCAACAACAAACAACGGTGCTATAGTTGAGTGGTTGATTTGGCCTGAGGTGATTTATTGTAAAAGCTACAAACTTGTATTTTATTTGACACATCATCCTAGAATCCGTGAGACCTTTAAGAAATCTGCTTTTTAAGGGATCTCAGAAACCAGTGGGGACGTCTGAAAGTCATCAAAAGGAAGAGGGACCTTTAAGGGATCTCAGCAACCACCTTTGAGAATATTTAGAAACCAGCGGGAAACTTCTCAGAAAGCGGTGCGATCGTTGGAGTATCCCAGAAACCAGTGAGAGAAATTACTTAAATTACCTTTGACTTCCCACCTCGGTGTCCTCCACGTGGGACTGAAGCTCTCTGGATTCAGACCGCTTCTCTTCCTCCCTCTCCTCCTCGTCTTCCTCCTCCGTCTCGCTCTTCTGCTCCTTCAGGGTGGCGCTGAGACGCTGGGAGAGCTGGGTAATGAAGTCTTTGTTGGCGGAGGAGAGGGAGAGCAGGTGAGAAGGAAGGAGAGGAAACGAGGCTGCGCTGCAGGAGGAGCAGGCGGTTTCAAGTGGTCGTGAGGAGGAAGAGCAGCGGACGCAACTGGAGGAGAAAAAGATCCACGATGTCACGATCACAGAAGAAACAGCTTTACAAATACGACCTAATTTACTCGCTTCAGTCGTCCTGTCAGCTCACGAAAACACCGCATCATTATATTTAATGTTTCTGATTTTCATTCTTTTGTTTTACTCTTGTAGGTCAATAAAGTTCAATTAAAGTGAAAGAAAAAAAACAGAGCAAGAGAGATTTGTGAGAAGGAGCAGCTGCTCCTCCTGCTGGACACATCCTGAACTACACCTGATAAACTCAGTACCCTCAGTATGTTGTTGTTCCTCAGTACAATGTACAGAGTCATGTAATACTCAATACTGTTCTACTCTCAGTTTATCTTTTATACTTTCTCATAATTTTCTGACACCTCTCCTTTGCCTTTCTTTTTTATTTTCCTCCGTTTTAAGATATTGTCAATACTCAACACGATGATGAGACTCCACACTTCCTGTGTTTCACATTAAAAATGTGGCTCAAGAAGTTCAGTTTCTCCGACGGTAGATTAACATCAATAAGAAGAAGTCTTAAAAGTAGCAACAGATACGTTTTTTTGTTGCTTTAAAGCTGGCGAAGGCCGTATATTATTGGCGCCATTGGGCAAAAAGTTGAAAAGCTGCGAGATGTCTAATAGTTAATTAAAATGATGTTATTCGACACTGACCAGGTGTTATCTGTAGTGGTGGCGGGAGGAGCTCCACAGAGTGAGTGTTCAGACAGACTGACAGCAGCTGGTTGTACCTGCAGACAAACACGTGAAGCAACATCAGATCCCGGCTGAGACAAACATTCTTCACAATTAATATTTTTACATTTTTGTATCAAGACGTGTTGTTCGACGATAAACTGTTACACTCATCTAAAATGGTTCGATTAATCACTGTCACGTAAAAGATCAAACACCGCCTCTGTGTCCCCAACTGATATCCCACAGGTTGTCATGGTAACAGACCCCCCTCCTCCTCTCTCTCTCTCTCTCTCTCTCCACTGGTGTTTCCAGGTGCGTCTCACCTGCGCGGGGTCGGCAGACGGGAGGCGTGTGTTAGTGTTAAAGCTTGCGGGGGGAGGAGTAGCGTCCACAGGAGGGAGAACACTGCGGGGAACTGCGTCTTCTCTGCTCGTCACTTCTGGAAACAGGAAACCGAGACAGATGAGTGACGCTGTGAGGGAGGAGCACGCTCTGCTGAGCGACAGCCTGGCGTCTTTAAATACCACATTTGGGATCAGAATAATGCAATTAATTGATGGCTGCAGCTTCTTAATTATGAATAACTGACACTTTTCTTTGTTTGAACATAAGTTGAGTAAATATCTTTTGGTTTTGAATGAAGGTTGTTGTGTTTTCTCACAGTTTTACAAACCCAGGCTGCGAACTCTTGAGTCTGAAAGGCGAAGCCAATGCTAAAGTGTCTTAAACCTTGCATTCTCTCTACCGACCAGCAGGGGGCGACTGTTTGGAAAAAATAAGTCAGATTGTGTAGAAGTCTATAGAAAATGACTCTACTTCTCTCTTGATTTATTCCCTCAGTAAACATTGTAAACATGAGTTTATGTCTCAGTCTCTAGTTTCAAGTCTTCTTCAATACAGCATGATGTTCATTTAGTAAATTATGGTCCATTTAGAGTCAAACAGACCATAAAGCAGGGGATGCTTTAGGGGCGGGGCTACAAGGTGATTGACAGGTTGCTACCACGACGTTGTTCAGTCTGAGAGTTGTCGGTTGTTCGTAGCTGCACATCTTGTGCCACTTGACGTTTTAAAAAAAAAAAAAAAAAAAAAAAGCTGGCATTGGTCAAAAACAAAGACGGCGACGGCCGTGAAGCCGGAGTCAAGGCTTCAAAATGTCAGTCCACAAACCAACGGGTGACGACGTTCACCTTACATACAGTCTATTTACAAACCAAATATTTAAATGTTAAGTGTTTATCGACTACGAAAATAATTCTTAAAAATGAAAAGGCTTAAAAATTAAAATCAACAATCATTGATGCTCTGGGCTTTGGTTGAAAACATATTCATGCAGACTCAGTTCTGACAGAAAAATATTATCAAGCATATTATCATGCAAATCAGAAATATTTTTTCAAATATATCACAAAAAAACGAAAACAAATAAAACAGTCCAACCCTGTTTAAACCAGTCGGACATGCATTTGGTTCTTACGGTTTAGATTCTGACATTCACACAGTATGCAGCCTGCACTAAGCCAGAACAAATATTAGTGTCACAGAAGGAGGTTTATTAGCAGGGGGTCACGACCTCCAGCCAAACAGGAGAGAACGTCAGTCAGCGGTTCGTTATTCTCAGCGCCCTCTGCTGGACAGAGACACTTTCTCTAAATTACTTTAAACATATCTTTGATATTTATGCACTGATAGTTGTTGTTAATAATCATCTGATTATTATAATAATTTTAACTTATGAAGCAACACATCACGATTTTAAAAGCTTTAAAAACAGTGAAAAAAAAAAGCTGTTTTCCTCCCAGTCAGAGCAGAAAGTGAAGCGACTACAAGAGGAAACATTAAGCCGAGGAGATCTGGTTTAGAACGAGACGTTCTCTACGAGGAGGGACAGCAGCAGGTCAGCTAAAGAGACATTTTACTGACTGAACCACTGGCAGATTAACTATTAATGATAATAAATCACTAGTTGCAGCTCCAGCGAGTTCAGTCAGCTGCTGTTTTTGGGAATCAGCTGTTTTACTTTGCAGACAAAGAGCAGAGAAACACTCGTCTGTCTGTCAATTTAAAAACAAACAACCCCCCGTCCCCTCAGCTCTGCACAGCCTGATACATACATGATTACCTTGGCTGGGGCAGGCAGCCTGCCGGGCCGGACAGGAGGAGGAGGAGGAGGAGGAGGAGGAAGAGGCGACAGCAGGAGGAGCAGCGGCAGAGGAGCAGCAGGAGGAAGAAGAGGGGGGAGAGGAGGGGTGAGGAGGTGCAGCAGCAGCAGACGGCTTGGTCTCCTCACTGATCTGACGAGAGGACAGAGAGGGAAGCCTTCAGAGAGCAGCGGGCGGTCAGATCACTCCTAAAGCCTGCAGCTCCGTCAGGGTTTTAAACATCTCACTGATATTATATATAATCCAGTAGCACTTCTGTAGTTGGATGATTACTGTATATATATATGAAGTTGTGTTAATCATCAACCATAACTCGTCGTGACTCATGGTTGGTATGTATGTATGTATGTATATTTATTTTTTAAATTTAAATATATAAATAAACAAATTAAATATAAATATATATCTAAATATATATATATATATATATATATAAATTAATTAATAAATTAATATATCTAAATATATATATATATATATATATATATATATATATATATAAAAATAAATAAATAAATAAAAAAATAAAATAAAAAATGCATATATATATATATATATAAATAAATAAATAAATATAAAAAAATAAAATAAAAAATGAAAAATAAATATATATATATAAAAATCTGCAAATGTGTAGAAATCTGTGAACAAGCTGCAATAAATAATTTGCTTTTGTGAACCCTTTGAGAATATTTGTGCACCAGTCACCTTCCGCAGGAAGACCTTGTTAAGGTTTGTGTTCAGGAGATATTGTTATCTTATTACTCCAGCCTCCAGCATGAATTTTATTTAGTTTTAAACATCCTGCTTGAAAAAAAAAATACAGCACTCAGTAATGATGTAATGATCCTTTGCGAAGCCTTTTTTTTTTGTTACAAAAGAAAGAATACGCAGAACTCTAAATTTGGCAAAATGTATCTAAGAAAAAAACAACCCAGCAGGCGTCATCCCTAAACAGGTTGCAACTATTTGAACTTAAAATGGTTCTTACTTCTGAAGGCTGGGCACCCAAACAGGAAGTAATCTTGGACACATTTACAAATACCAACAACCAAAAAAAACTTACAGGATTCCTCTGCAGGAGGAAACATTTGGCCACAAATATTTTATGATGTTCACACAGCAAAAAAAGTTGCAAAAAAGTTGCAAAAAATAACTATTGTCACACAAAAAATAAAAAAAGATCCATGAAATGTGTTTCTACACATTTACAGTAAAATTCACAACTGAAGACTCATTGAAGCACAATTAGCAGACATGTTTAAAACACACGGATATATTTCACAAACTGACTAATAACTTAATTATTTGTCACATCTAATAGTGGTGATCTCTGATTGGTCTGTAATCAGGTTAGAATTATAAAACATCTACAGAAGGTTTCAGGGTAAACTAATTTGGAAGATGTGATTACAGGTTACGACTAAGAAAAGATGCAACACTCAATGTTTTGCGTTTGACTCATTAAAAAAGGTTAAAAGGTCAAAGTGCACAGAACGAGTTCATTACCTCGGATTTTCTCAAAGTCCTAAAAGAGATTCATAAATGACTTATTTACACTGTACATACAATAAAATATTTATTACTTGAACTATTAACATTTCTAACCCATTTAATATTCGTAACAGCGCGACTAAACGCTGGGAGGATGCTGCCCCCTGCTGGAGGATGCTGCCCCCTGCTGGAGGATGCTGCCCCCTGCTGGAGGATGCTGCCCCCTGCTGGAGGATGCTGCCCCCTGCTGGAGGAGCTTACCTTCTTGTCGCCGCTGCTCATCCTGTCTTTGACTTCTTTGGCTTTCTGAATGGCTTTCAACACCTCCACGGTGTCCAGCTCCTTCTCCGTCGTCACGGTGCCGTCCAGACAAACCTGAAGACGCAGACACAATAAATGAATAAATAAATAAATAAATAAATAAATAAATAAATAAATAAATGTGTCAACAGCAATAGCTGAAGTAGTATAAATAATAATATAATATACTACTGCCAGTAGAAGTATGAGCAGATCCTTTAGTAGCAGCAGTAGCGGTGGTACTTGTAGGGACAGTAATGAAGTGGGGTTTTAAGAGGTATTTTATTCTATTTGTTGTATATATATTGTGCATTTTTCTTATTTTGTTATTATTATTCTATTCTATTTTTGTATATATTGTTCTTTTCTTATGTAAAAATGCTGCTGTACCAAAAAAACTTCCCCTTGTGGGATTAATAAAGTATTTATCTATCCATCTATTTATCTATTTATCTATTTATCTATTTATCAATAGTCAGCGTATTTATTAACTACAGCAGACGGCGGTCGGCAGTTTGTGGAAACAGAGAAGTACCTTCGTAGGAGCAAGGCAGTGTACTGCTGTGATGGCAGCAGAGGCAAAACATAATTTAGACACCTAAAAAAAAAAAAAAGACTCACCTAAAAGATATCTGTATCCCTTCAACTGTACGCTATATTTAGAATATCTCGCCGTCTGACAGCGTTTTCAGACGAGGAAGTGAAACCGATGCTCTGTTCAAAGCCAGCAGCCTCCAATAACAAAAACAACACATGTTTCACTTTTAGTACAGCTCTCTGACGGTAACCATTTCTAAATATAGCATATAATTAAACTGACATTGTTCTTTTTAGGAGAGCCTTTGTTTTGTCCACAGCAGTACATTGTTTTGCTCCCTGTGCCGGTGCTTCTGTCCGTCTCTACAAACTGGTGGCGTGCCGACCGTCATCTCCTGTTAGTAATACACCGACTCTGAATAAGGACCTCGTACAACCTCACTTCAAAACCTCTGAACAGTAACAGCAAAGCAAGAAAAACCTTTTGGCTGCTGTAGAAGTAGAAGTAGTAGTACAGCAGTAATATTAACGGTGTAATGGTGGTGTACCTCTGCTGCACGGTCTCCAAACTGCGTCAGCACTTTGGTTCTGTAGTCTGGGATGATGCACATGGGGTTATCGGACAGGTTGAGTTTCTCCAGACACGGCAGAGATCCGATGTTCCTGATCTCCTCCAACTGGAAACAAACGCCATCGAGTCACAAACAACACAAGTCAGCCTCCACTGACCCCCCTCCTTAAATTATGGATGTTTCCCCATGAGCCATGTCGGTCTTTAGGCTGTTCTTCCTCAAGTGTGTCGTGGAGAATCAAAAGTGACAGAAAATGAGGAGACAGGACCTTTGATGTAATTATTGTGGATCATCAATCACACCCACAGGTTGGTCATTTAAAGTTACTCCAAGGAACCTTTTAGTTGTGTTGATTTTGGCGGCCCCACCGAGGACGAAAGTGGTCGTGTTTCATCTGATTTTGGGCGGAATCCGACCCGGTGGCACCGATGACGAGCATTAAGAATAACTATATAGAAAAAGCCAGTCTTTTTGCTGATGGCCTCGTTTACTTACGTAGGTCATTGAGAGGCTTCAGTATTAAATTGAGACCGTTTCATAACCAGTTAAAAGTTCCTCACGGTTAACTTTATTATTATTAATTTATCTCCTTGTTTTTTTGTATTAGCATAATTTGTTTCCTTTCTTTTAATCCAAAAAAAGGATTAAAAAAAAATGAAACAAACGTATCTGTTGCACAATAAAGTATATACAGAAAGTCTTCTTGTATGTATTTACGTCACTTTGACGCCCCCGGCGTGATTACCTGGGCCAGCTGGTTGTGGCTGAGGTCCAGGTTGACCAGCGAGTAGAGCTTGGTGAGGCCGGTCAGCTGGTCCAGCTGGTTGCCGGCGAGGCTCAGGGTTTTGATGTTGCCCAGACGGGTGTGAGCAGCTTCCAGGACCCGCAGGCTGTTGTAGGACAGATCCACGTGGACCAGATTGTACAGGTGCTGCAAACACAGCACAGTTACTCCGAATGCTACTGGTGACGACAAACCACACGTCTGTAGGGGGGTCAAACTGCAGACGTCAGGACCAGCTGCCTGTAGCAGCAGCTGAGTGGTAGTTTGATCACAATCGACTTATTTTCAGAATCAATTCAATCTTTTAGTCATTTATAAAAGCAGAAAAGTCGAATACTTTCTTCTTCCAGCAACTGCACTGAGGATTTACTACTTCTGTGTTTAGTGCTCTAGCTGAATGTGTTTGAACTAAACGGGACATAAGGAAACATCATATTGGGCTCTTTGATTATTTTCTTTGGCTGCAACTCCAGAAATGACACTGACGTGAAGGACGACAGCGCTGGCGTACTCTTCGTCACGCCGTCACATACCTGGAGGTTTTCCACTGTGGACAGCTGGTTGTGGCTCAGATCCAGAAACTCCACCTTACGAATCAGTTTCTGCAACACAGAGAATGTGGCGATGAGATGTCGTGTGAAACTGGAGTCAGTTTGTATTTCTTCCCCTGACTTTCCTGTGGGGAAATAAAACTTTTTTTTTTTTTAAAACACGGTTATCGCCTGCGTGTAAGCTTCGCGGCGTGCGTCTCACCACTGAGCTGTCGATGGTGCCGATGCCGTTGTGGCTCATGTCCAGCGTGGTCAGGTTTTTCCACACGGGGATGACGGCGGTGACGGGGCAGCCAGACTCCGCCCCCTCAGCCTCCCACTGGGAGAACTCGCTCGCCTCCGGGACCAGGATCGACTGGAAATAACACGTGCATCAGTACGCGACGCACAAGGCACTGAACACCGCAGAGGAGTATTCATTAGCAGTTTACCGTCATAGTTTCCGTGGAGTGGTGGATACTCAGAGTTGCCAGACTCGACCTCAGAGACGACAGACCTCGAATCTGCTCAGAGCTGCACTCGCTGATCTGAAGACAGAGAGACGGACTTTATCACACAAATATTGGCAGCTTTTAGGAGAATTTCCAAAAGAGTGAAAATAAAAGCCTCCCATCAGTATCTGTTTTAGGAATATACTCAAGAGAACGTGACATGATAAACTGAGCACCGATATCTCAGGTACATCGTGGCATTTCATTGCTGCTGATCACCGTAACTAGCGTTTGTTTTATCATAATGAAGTCAATTTGTCTCCTCGGTTAGTGTTTTTACTTTCCTGTTAGAGAGACTGGAGTGACATGCAACACAGCAAGTTGACCTTCAGGTTGGTAGCCTGCAAGCTCCTGCAATTTATGTTTACAACTCTACCCATGCCATTTCCTGTCCCCGCCCCCCCTCCACCACTGCTTTTGGCCACATCAGTGATGAGAAACAGCTGCAAACCTGGTGAAGTGAACGCTGCTTAAGTGTGGCCTAACAACTTAAATAGCAGACAAAAATCAACTAATTTCAGAAGAATCGCAGATTTATATGTCGGGAAAACTATCATGTTAGTGCTGAACTTTGAGGAGATTGTCAGTCAAAAATGTAATAAATTATCATATTAGCCATCTTGCACAGTCTAACTTTATACAACCCTGCTCCATCTCATGAAATGTGCTACTGTCTGGTGTGACCAGGCACTAAGTGGGACCATACTCTGGTGCAAATGGGTAAAATGTGGGTTTACCTGGTGTTCTTTATCCCATCATCAAACATGAGGTTTGTGTGTGATATGAATGACAGACAGACAGACAGAGAGACAGAGAGACAGAGAGACAGAGAGACAGACAGACAGACAGACAGACAGAGAGACAGACAGACAGACAGAGAGAGAGAGAGAGAGAGAGAGAGAGAGAGAGAGAGAGAGAGAGAGAGATACCTCTATCTGGAGTAGTGATTTGAAGACGGACAGGTCGAAGGGGAGGCTGCTCTCCTGGATGTTACTGGTTCCTACTGGGCCTCTGGTCCCTGACATCTGACCAACACAAACAAAACCAGTGAGAACATTCAACGCGTCGGCGCCTGGAAGGAAAGTCAGGACACGGCACTAAACTCAAGGACGGGGATTTGAGCTCAACAAAGCGGTGCGGGACCTTGAGGTATCGCAGCCTGCAGGTGAAGTCCAGGATGTGACCCAGGTCGGTTTTGGCGTCTCCGTTACAGCAGGTCGGTTTGGCCAGACGGAGCTGCTGGGAGACGGAGTAAAGCTGCAGCGGACGCAGAGAAAACACCTCGCCAGCCTGCAGCAACTGCTCACCTACAGCAAAACAAACAAACGATAGATAGATACTTTATTAATTCCACAAGGGGAAATTTTTTCGCGACATGATTTGTACATAAAAGGTAAGAACAATATATAAAACAAATATAATATAATATAATATAATAAGAAAAATGCACAATATATACAACAAATATAATATAATAATAATAATAATAATAATAATAATATAAATGAACTAACAAAACGAAACAGTAGTGCAAAGATGTATCCAACAAACAAACAACGGAGCTAATACCTGCAACATTCAGCAATATTGCTTTTTATATAGTAGTCAAAATATATTTGGTTGTATAAACATGAACTGTGACGACCATGGAGAGAGGAAACTTTTACATTTAATTTAACTTCATTTTAACATTTAAACTTTAATTGGATTTCTGCAACACTTCATCAGCTATTAAAACAATTGGGATTGATTATTTTGGACTTTTAAGAAACAAAAAAAAAAACAAAAAGGAAACTGTGCAGAGTTTAATGTGGAGAAACAAGATTTACTCAACAGGCTGCTGTTTCACAGGATATTGTTACGCAATCAAAAGAAACCGACTACGGATTGCACATAACTTGCAATCGCTCCATCGGCCTCATCTCGAGGTCAGATTCACAAAAGATATTGTGCCGACGACGTTACAGCGCAAACACGGACATTAAGTTCTGCAGCCGAGTGCAATTTGTCCTTTTTGCAGATGGAGAGGGAAGAAATAAATTGTTTATTCGGTTATATAATAAATGGATTTTCCCCTTTTTTTTTTTTTTTTCTTCTTCTCAAGTACTTTCAAAAATGGCATGTCAGGGAGCTTTATTCATTTCTTTTTCGTCACAGAACTGTCACTGCATCCCAAAATAAATGAGTTTGAGCGGAGCATGACGCCGCCTTCGCCTGGCTACAAGGCAGATTACCACATTCAAATATGCGCAGAGAGGATATTTAATTGGCAGTGAACTATGGGATGCATTTCACCCTTTGCGAGTGCTTTGAGAATTCCATTATTTTTACCTTATTTGTGCAGGTTTAGTGGCAATCCTCTTGAGAATTCGCCCCTCGGTTTAAATGTGTTTTTTTATTCACTGACATTTGACTAAACCTGCCTCATCTACATCCTCGTGAATAAATGAATGCGTTTTGTCCCTGATTAACAAAGTACAGCGCTTTCTGGCTCACCGCACTTTATCTCTGAAACCGACAAGTATACCGTGGTAATAACTAAAAAGGGAGAAAGCCTCCGCAGCGACAGAGTGGAAACACACCACTAGATGAGAGGAAAGAGGTCAGAGGTCAGAGAGGAAGCGAACCTTTATGAAACAACTCCTCAGCCAGAGCTGCTGTGATGCCGTTGATCTCCTGGAAGAAACAAAAGACTTTGTTAAAACCTGGAATTAATTTAATAAAAAAACCAACAAATTAAGCTTAAAGACTCCGTTAAATAATCGTATTTCTTCACTTTAACTCTCTACGGATGTTTGATGTTGCCTTTGTTTAAAAATATGTTTTTCCAACACATTGTTAACTAATCGAACCTCTAACTGTACTGGTTGAATATTATCAGGATCATTTTTAGCTGGATAACATCAGGTTAGCCTGGATTAGTGAAACGGTATTTAAAACACACAAACGAGGCCTGAAGCGAACCTCATGTTTTCATCACAGTTAAATTATATCATAGTTATGTGCAGGGTTAATGCAGCTGAAGAACAAACAACAACGCAACTGTTTTCTAACTCATCTGCGACAGTCACATGTTGATCATTTCACATCACATGAGTGGGGTTTTTTAATAAAATCGACTGTAACGCTGCAGAGTCTTGAGGACTCAGAGAACACTGGTCTGTTGTTGTGTCGACATCATAAGATCACATAGATGTTCACACACCGGCCTAGAGCCGCACGCCTCAACCACGTACCATCGCTACATTTCATCCTCTGACAAACACTTTTCTGCCTTTCAACTTTATGTTGAAAATCAGAAGCCCAAAACAAGAAATAAGAGTTGAGTCACAACTGAAGTGAAAAGGTTTTTTGAGCTGGTTTCCTGTTTTCCTTTTTCTGTCACACCATTGAACAAAAGAGACCAGCTTTTTACAAGACAAGACCGTTATCTAGTTAATCTCTGAATTATTATTTCAGTTACTAAAATAATTGGTTTTAATCTATAAAATGTCAACTTTAAGTTGCTCATTATCTCTGAGCAACAGTCCAAAAGACCTTCAGTTTATAATTAAACCAAACAGAGAAAAGCAGTAAATCTTCACGTTGGAGAAGCAACGGTTTGACATTTTGCTTTATAAAGTCTTCCAGCTTTATGGAAGAACAAGAATTAACCACAGGAAATTTACAAGAAATAAATTATCCAGCTCCATAAAGAAGTGGGTTTTTTTCCAGTTTGGTCTGGAACAACTTTACTGGTCTGCACAGAACCCGGACATCAACCCCATACAGAACGATCGTGTTTTTTTTTATTTATTTATTATATATATATATCTATATATCTATATAGATATATAGATATATATAGATATATA
>JACSYO010002049.1:0-47500 GCA_016806645.1 Ophiodon elongatus
TAAACTACTCAGTTAGGTTTATACAACTAAACTACTCAGTTAGGTTGAGACGACTAAACTACTCAGTTAGGTTTAGACGACTAAAATACTCACTTCGGTTTATACAACTAAACTACTCAGTTAGGTTGAGACAACTAAACTACTCAGTTAGGTTGAGACAACTAAACTACTCAGTTAGGTTTAGACGACTGAACTACTCAGTTAGGTTTAGAGGACTAAACTACTCAGTTAGGTTGAGACAACTAAACTACTCAGTTAGGTTGAGACAACTAAACTACTCAGTTAGGTTTGACGACTAAACTACTTAGGTTGAGACAACTAAACTACTCAGTTAGGTTTATACAACTAAACTACTCAGTTAGGTTCATACAACTAAACTACTCAGTTAAGTTGAGACAACTAAACTACTCAGTTAGGTTGAGACAACTAAACTACTCAGTGGTTTATACAACTAAACTACTCAGTTGGGTTTAGATGACTAAAATACTCACTGTATCTACAACTAAACTACTCAGTTAGGTTGAGACAACTAAACTACTCAGTTAAGTTTAGACGACTGAACTACTCAGTTAGCTGAGACGACTAAAATACTCAGTTAGGTTTATACAACCAAACTACTCAGTTAGGTTGAGACGACTAAAGTACTTTTCGCTAGTATTTCAGACAACTAAAGTACTCAGTTAGGTCGAGACGACTAAATTACTCAGTTAGGTCGAGACAACTAAACTACTCAGTTAGGTCGAGACGACTAAACTACTCAGTTAGGTCGAGACACTAAAACTCAATTCCTTACAGTTAGGTTTAGACGACTAAAATACTCAGTTAGGTTTATACAACTAAACTACTCAGTTAGGTTGAGACAACTAAACTACTCAGTTAGGTTTATACAACTAAACTACTCAGTTAGGTTGAGACAACTAAACTACTCAGTTAGGTTGAGACAACTAAACTACTCAGGTTGAGACGACTAAACTACTCAGTTATGTTGAGACAACTAAACTACTCAGTTAGGTTTAAACGACTAAACTACTCAATTAGGTTTATACAACTAAACTACTCAGTTAGGTTGAGACAACTAAACTACTCAGTTAGGTTGAGACAACTAAACTACTCAGTTAGGTTGAGACTACTAAACTACTCAGTTAAGTTTAGACGACTGAACTACTCAGTTATGTTGAGACGACTAAAATACTCAGTTAGGTTTATACAACTAAACTACTCAGTTAGGTTGAGACAACTAAACTACTCAGTTAAGTTTCGACGACTGAACTACTCAGTTATGCTGAGACGACTAAAATACTCAGTTAGGTTTATACAACTAAACTACTCAGTTAGGTCGAGACGACTAAAGTACTCAGTTAGGTCGAGACGACTAAAGTACTCAGTTAGGTCGAGACGACTAAAGTACTCAGTTAGGTCCAGACGACTAAATTACTCAGTTAGGTCGAGACGACTGAACTACTCAGTTAGGTTTAGACGACTAAAATACTCAGTTAGGTTTATACAACTAAACTACTCAGTTAGGTTGAGACAACTAAACTACTCAGTTAGGTTTATACAACTAAACTACTCAGTTAGGTTTAGACAACTAAACTACTCAGTTAGGTTGAGACGACTAAACTACTCAGTTAGGTTGAGACAACTAAACTACTCAGTTAGGTTCATACAACTAAACTACTCAGTTAGGTTGAGACGACTAAACTACTCAGTTAGGTTTATACAACTAAACTACTCAGTTAGGTTGAGACGACTAAACTACTCAGTTAGGTTGAGACGACTAAACTACTCAGTTAGGTTGAGAGACTAAACTACTCAGTTAGGTTTAGACGACTAAAGTACTCAGTTAGGTTGAGACGACTAAACTACTCAGTTAGGTTGAGACGACTAAACTACTCAGTTAGGTTGAGACGACTAAACTACTCAGTTAGGTTGAGACGACTAAACTACTCAGTTAGGTTGAGACGACTAAACTACTCAGGTTGAGACGACTAAACTACTCAGTTAGGTTTAGACGACTGAACTACTCAGTTAGGTTTAAAGGACTAAACGACTCAGTTAGGTTGAGACAACTAAACTACTCAGTTAGGTTGAGACAACTAAACTACTCAGTTAGGTTTAGACGACTAAACTACTCAGTTAGGTTGAGACAACTAAACTACTCAGTTAGGTTTATACAACTAAACTACTCAGTTAGGTTCTTACAACTAAACTACTCAGTTAGGTTGAGACAACTAAACTACTCAGTTAGGTTGAGACAACTAAACTACTCAGTTAGGTTTATACAACTAAACTACTCAGTTGGGTTTAGATGACTAAAATACTCACTTCGGTATCTACAACTAAACTACTCAGTTAGGTTGAGACAACTAAACTACTCAGTTAAGTTTAGACGACTGAACTACTCAGTTATGCTGAGACGACTAAAATACTCAGTTAGGTTTATACAACTAAACTACTCAGTTAGGTTGAGACGACTAAAGTACTCAGTTAGGTCGAGACGACTAAAGTACTCAGTTAGGTCGAGACGACTAAATTACTCAGTTAGGTCGAGACGACTAAACTACTCAGTTAGGTTTAGACGACTAAAATACTCAGTTAGGTTTATACAACTAAACTACTCAGTTAGGTTGAGACAACTAAACTACTCAGTTAGGTTTATACAACTAAACTACTCAGTTAGGTTGAGACGACTAAACTACTCAGTTAGGTTGAGATGACTAAACTACTCAGGTTGAGACGACTAAACTATTCAGTTATGTTGAGACAACTAAACTACTCGGTTAGGTTTAAACGACTAAACTATTCAATTAGGTTTATACAACTAAACTACTCAGTTAGGTTGAGACAACTAAACTACTCAGTTAGGTTGAGACAACTAAACTACTCAGTTAGGTTGAGACTACTAAACTACTCAGTTAAGTTTAGACGACTGAACTACTCAGTTATGCTGAGACGACTAAAATACTCAGTTAGGTTTATACAACTAAACTACTCAGTTAGGTTGAGACGACTAAACTACTCAGTTAAGTTTCGACGACTGAACTACTCAGTTATGCTGAGACGACTAAAATACTCAGTTAGGTTTATACAACTAAACTACTCAGTTAGGTCGAGACGACTAAAGTACTCAGTTAGGTCGAGACGACTAAAGTACTCAGTTAGGTCGAGACGACTAAAGTACTCAGTTAGGTCCAGACGACTAAATTACTCAGTTAGGTCGAGACGACTGAACTACTCAGTTAGGTTTAGACGACTAAAATACTCAGTTAGGTTTATACAACTAAACTACTCAGTTAGGTTGAGACAACTAAACTACTCAGTTAGGTTTATACAACTAAACTACTCAGTTAGGTTGAGACAACTAAACTACTCAGTTAGGTTGAGACAACTAAACTACTCAGTTAGGTTGAGACAACTAAACTACTCAGTTAGGTTCATACAACTAAACTACTCAGTTAGGTTGAGACGACTAAACTACTCAGTTAGGTTTATACAACTAAACTACTCAGTTAGGTTGAGACGACTAAACTACTCAGTTAGGTTGAGACGACTAAAGTACTCAGTTAGGTTGAGACGACTAAAGTACTCAGTTAGGTTGAGACGACTAAAGTACTCAGTTAGGTTGAGACGACTAAAGTACTCAGTTAGGTTGAGACGACTAAACTACTCAGTTAGGTTGAGACGACTAAACTACTCAGTTAGGTTGAGACTACTAAACTACTCAGGTTGAGATGACTAACTGCTCAGTTAGTTTTATACAACTAAACTACTCAGTTAGGTTGAGACAACTAAACTACTCAGTTAGGTTGAGACAGCTAAACTACTCAGTTAGGTTGAGACAACTAAATTACTCAGTTAGGTTGAGACGACTGAACTATTCAGTTAGGTTTAGATGACTAAAATACTCACTTCGGTATATACAACTAAACTACTCAGTTAGGTTGAGACTACTAAACTACTCAGGTTGAGATGACTAAACTGCTCAGTTAGTTTTATACAACTAAACTACTCAGTTAGGTTGAGACAACTAAACTACTCAGTTAGGTTGAGACAACTAAACTACTCAGTTAGGTTTAGACGACTGAACTACTCAGTTAGGTTTAAAGGACTAAACGACTCAGTTAGGTTTATACAACTAAACTACTCAGTTAGGTTGAGACAACTAAACTACTCAGTTAGGTTGAGACAACTAAACTACTCAGTTAGTTTTAGACGACTAAACTACTCAGGTTGAGACAACTAAACTACTCAGTTAGGTTTATACAACTAAACTACTCAGTTAGGTTCATACAACTAAACTACTCAGTTAGGTTGAGACAACTAAACTACTCAGTTAGGTTGAGACAACTAAACTACTCAGTTAGGTTTATACAACTAAACTACTCAGTTAGGTTGAGACGACTAAACTACTCAGTTAGGTTTATACAACTAAACTACTCAGTTAGGTTGAGACAACTAAACTACTCAGTTAGGTTGAGACGACTAAACTACTCAGTTAGGTTGAGACGACTAAACTACTCAGTTAGGTTTATACACATAAACTACTCAGTTAGGTTTAAACGACTAAAGTACTCAGTTAGGTTGAGACGACTAAAGTACTCAGTTAGGTCGAGACGACTAAAGTACTCAGTTAGGTTGAGACGACTAAAGTACTCAGTTAGGTTGAGACGACTAAACTACTCAGTTAGGTTGAGACGACTAAACTACTCAGTTAGGTTGAGACGACTAAACTACTCAGGTTGAGACGACTAACTACTCAGTTAGGTTTATACAACTAAACTACTCAGTTAGGTTGAGACAACTAAACTACTCAGTTAGGTTTATACAACTAAACTACTCAGTTAGGTTGAGACAACTAAACTACTCAGTTAGGTTTATACAACTAAACTACTCAGTTAGGTTGAGACGACTAAACTACTCAGGTTGAGATGACTAAACTGCTCAGTTAGTTTTATACAACTAAACTACTCAGTTAGGTTGAGACAACTAAACTACTCAGTTAGGTTTAGACGACTGAACTACTCAGTTAGGTTTAAAGGACTAAACGACTCAGTTAGGTTTATACAACTAAACTACTCAGTTAGGTTGAGACAACTAAACTACTCAGTTAGGTTGAGACAACTAAACTACTCAGTTAGGTTGAGACGACTAAACTACTCAGGTTGAGACAACTAAACTACTCAGTTAGGTTTATACAACTAAACTACTCAGTTAGGTTCTTACAACTAAACTACTCAGTTAGGTTGAGACAACTAAACTACTCAGTTAGGTTGAGACAACTAAACTACTCAGTTAGGTTTATACAACTAAACTACTCAGTTGGGTTTAGATGACTAAAATACTCACTTCGGTATCTACAACTAAACTACTCAGTTAGGTTGAGACAACTAAACTACTCAGTTAAGTTTAGACGACTGAACTACTCAGTTTTGCTGAGACGACTAAAATACTCAGTTAGGTTTATACAACTAAACTACTCAGTTAGGTTGAGACAACTAAACTACTCAGTTAGGTTTATACAACTAAACTACTCAGTTAGGTTGAGACAACTAAACTACTCAGTTAGGTTGAGACAACTAAACTACTCAGTTAGGTTGAGACAACTAACTACTCAGTTAGGTTCATACAACTAAACTACTCAGTTAGGTTGAGACGACTAAACTACTCAGTTAGGTTTATACACATAAACTACTCAGTTAGGTTTAAACGACTAAACTACTCAGTTAGGTTGAGACGACTAAAGTACTCAGTTAGGTTGAGACGACTAAAGTACTCAGTTAGGTTGAGACGACTAAAGTACTCAGTTAGGTTGAGACGACTAAAGTACTCAGTTACGTTGAGACGACTAAACTACTCAGTTAGGTTGAGACGACTAAACTACTCAGTTAGGTTGAGACGACTAAACTACTCAGTTAGGTTGAGACTACTAAACTACTCAGGTTGAGATGACTAACTGCTCAGTTAGTTTTATACAACTAAACTACTCAGTTAGGTTGAGACAGCTAAACTACTCAATTAGGTTGAGACAACTAAATTACTCAGTTAGGTTGAGACGACTGAACTATTCAGTTAGGTTTAAACAACTAAACTACTCAGTTAGGTTTAGACGACTAAACTACTCCGTTGATTTGACTTTTGATTAATGTTTTTTTTAAGTATTTAGTGTTGATTTGGTTTCATACCCGACAACTGTCATCTACACGATCAAATCCCTCTTTAAAAGGCTACATGGGCAGTCGTGATATGTTTTAGTCCACATGGTGACATTTAAATAATGGATTTAATATGTAAAAACAATAACTTATTACACCAGACAGTTGGGAAGAAACTGTTAAATTTCTAGAAGAAGATTCACTCGATGGCAGGAGGCAAGTTTACAACAATTCACCTGAATTCACCATGACGTCCCCATCTGAGTGGTGGTGTCTCCTGGGGGACTCCAGTCTCTAAGTCGTCTTCTGCCTACAAACTAGTTCTTCTGTTGAGCTGTTTATTGTTTCATTAAATCACGATGACAGATCACGATGACAGACTTCAGGGAAGGAGGACGTTACAGTTCTCTAGATTCTTCATCATGTCCATCTGCCGATCCTGCTTTTGACTTCAGAGGTGAAACTCAAACGCTCACTTTGATAGACTTTATATATAGAGGAGCTCATTCAGACTGAGGTCAGAACGTCCCGACCTGCAGCAGCGACAGCAGATGTTAAATGAGCAGGTTTGTGTTTATTAGTTTTTTTTGAATATTTGATTTTGCTTTTTCACAAAGATAAACACTCGTAGCCCTTAAATGATACATAACCGTACAAAGTCAACAAACAAACAATTTAAACTTAAAATTAAATAAACAACAATGACAATAAAATAAAATAAAATTTAACTAAACAAACATTGAGAGACACAGGGAGCCTCTGGTACTGAGGATCAGGTGTTCATTCACCTCCCCAATACAAGATTAAAAAGAGAATGTTTTACTTTTATTCCTCAACCAAAACGTTATTCTCTCTGAAGGTAAACAACTATTAATGTCAGAGAGCCACATTACAATTAAGAGAGAGAGACATCTGATTTCCATTTTATCATCTTTTAGCAATGGCCAGCAAGATTTCTGGGAGTTTTATCATCATAGTTCCTCATCCAGATTTATTCCCAGGTCATTATCCCAGCTAATTCTGGATCTATACAAATAAGGTAATAATGAAGTCGACATAATAGTCTAGAAATAAAACAGTGGTTGGTCGGCATGACATTAAAGCTGCAGGCTATAATGTGTGAGCCGTACAGAGTGTTTTCACCCAGACGCAGGGAGCTGTTGTCTCGTTTGGTATCAAATTTCCATGTTGACGAGTCCAAGAGCTGCAGAGTAACACGTGGTGATGATGTTTACCTCAGCCGGTTTATCTGGACGTTTAGGTCAACCTGTCTTTTGGAAAGGTTTAGTTCAATCCTGCTAAAGCTGTCTTCTATCTTGGTACACTCCACCTCCACTTGTGGCAAAGAGTTACTACTGCCAACCTGCTAATCGGCTCACCTACTGCTCCCCATCAGGAACATTACGTTTAGAATAGTAGCCATGAGAAGTAGTATTTACACCTCCGTTCAAAACAACAACTGCCATGTTGTCCTCGGCCTTTAATCCAGATCTCCGTTTGGGAACTCTTGTTTTCACAGCAGATTATCCCAAATTGTTTCCTGAAAGGGAACACAAGGCTTTCTCTCAATGCCTGCCAGTCTGGAGTAAACACAAGCAGTTTGTTTTCATCAGGAACGTCTCAGTGAGAAACTGCAAAGTCAGACAGAAACAGTTTGAACTTTCTTTAAATGCTCAACTTTGTGAAAGTCAAGAGTGTTTGGAAACTAAAGACTGCAGTTTACAGAAGATTATGATTAATCATCATAACATCTTTAAAACATGTTGTAAATCTGTCTGGTAGATCATTAATTAATACATTTATAAAGAAGAAGACAACTGTTTCAAGTAAAGTTAGTCCAGATTTAAGACGTTGGACGTCTTTTCTGAAAAACAATCACACCTCTTCTCCAGGAAATCAATTTGACTTTTATAAATCTCCATTAACTCTGAACATTATGTTCACATTCTGTGTGTCAACAAAGGACAAACAAAAAGTTCGACCGCGGGCCGACTGAAGACCGACCGCGGGCCGACTGAAGATTGACAGAGGGTCGACTGAAGACCGACCGCGGGCCGATTGAAGATCGACAGAAGATCGACAGAGGGCCGACTGAAGATCGACAGAGGGCCAACTAAAGATTGACAGAGGGCCGACTGAAGATCGACAGAGGGCCGACTAAAGATTGACTGAGGGCCGACTGAAGATCGACAGAAGATCGACAGAGGGCCGACTGAAGATCGACAGAGGGCCGACTGAAGATCGACAGAGGGCCGACTAAAGATTGACTGAGGGCCGACTGAAGATCGACAGAAGATCGACAGAGGGCCAACTAAAGATTGACAGAGGGCCGACTGAAGATCGACAGAGGGCCGACTAAAGATTGACTGAGGGCCGACTGAAGATCGACAGAAGATCGACAGAGGGCCGACTGAAGATCGACAGAGGGCCGACTAAAGATTGACAGAGGGCCGACTGAAGATCGACAGAGGGCCGACTAAAGATTGACTGAGGGCCGACTGAAGATCGACAGAAGATCGACAGCGGGCCGACTGAAGATCGACAGAGGGCCGACTGAAGATCGACAGAGGGCCGACTGAAGATCGACAGAAGATCGACTGAGGGCCGACTGAAGATCGACAGAAGATCGACTGAGGGCCGACTGAAGATCGACTGAGGGCCGACTGAAGATCGACAGAAGATCGACTGAGGGCCGACTGAAGATCGACTGAGGGCCGACTGAAGATCGACAGAAGATCGACTGAGGGCCGATTGAAGATCGACAGAAGATCGACAGAGGGCCGACTGAAGATCGACAGAAGATCGTCAGAGGGCCGACTGAAGATCGACAGAAGATCGACAGCGGGCCGACTGAAGATTGACAGAAGATCGACTGAGGGCCGACTGAAGATCGACAGAAGATCGACAGAGGGCCGACTGAAGATCGACAGAGGGCCGACTGAAGATCGACAGAAGATCGACAGAGGGCCGACTGAAGATCGACAGAGGGCCGACTGACGATCGACAGAAGATCGACAGAGGGCCGACTGAAGATCGACAGAAGATCGACAGCGGGCCGACTGAAGATCGACAGAAGATCGACAGAGGGCCGACTGAAGATCGACAGAAGATCGACAGAGGGCCGACTGAAGATCGACAGAAGATCGACAGCGGGCCAACTGAAGATCGACAGAGGTCCGACTGAAGACCGACTGCGGGCTCAGAGACTCCGGGTCATTTAAACTGTTTGCTGTATGCTATCAGTTCACATCATATTGAGGTAACAAACTGAAACTTTGAATCAACGAGCTGTCACATGTGGTGTTCTGCTGAGAATGAGCATTTTAATTTAACAAGTTTGTGTTCGTTTCACTTTGTCTGAAAGTGAAAACCAGTTCTTAGCTTAGTTTCCAAACATCAACCATGAGCCCAAAAGGGATTTGGGGGATTTTGGAGGATTTGTGGGCAAAACAACAGAAAGTGTATCTTTATTAGCACTCTCCCACGGGCCAACCTGAGGAAGTAACTAAGTATAGAAAGACAAGGTGAACCGTTGAGTCACAGAAAAGAGTTTTTACTGAATGCCTAAATGTCCTCCTCTGGACTTTGACCTTTCAACCCACGACGGACAAAACCAGACTGAGGGAAAACACTCGAGGTGTTGGAGCAGCAGAGTAAATAAGCAAGCGATCCAGGAACAGGATTTTGTTTTGGGGCCGGTATTAGTGTCTCGGTCATGGACACTAATGGTCTCAGGATCAGAGGCTTTGAGGCTCAGTTTGTGGCATAATCTGTTGAATAATCTGACAGATTCCTGTGTTTACTCTCTCGGTGTCGGACAGGATGGGCATTATTGTTGATGTCAGGGACAAATCCGGGTCTGATCCCTCAGAGGACACCCTAACACAAAGATCCTTTCACATGACGCTTAACCAGCGCTCACTTAACCCTCATTAACTCATTATGTCTTTACGAGATGATGCTGCAGCAACACCACAGCAGGAGGGAAGTTTCCTCTTGAGGATTAACGAAGCACCTCAGGTTACATTTCACATGCTTTTACACTAACCAGAGAGAAACTCAATTCACTCTTCTTCATAGAGTTTTTACTACAGAATGAAATCAGCATTAACATTTTATTTCCCAACCAAGAAAGAGTAAATGTCTGTGTGACGCAGCGATGAGAGGATGAAGATCTGTCCTCTTCATCAGAGGTAGGAGGTTAACCAACCATCTAAGGACACCTTTAAAAGATTAGAAGGGTTTCGCTCCAAGAAAGCAACTTTGGTGAACTTTGACGTGTGAATCACCTCGTTGTCGTCACTCTGAGCGCTGACCTCTGATTGGACGGAGAGTGTTTCGTCTCTGCGTCACCATCCAGTTTAATATAAGCTCATCTGTCAGAGTCTAAATAGACAGAAGGACGTCAGACAGCTGTTGTTACCCTGAGGGGACTTACTGTCCTGTTAGCCACCGAGTTAACGAGCTAGCTCTTTACGCTCTCATCATTCACAAAGCTCTCGCTCTGTGGTCAACACAACTAAGAGTGACCAGTCTCCTGGTTGTTACCGTGCCACCATCACATAATGCCTTGCTCAGAGGTCGTGGCCACGTAAAATAACTGGTTCGTATATGAGAAGTTGCCGACTGACCAACCGTTGGTTTTTGACGGGTCGGGAGTGGAAACGAGTTGGAAACAAGGATCCAGGACGAGCGGCGGGCTTTAACTCTCCAGGGTCGACGGCCGCGCCGGCGCTTCTACACGGTGTTTACTTGATGTTTAGATTATTATCTCCGCGATAATACAGTACAGAAATATGGTTGAGATGTTGTCTGAATCTGTAGACTGTAGACACTTCCGTGTCCTAGTTCTCACGAGATCGTCTGTAGCTCACACAGCGAGCTGGGAGCATGGACGTGTCGTGTAATAACCAAATGTTGTAATATCGTTTTTTGAGTAGAAGTGATGTCTGTCACTCTACTTCCACCAACTGTTAGAGGGACTGAGTAAATGGGACTGAGTAATTACTTCATACTACAGATCAAGCTTCAAGGGATGTGTGCAAATGAAAAATGAACATTACAACCGTTTTTGTTTTCAAACTAAATATTAAATATATCGCTGAAAGTACGTCTCTAACTGTAAACGTTCTCTTCATACCTGAGTAGTTTATTTACTTTGAGGTAAAAACAAAAGAAGAGTCGACTGATGAATGAACTGATGACTCAAAGAGATGATTAGAGTTTTATTCTTTATATAAAGTTCATGTCAGACCTCGAAGACTCTGAAGAATGAGGAAGAGCATCGTCCTCTTCAGGCTCATGCATCAAATATAACACAACATATCATATTTAATATACTCCACGTATTGTAACTCCTCTTTCTATGCTGCATGTTCATACCAAGCATTAACACCACCTGCTACCTGTATTTCACAGGAAAAGAGTGTCACTCTGATGTGGAATTTCAAAATAAAAGCCCTCTGAAATGTCCACTATATGAGCTGATCCCACACATGAAGGTTCATCACACCGTTTTATTTATAGTGTTTATGATCATCTGACTTCTGGATCACTTCCTGTCTCTGCCACTGGACCACTCGGGCCTCCAGCCGTCTCCGTGGAATAAAGACAATGAAAAGACTCAAATGTATTAAATAACCTGTCCTGGGAGACAGGAGACAGGAGACAGGAGACCTCATCATCAGGAGACACCAGGACATGGAGATGTGTTCACGGACCAGCAGGAAGTCTGACAGTTGAACTCTGATCTTCATATCTAATCGTTGTCTTTATTGATCTGGTGATGTTTTATGTTGTGTGATGTCCCTCCTCTGAACACTGATGATGAGTCCCACAGGAAGACGTCTCCATAAGAAGGATGTCCCTCCTCTGAACACTGATGATGAGTCCCACAGGAAGACGTCTCCATAAGAAGGATGCAGGTCACAGAGTCCCTTTATGTCTCAATCACAACATTCACTCTAATGAGGAATGAACTTACTCACCTCCTCTGAACTTCTGGTGACTCTGAGACGTGTGAATTATGATGATTTATGATGACTTATGACTTAACACGACGTAACGAGAACCCGTCAACGTTTAAAGGACTACAGGAAGCGTCTGTTCTTTCCAGAAAGATCAAGTGTTTTACAGTAACTTACTGTAACTACAATTAACAGTGATTTGGTCAAGTGCTTTCATTTACCAACGTGCAAAACATACAATAAACATGTACAGTATGTGAGAGTATATATATATATATATATATATATATATATATACACATAGTAATACAGTATGTTTCCCACATTGCTACGTGGTTAACGTTGTGAAACGATGGGTTATGTTGGTTAATGTTGAAGAAAAGATCATAGTTTGTAACAGCAGACTTTCTAACGAACCTTCATGGAGTGAATGTTTACTTGTAGTTTTAAAATGAGACGTTCGTTGGTCCAACCCGCCATCCGTGGACTCATTATCATACAGAACCGGTCCGTCCATATGAGATGTCTCGTGTTCCGACCTATTGCAAAAGCATCCACGTTCAACATTTACGTGTTTTTTTCAGAAATGTACAATAACAACATTTGTGCCGGGCGACTGGGCTGGATGTTCCTGTGTTTCCTATGCTAAAGGAGATAGGAAAGGAAGCATTAATGCAGCCTTTAGAGAAAAAGACTGTATGAGAAGTGGACGTAGTCGCCATGACGTCACTCGTTGTGGATGTTCTGAAGCCTCCAGTTCTGTGTTTTGGTCGTCGCCATCTTGTTTTTCTGCAAGCAGTGAACAGGAAGTGACCGTATGTGGACTGAGGAGTGAAGTAGAGACCTGTCAATCACCCTGTAGCCCCGCCCTAAAGCATCCCCTGCTTTATGGTCTGTTTGACTCTAAATGGACCATAATTTACTAAATGAACATCATGCTGTATTGAAGAAGACTTGAAACCAGAGATTGAGACATAAACTCATGCTTACAATGTTTACTGAGGGAATAAATCAAGAGAGAAGTAGAGTCATTTTCTATAGACTTCTATACAACCAGAGGAGTCGCCCCCTGGTGGTCAGGAGAGAGAATGCAGCTTTAACACCTGAAGCTTTGACTTCTATACAACCAGAGGAGTCGCCCCCTGGTGGTCAGGAGAGAGAATGCAGCTTTAAGACATGAAGCTTTACTTCTATACAACCAGAGGAGCCCACCAGGGGGTCCAGCTCAGCCCGCCGGATGACTTTGCTAAGTGTGAAAATTACAGAAAGACATAAATTGCATTTCTATAAAAGTAGCTGCTATTCGTAATCAGTCCACTGGGGGGTCGCACTGTATCAGTATGCCATAGATAGACTGTAAAACAAGTAAAGAGTAAGAGTAGCGATTTACACTAAGAACCAGAACTAAACAGCAGATGGCATCAACCTGCCTTTTTTAATGTGTCCGGTCTTTTGCTGTGACACCCTCACCCCCCAAAGCTGTCTGTCAAAAAAGAGAAAAGTGGACACAGAGTGCAGAGTTTTCCAAGAAAAATGGACCACATCCTATTTTTTTACAGAGGTAACTGGAAAACCTGTGTGTTTGTTGTGTTCGCTGGAAGTTTCTGTGCTCAAAGAATATAATATTCGGCACTACTATGAGACTCACCATGGCGAAAAATACGACCGCTTGCAAGGACAACTGAGAAAAGAGAAGATAAATGACCTGCTAGCAAGTCTAAAGAAACAACAGTCCGTTTTTACCCGGAGCCGAGAGATAAGTGATGCAGCAGTGAAAGCTAGCTACCTTATTGCTAACGAAATAGCATCAGCCTCAAAGCCATACTGTGAGGGTGAGGTCGTGAAAACATACATGCTGAAGGCTGCAGAAATTGTTTCGCCCGAGAAGCGACAGGCTTTCCCAACATTAGCCTAACGAGGAATACTGTGACGGATAGGATTGCCGATCTTTCAGCAGATTTAAAGCCAAAAGAAGCATAAAGTCAAGTCATTTGTAGCATTTTCAGTTGCAATCGATGAGAGCACTGACATTACAGATGTTGCTCAACTGGCCATATTCATTCGTGGTGTTGATGAGACTTTGGCGGTCACCGAGGAGTTCCTTGAGTCGGTACCTTTGACAGACACCACTACAGCCAATGACATTTTTAGCGCTCTCGTTGAAGTGCTGGACCGGGTCGGAGTGGACCGGGTCGGAGTGGGCTGGACCGGGTCGGAGTGGGCTGAACCAGGTCAGACTGGACTGGGTCGGAGTGGACCGGGTCGGAGTGGACTGGACCGGGTCAGACTGGACCGGGTCAGAGTGGACTGGACCGGGTCGGAGTGGACTGGACCCGTGCTGTCAGTGTGGCTACAGACGGCGCACCATCAATGATCGGGAGAAAAACAGGCGTTGTGACGAAATTCAGGGAGAAAGTACAAGCTGCAAATGGAGGACAAAGTTTTGGGACATTTCACTGTATTTTGCACCAGGAGGTATATTGGGTTCCAAGTCGTTAAAAATGGATCACGTCATGAAAGTGGTTGTCCAAACTGTTAACTTCATCCGAGCCAGAGGGCTGAATCCCGTCAGTGTGCCAGCCTCCTCAGTGATACAGACATCAGCTACCACACTGAAGTAAGGCGGGAAGCCGAGGTGCCAGGCTGAAGCGGTCTTTTGATCTACGTGAGGAAATTGGACAGTTCATAGAGAAAAAGGGCAAACCTTTGCATGAATCAAAAAACCCAGAATGGCTGCAGGACCTTGCATTTATGGTGGATATTACAGAGCACTTGAATAACCTGAACAAGATGCTGCAAGGCCGTAAGAAAGTTGTCACACCATATTCTGACAGCATACGCACATTTAAGTTGAAGCTAACTTTGTGGGAGACACAGCTGCTCATTTCCCTCATCTAAGAAATGTGCAAATGACACGAGTCGCTACAAAGACAAAGTAGAGTGCTGCGGGAGTGTGAGCAGCGGTTTCAGGTCTTTGGTGAGCTTGAGACAGAGTTTGCAGTTTTTCGCTCGTCATTCACAGTTAAGGCTGCGGACCTGCCCGTCCACATACAGCTGGAGATAGTTGACTTACAATCTGATCAGGATTTAAAGGACAAATTTGCGTCGTCGAACTTGCACACATTTTATCAGTATCTTTTGCCAGGATACCCCAACTTGACCGCCCTGGCAGCAAAGGTTCTGAGCGTGTTTGGGACCACCCCCTGTGGACAAGTGTTCTCTGTAATAAACATCACAAACTCAAAGCTTCGCTCAACACTCACACACAAGCACTTGAATGATATTCTTAAATTGCTACTCAGGATTTTAAGCCTGATATTGATGCACTTGAGGGCTAAAAGATGTTTCAGGAGAAAATTAATCGGTGAGTTGACCTACTTCATGTAAGATAAGGCTTCAGACACTTTTCACAGTTCAGTTCTGTGAAAATAAAAACATACTGTTGAAAAGTTTGACACTGAACATTGTGCAATATAATGTCAATCAGCAGCTTCAGTACAAACGAGTTTGGTTTGATGGAACCCTGTGGCTCATGCACTGCCCCAACTTTTTTTCAATGTATAAATTCTATATTTTCAAGGCCAGAGGGGTAACTTAACCTCCTTACTTAATAGCTCCCACGTTTGTTTGTATTTTATGGTGAGTCACTTCAGGTGTACAGATAACTACACAGATATGGAAATGTTACATTTAAAATATTTTTTAGATCTTGAGAAGTTTATTTTGTTATAAAGTCAAATACAATATTTTTCAGTTCCAAATACCTGTGACTAAATGTTTTGCTCTGTAGATCAACTGTGATCTGAAGTTGTAATGCACATGTGTAAATGATAACCTGAAGCACAGTACTGGTGAAATTGCACTTGTTTTTCTAAATACATTTCAAGGGTTGTGAATCAGAATGTCTCTTAAGAATATGGAGGTTTATGAGTACAAACGTTTTGTAATTTTTTTAATCGATCCAGTAATTGCTTCAAAAACAGCGTAAATGCGATGTCTGCTCCGGAGGCAGCAGCGCTTGCTGCTCGCTTTGTGCCGTCACAAAGCAGATCCCCTCTCCAGAGGAGATCTGAGAGGAGATCTGAGAGGAGATCTGAGAGGAGATCTGAGAGGAGATCTGCAGAGGAGATCTGCAGAGGAGATCTGAGAGGAGATCTGAAGAGGAGATCTGAGAGGGGATCTGAGAGGAGATCTGAAGAGGAGATCTGAGAGGGGATCTGAGAGGAGATCTGAAGAGGAGATCTGAGAGGGGATCTGAGAGGAGATCTGAAGAGGAGATCTGAGAGGAGATCTGCAGAGGAGATCTGAGAGGAGATCTGAAGAGGAGATCTGAGAGGGGATCTGAGAGGAGATCTGAAGAGGAGATCTGAGAGGGGATCTGAGAGGAGATCTGAAGAGGAGATCTGAGAGGAGATCTGAGAGGAGATCTGCAGAGGAGATCTGAGAGGGGATCTGAGAGGAGAGCCCAGGCAGATACACAGTGGGCTGATGTCTGAGTTTTTGGTCTTTATGTTTCCAGTTTATTGTAGAAAGACCTTAAAATAGGGTTTATCATCCAAAAACCTTCACCAATGATTTATACATAGAGAAATATTGTCGTTATGTATGCGTTATTATGCTATGATTTTACTGGTCTGGCCCACTTGAGATCAAAGTGGGCCGTATGTGGCCCCTTAACTAAAATGAGGTTGACCCCCCCTGGGTTAGACCCTTCCATTCTGGGTCATTTCCCTCAGTTAGAACCCTTCTTAAGAGAACAACACAACAGAGAGGTTTGTGTAGAGAACCAGAAGAGAACCTTTGTGGGTGTCTCAGTGTCAGAAGGTGATAAAAACACCAGCTAATAAACGGCAGCTGGCAGCGAGCGTTGAACCGCCACGCGGGCGGTGTGAACAGTAACACCGCCCGCGCTGTACGAGCTGAACTTCGGAGGACTGAGTTGAATCAGAATGAGACGAGCACACCGGTGGAGGTCCTTGAGGACCATGAATGCTGTGTTTGTATTTGACGGCTCGGCGACATATTTCCCCTCCAAGGTAAAAACACTGATATAGATTCTCGTGCTCGGAGCGCATGACGAGCAGATCCACACTGAGACTGTTGTTCATCTGAAGAACTCAAACCTCCAGGAGACCAGTTATACAACATGTTGATTTCTACACTGAACGTTTTGTCCACATGAGACAAAAATCACACGCCAAGAAGATGAAACAGATTCGAGATGAATTAATAGAATGGAATGATTCATTTTTTTAGAATGAGTCATGTAATTTAGGATTATGTCAACAGGTCTTGTCTCGTGTGGACGAGTGTTTGTGGATTTCAACTTAATAACCAGCTTGTTTCCGGTGAAGTCTGAAGCTTTGTGGACCTGCTGAAGTCTTTCTGATCACATGTAACTCAGCTGAGTCGCAGCTCGGACGTCAACGTGAGTCTGAATGTTCATCTTTTGAGTCTGTTTGTCCTCTTTTAGCCACGAGAGCAAACATGTGACACAGACGATGACGATGATGAAGGTCTTCTCTGTGTTTTTTTGTGTATTTCATTATGATGTTTTTCTTCCTCTGTGTTCCGGAGAAGAATTGACTATTAAATTAAATACAATTTAATTTAATTTATGTTGTATAGCCCAAAATCACAAATTACAAAGTATCCTCAGAGGGCTTTACAATCTGTACACATACGTCATCCTCTGACCTTCGACCCTCTCATCGGCACAGGAACAACTCCCTCAAATAACTCTAAATGCTTCTGCAGGAGCAGAGGAGACCCTCTGCTGCTCAGTAAACCTGTTTAACCTCAACGGGTGGTCCTGCTCTAAGAGGACACCCAGGTTTGCCCCCCCACCCACTTGTCTAAACCTAGTTTAGTTGTCTCAACCTAACTGAGTAGGAGTGTATCAGTGTCTCATCAACCGATTGGCTACTGCCTCAGGCAGACTCTGATCAGTGATTGGCTCTAATCGACGTCAATCAAATTCAATTCAATTTATTTTTGTATAGCCCAAAATCACAAATTCTCCTCAGAGGGCTTTACAATCTGTACACAACGACATCCTCTGTCCCAGAACCTCTCATCGACTCAGGAAGAACTCCCCCCAAAAAACCCTATCAACAGGGAGAAAAATGGAAGAAACCTTCAGGAGAGCAGCAGAGGAGGATCCTCTCCCAGGATGGACAGAGTACCAAAATATATGTGATGTGTACAGAATGAACAGCATAACAGAGTTACAACACGTTCAATTCACATGACAGAAATGATTCATGTAATAATAGCAGTAGGTGACGGGGAGGACCACAGCAGGACTTAGGACCAGGGTCCAGATTTAACCACGATCCATAGAAACCTGCGAGGCGAGAAGGCACAAAGACCTCGGGGATGGAGCAGAGTTAGTAATGTGCATTTATGGCGCATGAATTCATACAGAAGGTAAAATAGAAAAGAATGTGCATCAGTAGGGTCACGGCAGGAACCAGGAACCAGGAGGCAGGACCAGGGTCCAGTTGTCCCCCAGCAGTCTAGTCCTATAGCAGCATATCAAGGGGCTGGAAAGAATGGACCAGAGAAAACCTGAGCCAGCGCTAACTATAAACCTGAGCCAGCCCTAACTATAAACCTGAGCCAGCCCTAACTATAAACCTGAGCCAGCCCTAACTATAAACCTGAGCCAGCCCTAACTATAAACCTGAGCCAGCCCTAACTATAAACCTGAGCCAGCCCTAACTATAAGCGCTATCAAAGAGGAAAGTCTTAAGTCTACTCTTAAATGTGGTCACTGTGTCTGCCCCCCGGACTGAAAGTGGAAGCTGGTTCCATAGAAGAGGAGCTTGATAACTGAAGGCTCTGGCTCCCATCCTACTTTTTAAGACTCTAGGAACCACAAGCAGCCCCGCATTCAGTGAGCGCAGCTCTCTAGTGGGGAAATATGGTACTATGAGATCCTTAAGATATGATGGTGCCTCACCAATTAAGGCTTTGTAGGTGAGGAGAAGGATTTTAAATTTGACTCTGGATTTTACAGGGAGCCAGTGAAGAGAAGCTAAGACAGGAGTAATATGATCTCTTCTCTTAGTTTTTGTTAGTACACGAGCTGCAGCATTCTGGATCAACTGGAGAGATTTAAGAGACTTATTAGAGCAGCCTGATAATAAGGAGTTACAGTAGTCCAGTCTAGAAGTAACAAATGCTTGAACAAATTTTTCTGCATCGCTTTGAGACAGGATGTGTCTAATTTAACACAGTCCTTGAGATTTGTTTTACGTGAGAGTTAAAGGACAAGTCCTGATCAAAGACAACTCCGAGATTCTTTACGGTGGTGCTGGATGCCAGGGCAATGCCATCTAGAGAAACCACATCATTAGATAGTTGATTCCGGAGGTGTTCTGGGCCTAGTAAAATAACTTCAGTTTTGTCTGAGTTTAACATCAGGAAGTTGCAGGTCATCCATGTTGTTATATCTTTGAGACATGCTTGAAGTTTAGCAAGCTGGTTGGTTTCGTCTGGCTTGATCGATAGATATAATTGAGTATCATCAGCATAACAATGAAGATTTATGGAGTGTTTTCTGATCATATTGCCCAAAGGAAGCATGTATAAGGTCAATTAGACTCTGATCAGTGATTGGCTGTTCTCGAAGTCAGTCAGGGAGATTCTGATCAGTGATTGGCTCTTGAGCCCGCGACCAAGTTCTGGCTTCACGACGAAGAAACAATGGCGGACGCGTCACTGCATCGCGTGAGGGCTAAACTTTCAACTTTATAAACTTTACCAAACTGGTAAGTGAATCTTTTAACGATGTATTAAACACGACATGTCTCGAGTGAAAGCTGAGTGACTTTCGGTTGCTTTGTCAAACTAACTCGTCCATGTTGTAATGAGCCGTGGATCCGGGTCCAGCTCTGCTCCTGAGTCCGGTCGGTAGATCCAGCCAGGTGCATCAAGCCTTAATGAGCTTGATTTAACTCATTTACATTTAGCTCAATCGGCATTTTATTTTTGCTAATTAATAGTCTGCCTCCGAAGAGCGAGGACCGCTCAATCAACCCCACCTGAGCCCCACCTTACCCAGACAGGACAGAATAACCTATGAAATCCATCTCTCATGGATGTATGATATATAGGTTTGGGCATCCTGCTGCTCCTTCCTCAATCACTCCTCTATTCTGTAGGGATGCTTTTTGAGCTTAAGATATGTCACTGTTAATTAATCATCCAACTTTGAAACTTAATGTAATTGTTATTGCTATCCTCACTATTAATACAGATTTGTTTATTACTTAATACTCAGCATGTTCTCTGGAAACTATTGCAGCAAAGATGACAGAGAGAAGGAGGAGAGACTCCTGAGCAGGAGCATGGACCTCATCATTCTGAGACTCATCTCTTCTAGAAGGAATTTAAAGGTAAGTTTTTCATTGTTGTTTGGACACCACTGACATAGAGGCAAATGTGATGATGACACTCTTCCTGTGTTGTAAATATGAATTTTCTATACACTGTGAATCCATAACGTGCAAGTGTTTTTCACTGTAGCCCATCTACCGTACAATCCGCTTAATATTTACAACACAGGAAGAGCCAGAGCCTTCAGCCTGAGCATTAAGGCACGGAGCCTTCAGCCTGAGCATTAAGGTACGGAGCATTCAGCCTGAGCATTAAGGCACGGAGCCTTCAGCCTGAGCATTAAGGTACGGAGCCTTCAGCCTGAGCATTAAGGTACGGAGCCTTCAGCCTGAGCATTAAGGTACGGAGCATTCAGCCTGAGCATTAAGGTACGGAGCATTCAGCCTGAGCATTAAGGTACGGAGCATTCAGCCTGAGCATTAAGGCACGGAGCCTTCAGCCTGAGCATTAAGGCACGGAGCCTTCAGCCTGAGCATTAAGGTACAGCTAACCTGCTCTCTCTTATTTCCTGTCAATAACCATCAAAACTGAACAAACTAATTCCCTCATGTTGACCTGAGTTCCAGAGTGAGTCCTTATCTAAAGTATCTAAAGCTCAGTCAATCACAAGTGTGAGGGTGTGGGAAAAAGATGTAACTGATGATCCTACAGGAAGCTTCAAACTTGTACTTCTGGATGATGCTCCTTCCTGTCAGTCATTTAATTTATCATGGTGCTGACACTTAAACACTGGTTATGGTTCTAAGTCTTATAATGAAGTTAACATAAGTTTTGGAGTTGAAGAATGATGAGTTTGAATGAGTTTAACTGTCAGCAGCAATGCTCTCTGCGTCTCCACACTTCAGGTCAAACACAAGCTGATGGGGAGTTTTAGAATACTTGGTAAAGTAAAGTGTGTCCTTTGAGGACACCTGCTCTGTGAGGACACCTGCTCTGAGAGGACACCTGCTCTGTGAGGACACCTGCTCTGTGAGGACACCTGCTCTGTGAGGACACCTGCTCTGAGAGGACACCTGCTCTGTGAGGACACCTGCTCTGTGAGGACACCTGCTCTGTGATGAGGACACCTGCTCTGTGAGGACACCTGCTCTGAGAGGACACCTGCTCTGTGAGGACACCTGCTCTGAGAGGACACCTGCTCTGTGAGGACACCTGCTCTGTGATGACACCTGCATTTAATGTGCACAGAGACAACCCCTTCTATCTGGAGGGCCAAGGGGCCCCTCCTCTAGCTTCTATAGGGGACAGGACTGTATCATGGGCCCTCATCTAGCTTCTATAGGGAACAGGACTGCATCAGAGGGCCCCTCCTCTAGCTTCTATAGGGGACAGGACTGCATCAGGGGGGCCCTCCTCTAGCTTCTATAGGGGACAGGACTGTATCAGAGGGGGCCTCCTCTAGCTTCTATAGGGGACAGGACTGCATCAGGGGGCCCCTCCTGTAGCTTCTATAGGGGACAGGACTGTATCAGGGGGGCCCTCCTCTAGCTTCTATAGGGGACAGGACTGTATCAGGGGGGCCCTCCTCTAGCTTCTATAGGAGACAGGACTGTATCAGGGGGGCCCCCCTCTAGCTTCTATAGGGGACAGGACTGCATCAGGGGGCCCCTCCTTTAGCTTCTGTAGGGGACAGGACTGTATCAGGGGGCCCCTCCTGTAGCTTCTGTAGGGGATAGGACTGTATCAAGGGGGCCCTCCTCAAGCTTCTATAGGGGACAGGACTGTATCAGGGGGCACCTCCTCTAGCTTCTTCTTGGTCACCAGCTCCAAAGGTAGGACTCATCCATTCATCCCTTACCGCTTGTCTCTCAGGGTCGCAGTTACAACAGTGTGGCACTGCAGTCCAGGCACTGCCGCACTACATTTAATCAGATCAAATTATGTTATGTGGAGGTGTGCACAGATTTTCCGTGAACTGTTGTATGTAGTACAACAGAGATACTGTTCCTACATGAGCGGACACAAACAAAACACTTCGTAAATGCATTTTCGTGTGTACGATAGTCTTTAGTCCATTAGTGACCACTTTACAGTACTTGATACAGTACCAGTTTTGAGAACCGTTAACTGCAACAGTTGCAGTTCAGGTCTCTGAGGCTCTGGTTCAGGTCTCAGACATTCTAGTTCAGATCTCAGAGGATAAGGCTCTGGTTCAGGTCTCAGAGGGTCTGGTTCAGGTCTCAGAGGCCCTGGTTCAGGTCTCAGAGGATAAGGCTCTGGTTCAGGTCTCAAAGGCTCTGGTTCAGGTCTCAAAGGGTCTGGTTCAGGTCTCAGCGGGTCCGGTTCAGGTCTCAGAGGCTCTGGTACAGGTCTCGGAGGCTTTGGTTCAGGTCTTGGAGGCCCTGGTTCAGGTCTCAAAGGGTCTGGTTCAGGTCTCAGAGGCACTGGTTCAGGTCTCAGCGGGTCCGGTTCAGGTCTCGGAGGATCTGGTTCAGGTTTCGGAGGCCCTGGTTCAGGTCTCAAAGGGTCTGGTTCAGGTCTCAAAGGCACTGGTTCAGGTCTCAGCGGGTCCGGTTCAGGTCTCAGAGACTCTGGTTCAGGTCTCAGAGACTCTGGTTCAGGTCTCATAGGCCCTGGTTTAGGTCTCAGAGGCCCTGGTTTAGGTATCAGATGCTCTGGTTCATGTCTCAGAGGATCTGGTTCAGGTCTCAAAGGGTCTGGTTCAGGTCTCAGAGGCCTTGGTTCAGGTCTCAGAGGCTCTGGTTCAGGTATCAGAAGCCCTGGTTCAGGTTTCAGAGGTTCTGGTTCTGGTCTCAGAGGCTCTGGTTCAGGTTTCAGAGGTTCTGGTTCAGGTCTCTGAGGCTCTGGTTCAGGTCTCAGAGGCTCTGTTTCAGGTCTCAGAGGCCCTGGTTCAGGTCTCAGAGGCTCTGGTTCACTCTGGTTCAGGTCTCAGAGGCTCTGGTTCAGGTATCAGAGGCCCTGCTTCAGGTCTCTGAGGCTCTGGTTCAGGTCTCAGAGGCTCTGTTTCAGGTCTCAGAGGCCCTGGTTCAGGTCTCAGAGGTTCTGGTTCTGGTCTCAGAGGCTCTGATTCAGGTTTCAGAGGTTCTGGTTCAGGTCTCTGAGGCCCTGGTTTAGGTATCAGATGCTCTGGTTCAGGTCTCAGAGGATCTGGTTCAGGTCTCAAAGGGTCTGGTTCAGGTCTCAGCGGGTCCGGTTCAGGTCTCAGACTCTGGTTCAGGTCTCAGGGGCTCTGGATCAGGTCTCAGAGGCCCTGGTTCAGGTATCAGATGCTCTTGTTCAGGTCTCAGAGGATCTGGTTCAGGTCTCATAGTCCCTGGTTCAGGTCTCAGTGGGTCCGGTTTAGGTCTCAGAGGCTCTGGTTCAGGTCTCGGATGCTCTGGTTCAGTGCTCGGAGGCTCTGGTTCAGGTCTCAGAGGATGAGGCTCTGGTTCAGGTCTCAGAGGCTCTGGTTCATGTGTTCTCATGAATTCATTTGTGGTCATGTCGTTTGGAGCAGAAACACCGACAGTGTGTTTGAATATTATTCATGAAAAGCTTTAAAGACTGTTTTACCAGACACAAACTTCCTCTCCCTTTAAATAAAGTCTTTGGAACTGAAGTGGCTCATTTACAGCGTGACTCACTGAACTGAGTCATAAAAGGTTTTTAAGAGGCCAGAAAATGGAAAGCAGCAGAGTTCAGTTTAAATGATGTAAAGACTCTTTTAATGAAGCCTGTCTTTATGCCTACGTGGGCCGTGTGGCTCATAAAGTCTGTTTATAGAGTAGAACTTTGTCCCACAAACAAACACCATGAACCTGCAGCGGGGACTCTTCATGTCTCCCGTGAGGACAACCTGAGCACCAATCAGAAAGCTGCTTCAGCTCTTCTAATAGTTTTAGAGTTCATCATGTGGCTGCTGGTCCAAGTTTCACCTCTCAAGTCTTTAGGATGCTAAATATTAAGTTTCTGTTGCCTCTAACGGCTCTCAACATGGAGGAAGCTGAGCCAGCTAACAGAGCTAACAGTGCTAACAGTGCTAATATAGCTAACAGTGCTGACAGAGCTAATGTAGTTGACAGTGCTAACATAGTAAATATAGCAAACAGTGCTAACAGTGCTAATATAGCTAATAGTGCTAACAGAGACAAGTGTTTACTTTAGCACTTTTATTTAACAATTACACTGGTTTATCAGACTTGTATCAGAAGGATGCTGATAATTATTAAAAAACAAAAACAAAAAAGTAAAAATGAGAATCAAGAAAGTAAAAATAAATAAAGATGAATCAAAACATAATTGTGTGAATGATAATTGTAGCGTGACAGCGCTTTGAAAGGAGCTCTTTACCTTTCTAAAGTATTTTGAACTTCATGTCTTCATTCACACGTTCACACAGACAGACGAGAGGAGCTCAGCCTCATGCAGGACCTTCAGCTCAGGACTCAGGAGACCTTAACCTCCAGGCTTTCCTTCGTTTGGCCTCCTCATAACTCTGTGATACTCATCAGCTGGAAAAGGTTTCTATTTTTTTATATTTATTATTGTCTGAATGAAAATAGAAGGAATCTCTTAGCCATGAAGATCCATTTGATTTAATCCACTGAGTTTGATTTGATGATAAAAAACAAACTATGAATCATAGAGGATATTGATTGTGTCTTTCTGCTTTATCCATTCCATTTCATCCATCCATTATCCTCCGCTTATCCGGGGTCGGGTCGCGGTGGCAGCAGGCCTAGCAGGCCGACCCAGGCTTCCCTCTCACCCGCAACACGTTCCAGCCCGTTCTGGGGGATCCCGAGGCGTTCCCAGGCCAGCTGGGAGATATAATCCCTCCAGCGTGTCCTGGGTCTTCCCCGGGGCCTCCTACCAGTTGGGCGTGCCTGGAAAACCTCTAACGGGAGGCGTCCAGGAGGCATCCTGATCAGATGCCCGAACCACCTCAGCTGACTCCTTTCGATACGAAGGAGTAGCGCCTCAACTCCAAGTTCCCTCCGGATGTCCGAGCTCCTTACCCTATCTCTAAGGCTGAGCCCGGCCACCCTACGGAGAAAACTCATTTCGGCCGCTTGTATCCGAGACCTCGTTCTTTCGGTCACGACCCAGAGTTCGTGACCCTAGGTGAGGGTCGGAACGTAGACTGCCCAGTAAATTGAGAGCTTTGCCTTCCGGCTCAGCTCCCTCTTCACCAAGACGGTCCGGTGCAGCGCCTGTTTTACTGCTGCAGCCGCACCGATCCGCCGGTCGATCTCCCGCTCCATCTTACCCTCACTCGTGAACAAGACCCCGAGATACTTGAACTCCTTCGCTTGCGGCAGGCACTGCGTCCCCACCCGGAGGGAGCAATCCACCGGTTTCCGGCAGAGCACCATGGCCTCGGATTTGGATGTGCTTACCCTCATCCCCGCCGCGTCACACTCGGCTGCAAATCGCCCCAGTGAATGCTGGAGGTCATGGTCCGAAGAGGCTAACAGGACCACATCATCTGCGAACAGCAGAGAGGCGATCCCGAGACCCCGAACCCGACGTTCTCCTCCCCCCGGCTACGCCTAGATATCCTGTCCATGAAAGTCACGAACAGGACCGGTGATAAAGGGCAGCCCTGGCGGAGGCCAACACCCACCGGGAACGCGTCTGACTTATTGCCGAGAATACGAACACAGCTCCTACTGCAGTCGTACAGAGATCGGATGGCCCGTTGTAACGGGTCCGGCACCCCATACTCCCGCAGCACCCCCCACAAAAACCCCCGAGGGACCCGGTCGAAGGCCTTCTCCAAGTCCACAAAACACATGTAGACTGGTTGGGCAAACTCCCAGAGCCCCTCCAGTAGTCTTGCGAGGGTAAAGAGCTGGTCCACTGTTCCACGACCGGGACGGAATCCGCACTGCTCCTCTTGAATCCGAGGTTCGACAATCGGTCGGAGCCTCCTTTCCAGCACCCTGGCATACACTTTCCCCGGGAGGCTGAGTAGTGTGATACCCCGATAATTCGAGCACACTCTCCGGTCCCCCTTTTTGAAAATGGGAACCACCACCCCAGTCTGCCAGTCCATGGGCACTGTTCCTGACCCCCATGCGACATTGAAAAGGCGTGTCAGCCAAGAAAGCCCAACAACGTCCAGCGCCTTCAGCATCTCAGGGCGAATCTCATCCACCCCCGGCGCCTTGCCACCAAGGAGCTTATTGACTACCTTAGTGGCCTCTGCCAAGGATATGGATGCGACCCCCCCCCAAGTCGTCAGGCGCTGCCTCCTCTCTAGAGGACATGTTGGCCGGGTTTAGGAGTTCCTCAAAGTGCTCTTTCCACCGCCCGACGATGTCCCCCGTCCGGGTCAGCAGTTCCCCCCCCGTGCTGAGCACAGCCTGGGGTAAGCCCTGCTTTCCCTTCCTGAGCCGTTGGATGGTTTGCCAGAACTTCCTTGAGGCCAACCGAAAGTCCTTCTCCATGGCCTCCCCGAACTCCTCCCATGCCCGAGTTTTAGCGTCCACGACCACCGCAGCTGCAGCCCTTTTGGCCTGCCGGTACCTCTCCGCTGTTTCAGGAGACCCCCGAGCCAACCAGGCCCGAAAGGCCTCCTTCTTCAGTTTGACGGCTTCCCTCACCCCCGGTGTCCACCACCGGGTTCTCGGGTTACCGCCACGACAGGCACCGGTGACCTTCCGACCACAGCTCCTAGCGGCCGCGTCCACAATAGAGGCTTTGAACATGGTCCACTCGGATTCCATGTCCCCAGCCTCCCTTGGGATGTGTGAGAAGTTCTTCCGGAGGTGGGAGTTGAAGACCTCCCGGACAGGATCCTCTACCAGACGTTCCCAGTTCACCCTCACTACACGTTTGGGCTTGCCGGGTCTCTCCAGCCGATTCCCCTGCCATCTGATCCAACTCACCACCAGGTGGTGATCAGTTGACAGCTCTGCTCCTCTCTTCACCCGAGTGTCCAAGACATACGGCCGCAGATCAGATGAAACGATTACAAAGTCGATCATTGATCTACGGCCTAAGGTGTTCTGGTACCAGGTACACTTATGAGCCACCCTATGTTCGAACATGGTGTTCGTTATGGACAAACCGTGGCTAGCACAAAAGTCCAACAGCGAGACACCACTCGGGTTCAGATCAGGCAAGCCGTTCCTCCCAATCACCCCCCGCCAGGTTTCTCTGTCGTTGTCTCTCACCCTGGGCAACTCCAGAAAAGGACAAAGTCCAACCTTTCTCCAGGAGCTTGGTTCCAGAGCCAGTGCTGTGCGTGGAGGTGAGGCCAACTATATCTAGCTGGTACCGCTCCACCTCCCGCACCAGCTCCGGCTCTTTCCCCGCTAGCGAGGTGACGTTCCACGTCCCTAGAGCTAGTCTATGCCGCCGGCGATCAGCTCGCCCAGGCCCCCTGCCCGGCCTGCCGCCCGGTCCACATAGCACCCGACCCCGATGCTTATCCCTGCGGGTGGTGGGTCCACAGGGTGGCTGCTCCATGATGTTTCTTCGGGCTGAGCCCGACCGGGCCCCATGGGCGAAGGCCCGGCCACCAGACGCTCGCCTACGAGCTCCCCTCCCGGGTCTGGCTCCGGGAGGGTGCCCCGGTTTCCCTGGTCCGGGCGAGGTGGCCTTAGTCCGTGTGCTGCTGTTCATCGGGGTTTTTGAACCGCTCTTAGTCTGGACTCTCCCCTGCGACCTGTTTGTCTTGGGAGACCCTGCCAGGGGCTGATGCCCCGGACAACATAGCTACCAGGATCACTGAGCCACTCAAACTCCTCCACCACGTTAAGGTAGCGATTCACGGAGGAGAGTCTTTCTGCTTTAATGAAACATCAATCCCTGAATGAGATGAGGTCGTCCAGTGATGACGGAGCGAGAGAAGAAGAAGCAGCTTCCTGTTGTCGCTCTGATGGCAGAGCGCCATCATGTACAGAGAACGTGACAAGATTCACTGGACATGTTGTCCTGGACGAGGGAACCCCCGACATGTGTGTGTGTGTGTGTGTGTGTGTGTGTTTTTTGGGGATGGGGGGGGGGGGGCATTACTGAGACCAGACACCTGTTGTTGATCTAATGTTTCTCTGTTATTAAGAAGTTATCTACTGTCTTTAACCCTCTAGGGTCTGAGGGCATTTTCCCGATTTTTACATATTTTCTTAAATTCACCTTTGAAGGTACTTGCATATGAGACATACCCATGTGTTGTATATCATAATTTGCAGAACAATCTCAGCTATCTATATAATGAGGCACCAGTTGTCCTAAGGCACTGTGTAAAGAGATCATTTGGCCACAAAGCTGAAAAATTGAAGTCCGATTTTTTAAATTCTTCAAATCTCTTGTGCAAATGAAAAATGAACATTACAACAGTTTTTGTTTTCAAACTAAATATTAACTATATCGTTGAAAGTACGTCGCTAACTGTAAACTTTCTCTTCGTACTTCCTCTCTTCTCTCTGAGCTCTCGATGCAGACTGAATGAAAACGTCAGTGTTTCTGTAGGTGATGTGGTGGGTAGGTCCTTAGTGATTTACTGAGTGTCCATTGGTTAGTTTCATACAAAGATGTTGATGGACACATGAATCCACAAATGACGGTGAGAGGCAGAGCTCGACACCCACGAATCACACAACACGTCGATGCTCCTGGCGCGCTGTGTGAGTCACGTACGATCTCGTGGGAACTATGACACGGATGTGGAGAATCTACAGATTCCGACAACATCTCAACCATATTTCTGTGACGTATTATCGCGGAGCAATTAATTTAAACATCGAGTAAACACCGCTCGATCCGTCGGCCCCAGCGAGTTAACAGCTCATCACAAAGAGCCTGGTCATGTGACACAACAACCTCCGGTAAATTTTGACTTTCACCAGTTAACTAGAGAACATTTTGTCTTTCATTAGTTAACTAGAGAACATTTTGTCTTTCATTAGTTAACTAGATAACATTTTGACTTTCACTAGTTAACTAGAGAACATTTTGACTTTCCCTAGTTAACTAGATAACATTGTGACTTTCACTCGTTAACTAGAGAACATTTAGTCTTTCATTAGTTAACTAGATAACATTTTGACTTTCACTAGTTAACTAGATAACATTTTGACTTTCACTAGTTAACTAGAGAACATTTTGTCTTTCATTAGTTAACTAGATAACATTTTGACTTTCACTAGTTAACTAGATAACATTTTGACTTTCACTAGTTAACTAGTGGAGGAAACTGACATCTGACATCAAGATACATGAGGAGTAAAAGCTTATAAAAGTTTGTATGAAACCTCTAAGTAGAAACTGGAGAAGAAAAATACATAAAACATAATGTATTAAATAATACATTTATTTATTTAATGATAACAAAATGATAATATAAATGTAGCAGACTGAATTAAAAAATAATGTCAAGTAAAGTGAAAATCCTGCCTTGATGACTCAAACCTTTAAACTCATCATCACCATCACCTTCGTCATTCATGACAGATGGACTAATGATGGTCACCATCACTTATTTTTTTTTAAATTATAAAAAACAAACACAGAAGACACACACACACAGGTTACTCTACCTGTGTTAAGTGTACGAATACAATAGTACTCTGTACCTGCTACAGTTTGGTGGGTAAACATTTAATGTAAATAGAAACCTGGTTAATGAAACGTGTTTTCAGATTGAACTTGTTTCTCGCTGTGGGGAAGAAAAAGATTTAAATACAGTTCAAGAAAAGATCCTTAAAGAACAAAGACATGAAAAAGAGTGTGTGGGGTGATTGTGCTCCAAAGCCTTCGTCCTGTGAGTGTTCACTTTGACCCGACACCACTAAACCTGAACTAAACGTTCTGACCTGCATATGATCAGGATCAGCACGAGGACCCGCTTTACGCCTCTTATGAGTAATCCTGATCATAATGTGCTAATTGTTCCCAAATGTTCAGAGGGGAGGAGGACGTCGACCCAAACAGTCTCTCTCTCTCTCTCACACACACACACACACACACACACACACACACACACACACACACACACACACACACACACACACACACACACACACTATAGAAATGTTCAGAACTTGACCTGATATATAAAGCTGAGTACTGATCTGAGATCAGCCAGCAGATCGACTCACCTGCTGACCTGGAGAGAATTTAATAATAAAGTACTGTTCACTAGTAGAGTAGGTAGTATTCAGGTACACTGTTCTCCACCTGTTCAGGTACTCTGTACTCTACCTAGTAGTAGATGTAGTACCTGGTACACAGCCCTCCTCTGATGTAGTTTCGAATATCAGATAAACAAGAAAAACGCTAAAAGGAGAGAAAACAAGAAGCTATGTGTCTGAACTGTAACATGACAGGAAGATAGAACCAGTTAATAAAGGGCAGTCAATGTCTCACAGTAGAAGCAGAGCCACAGTAGAACCAAAGCAACAGTGGAACCAGAGCAACAGTGGAACCAGAGCAACATGGGAACCAGAGCAACAGTGGAAACCAGAGCAACGTGGGAACCAGAGCAACAGTGGAACCAGAGCAACGTGGGGACTAGAGCTACGTGGGGACCAGAGCAACAGTGGAACCAGAGCAACATGGGAACTAGAGCAACATGGGAAAAAGAGCAACAGTGGGAACCAGAGCAACAGTAGAACCAGAGCCACATTGGAATCAGAGCCACATTGGAACCAGAGCCACAGTGGAACCAGAGCAACAGTGGAACCAGAGCAACAGAGGAACCCCTTCAGACCAGAATCTACAGTTTTCTTTTAAATGGTCACCTTTTATGTATTTTTAGAGACAAAGTTTAGTTTTAGTGTCGTCTGAGTTCATGATTCTTCAACGAGTCAATACACGAACGCTCACATTCCACTCAGGATTAACTCTATGAGGGGGGGAGCGGGGAGAAGAGAGGGGGGGGGGGTACCAGTAAGGACACATGCACATGCTCCAGGAGTCACACTTGATTGCATTCAATCTTAATCTAAATGCGCACACACACACACACACACACACACACACACACACACACACAAATCTGTGTTTCCTGGAGACTCAACTGAACCTAAACAATGAACAAACAGGGACCCGACTTTTGTTTTCAATTAAATGGTCTTTAGTCGGATAGTCGTCCTCAGAGGACGTCTTACATACTGAAGGGACGTCTTACCTGAAAGGAGGGACATCCTGTCTGCTGGAGGGACGTCTTACCTGCAGGAGGGACGTCTTACCTGCAGGAGGGACGTCTTCCCTGCAGGAGGGACGTCCTGTCTGCTGGAGGGACGTCTTACCTGCAGGACGGACGTCTTACCTGCTGGAGGGACGTCCTTTCTGCTGGAGGGACGTCTTACTTGCAGGAGGGACGTCTTACCTGCGGGAGGGACGTCTTACTTGAGGGAGGGACGTCCTGTCTGCTGGAGGGACGTCCTGTCTGCAAAAGGGACGTCCTATCTGCTGGAGGGACGTCTTACCTGCAGGAGGGACGTCTTACCTGCTGGAGGGACGTCTTACCTGCAGGAGGGACGTCTTACCTGCGGGAGGGACGTCTTACCTGCGGGAGGGACGTCCTGTCTGCTGGAGGGACGTCCTGTCTGCAAAAGGGACGTCCTATCTGCTGGAGGGACGTCTTACCTGCTGGGCGTCTTACCTGCAGGAAGGACGTCCTGACTGCAGGAGGGACGTCTTACCTGCTGGAGGGACGTCCTGACTGCAGAGGGACGTCTTACCTGCTGGAGGGCGTCTTACCTGCAGGAGGGCGTACCTGCTGCAGCGTCTGATGCTGGAGGGCGTCTTACCTGCAGGAGGGACGCTCTCAGGGAGGGACGTCTTACCTGCGGGAGGGACGTCTTACCTGCGGGAGGGACGTCCTGTCTGCTGGAGGGACGTCCTGTCTGCAAAAGGGACGTCCTATCTGCTGGAGGGACGTCTTACCTGCAGGAGGGACGTCCTGACTGCAGGAGGGACGTCTTACCTGCTGGAGGGACGTCCTGACTGCAGGAGGGACGTCTTACCTGCAAAAGGGACGTCCTATCTGCTGGAGGGACGTCTTACCTGCAGGAGGGACGTCTTACTTGCAGGAGGGACGTCTTACCTGCAGAAGGGACGTCCTGACTGCAGGAGGGACGTCTTACCTGCAGGAGGGACGTCCTGACTGCAGGAGGGACGTCCTGTCTCCTGGAGGGACGTCTTACTTGCAGGAGGGATGTCCTGTCTGCTGGAGGGACGTCTTACCTGCAGGAGGGAAGTCTTACCTGCAGGAGGGACGTCCTTTCTGCTGGAGGGACGTCTTACTTGCGGGAGGGACGTCTTACCTGCGGGAGGGACGTCTTACCTGCGGGAGGGACGTCCTGTCTGCTGGAGGGACGTCTTACTTGCAGGAGGGACTTCCTTTCTGCTGGAGGGACGTCTTACTTGCAGGAGGGACGTCTTACCTGCTGGAGGGACGTCTTACCGGCTGGAGGGACGTCCTTTCTGCTGGAGGGACGTCTTACTTGCAGGAGGGACGTCTTACCTGCAGGAGGGACGTCCTTTCTGCTGGAGGGACGTCTTACTTGTAGGAGGGACGTCTTACCTGCTGGACGGACGTCTTACCTGCGGGAGGGACGTCTTACTTGCATGAGGTACGTCTTACCTGCGGGAGGGACGTCTTACCTGCAGGAGGGACGTCCTTTCTGCTGGAGGGACGTCTTACTTGCAGGAGGGACGTCTTACCTGCAAAAGGGATGTCCTGCCTGCTGGAGGGACGTCTTACCTGCAGGAGGTACGTCTTACCTGCAGGAGGGACGTCCTTTCTGCTGGATGGACGTCTTACTTGTAGGAGGGAAGTCTTACCTGCTGGACGGACGTCTTACCTGCGGGAGGGACGTCCTGTCTGCTGGAGGGACGTCTTACTTGCATGAGGTACGTCTTACCTGCCTAAGGGACTTCCTTTCTCCTGGAGGGACGTCTTACTTGCAGGAGGGACGTCTTACTTGCAGGAGGGACGTCTTACCTGCTGGAGGGACGTCTTACTTGCAGGAGGGACGTCTTACCTGCTGGAGGGACGTCTTACCGGCTGGAGGGACGTCTTACCTGCAAAAGGGACGTCCTATCTGCTGGAGGGACGTCTTACCTGCAGGAGGGACGTCTTACCTGCTGGAGGGACGTCTTACTTGCAGGAGGGACGTCCTGTCTGCTGGAGGGACGTCTTACCTGCAGGAGGGACGTCCTTTCTGCTGGAGGGACGTCTTACCTGCTGGAGGGACATCTTACCTGCTGGAGGGACGTCCTGTCTGCTGGAGGGACGTCCTGTCTGCTGGAGGGACGTCTTACCTGCAGGAGGGACGTCCTGTCTGCTGGAGGGACGTCTTACCTGCAGGAGGGACGTCCTGTCTGCTGGAGGGACATCTTACTTGCAAGAGGGACGTCCTGTCTGCTGGAGGGACGTCTTTCCTGCAGGAGGGACGTCCTGTCTGCTGGAGGGACATCTTACTTGCAAGAGGGACGTCCTTTCTGCTGGAGGGACGTCTTACTTGCAGGAGGGACGTCCTGTCTGCTGGAGGGACGTCCTATCTCCTGGAGGGACGTCTTACATGCTGGAGGGACGTCCTATCTCCTGGAGGGACGTCCTATCTCCTGGAGGGACGTCTTACCTGCAGGAGGGGCGTCTTACCTGCAGGAGGGACGTCCTGTCTGCTGGAGGGACGTCTTACCTGCAGGAGGGACATCTTACCTGGAGGAGGGACGTCCTCTCTGCTAGAGGGACGTCTTACCTGCAGGAGGGACGTCCTTTCTGCTGGAGGGACGTCTTACCTGCTGGAGGGACATCTTACCTGCTGGAGGGACGTCCTGTCTGCTGGAGGGACGTCCTGTCTGCTGGAGGGACGTCTTACCTGCAGGAGGGACGTCCTGTCTGCTGGAGGGACGTCTTACCTGCAGGAGGGACGTCCTGTCTGCTGGAGGGACATCTTACTTGCAAGAGGGACGTCCTGTCTGCTGGAGGGACGTCTTTCCTGCAGGAGGGACGTCCTGTCTGCTGGAGGGACATCTTACTTGCAAGAGGGACGTCCTTTCTGCTGGAGGGACGTCTTACTTGCAGGAGGGACGTCCTGTCTGCTGGAGGGACGTCCTATCTCCTGGAGGGACGTCTTACATGCTGGAGGGACGTCCTATCTCCTGGAGGGACGTCCTATCTCCTGGAGGGACGTCTTACCTGCAGGAGGGGCGTCTTACCTGCAGGAGGGACGTCCTGTCTGCTGGAGGGACGTCTTACCTGCAGGAGGGACATCTTACCTGGAGGAGGGACGTCCTCTCTGCTAGAGGGACATCTTACCTGCAGGTGGGACGTCCTGTCTGCTGGATGGACGTCCTGCCCCTCTGTAAACATGTTTACAGCCATAAAAGCCTGTACTCAGGTCAGAGTCCTCCAGATGTCCTGGTCCCTCCAGGACACGGCGGGACGTCCACATGTCTCTCACATCTGGAGACTCCTCATTAGAGGAACCTCTGGTTTATTTCAACTCCTCCATTTCCAGTTAATGTGTCCATGTGCACTCTGTCTGTGGAGGACCAGATCCCACCAGGATCCTCCTGCAGCTTCATGAAGGTCTATTAATGTTTCCTCTGAACCCTGCGTGGTTCCTCGTGTGGTGAACACGAGTACACAAGGACACGTCCTGCTCAAAGGGTCCATGAGTGGTCGCACCAGTCTTTGTTAAGATTAGAGTAAATATTTAACCTTTGTTTCTTTATAATACTTTTAATACTTGACTATAGTACTACTACAGTAGTACTAGTAGTACTATCAGACCGTCTCATCATTCTTTGTTCATCTCATGCTCTCATTTATGAGAGAATATTGATATTGATTTAGAGCTCATCTTGTAGTTAAACACGTTATATTCACTGTTTAGTATTGACTCTGCAACGTTAGCTTGATGCTACCATAAAGTTAGCTTAGCGCTCGTATGAAGTTAGCTCGATGCTACCATAACAGTAGCTTGATGCTACCATAACGTTAGCTTGATGCTAGTATAACGTTAGGGTTTCAGGGCCGTCCTATTTACTGGAGCAGTGGCCAATGTCTCTATTGTTAAAGAACATTATGGGATGGTAAGGATTGTTCCAGGTATTAGCAAACCCTCAGCATTACCAAGGAAATGGAGTGAACAGCTTGTGAGAGAAATTGGTTTAAAAAAAAAAAAAGAAATAATTATAATATAAAACAAATGGTTTCATTTATTTTTCTTTGGTAAGTCTGAGAGACAATGTAGTCCAGGGGTCCGTCATCTGTCTGTCTTTATTGACAAAGAGTTGAACGTCTGAAATCTGATTTAAATTATTTAATAACAAACAAATCTTCCAGGAATCAAAACCAAAAAACAGATGAAATAACTAAATTTCATTCTGACCGTCAGAACCAGATTCTCTGAGAGGACGGAATATAATAACAATAAATAAAGAAAAACAGGCACAATCCGACGGTTTAAATGAAGTGGAAGGTTTATTTTTCCCTACCACGGGCAACTCAGGTAATTCCTTTAAATCAAAAATCAAGAAAGTCCATCAATAAACAAAAAGCGTCCCGGAGGAGAATATGGTTCTTTAAACAAGAAAACTTAACACGGCAAAGTCCAGGCTACAAGGTCTTCCTCTGTATATATGTATATATTTAGATGTGAGTTCTTCTCATTCTTCTGCTGCATTAAGAAAACAAGATTCTGGTGAGATGATCAAAATATCATAATTAAAACTTATTTCTATCTTTTTGAAGTTTCTCTTCACGATTAAACTGAACTTTTGTGATCCGGATCTCTTTGACTTTATTAAATATTTACTTTATAAGCAGCCATGATGAAGATGATGAAGACTTTGATGAATGTAGTGATGGCTAGTGACGAACAGACTTTATAATAATAATATTAATAACTTCATTCATAATTCAGCTAGTCTCACTCGGAGTAGATTCATTACACAGACGAGGCTCAGTGAGAGCTTCAGGGACCCTGAGGACTGCAGGACATTACAGCACTGGCTGTCAGCTGACTCAGGGTCAGCAGATGAGCTGAGCTTTATATTTATATCATGATATTATGATATTTTATTATTAGATATATTATATTTTATATTTATAACACAATTAAATTGTAGATTAAAGGATATTTCTGTCTCCAGAGCTACACCGCTTTGATAATATTAATAAAGAGGACCCTTTATAATAAAAGTACTAATACCACAGTGTAGAAATACATTACAAGTACAAGACCCTGAAATGTTACCGAAGTAAAACAAATATAGTCTTGAAAAAATACTTTAAGTTATAATTAAACCTTACTTTTACATGTGCAATTATATGATATGATATTTTACTATATTATATTATTTAATATGATACAATATCATTTTATATTATATTATACTGTATTTTATGACATTATATTATATTAAATTACATTATATTATATTATATTATATTACATTATATTATATTTTATGGGGTTATCAGGGTTCAACTGAAAAGGGTTCACCTGGACAGGGTTCACGTGAACAGGGTTCACCTGGACAGGGTTCAGGGTTCAGTTTGTTTCTGAGGTTTAGTTGTTGTTAAACAGCTGCTGCCCCCTGCTGGACACACTGCATCCTCATATATATTATAATATATTATATTATATTTTGTATTATATTATAATATATTATATTATATTGTACTGTAATATATTATATTGTATTATATTATATTACAATATATTATATTATATAATATAATGGTATTTTATTGTATTATAATATATTATATTACATTGTATTGTATTGTACTGTATTCAATTTATTTTGTATAGCCAAAAATTAAAAATTACAAATTTGCCTTAGAAGGCTTTATTGTATTATATTATATTATGTTATATTGTATTATATTATATTTTATCATAATATATTATATTGTATTATATTATATTACAATATATTTTAGTATATCATATTATATTATATTTTTTATATTATATTGTATTAAATAATGTTTAATAGTAAGCAGTGGGCGGGATCGTCTGTGACCAATTGGAGCGGACCTGGAGCGTTACCAAGGCAACGGCGTACAGCGCATGAGCCGAGAGAGGAAGGCAGCTGCAGCTATGCTAACATGCTACAGGCTAACTAGCTAGTGAGTTCACATTTAACCGTTAAATATCGATAAATATCTTCTACGTAATGCACATTTGATGTGAGACCTGTCGTCTGACCCACTACACATTGATTATGACCCACTAAACACTGATTTAGAGGCTCGGTGTTACCTCGTTGTTAGCTCGTTGTTTGCTCGGTGCTAGCTTGGATGACGTCACTGACCAGGGAGCTAATTACCGGAAGTAACCCGGGATGGAAGTGAGTTAACGGTGTGACCCGGGTCTCTCCAGCAGCCTGGTCCTCTCCGGACTCTGGGACGGGATGCAGCGGGCCGTAGGGGACTGTAGCGGGCCGTAGTGGGCCGTAGCGGACCCGTAGTAGACCCGTAGTAGACCGGAGGGCCCGTTAACCCGTGAACAGGTGAGAAATACATGTCAGAAATAGTGATAAATATCAATATGTGTGATGGAAACAGTCGCATCCTGTAACCTGGATACTACATACCTTCTACTCCACACTAAATATTTTACTTTAATTCAGATGAATAATGCTGAATATAATAAATAATAGTGATATAATCAATAATAATACTGAATATGATCAATAATAATGCTGAATATGGTCAATAATACTGCTGAATATAATCAATAATAATACTGAGTATGATCAATAATAATGCTGAATATCATCAATAATAATGCTGAATATAATCAATAATACTGAATATGATCAATAATAATGCTGATTATATATATTAAATAATAATGCTGAGTATGATCAATAATAATGTTGAATATCATCAATAATAATACTGAATATGATCAATAATAATGCAGAATATGGTCTATAATAATACTGAATATGATCAATAATAATGCTGATTATATATATTAAATAATGCTGAGTATGATCAATAATAATGCTGAATATCATCAATAATAATGCTGAATATAATCAATAATAATACTGAATATGATCAATAATAATGCTGATTATAAATAATCAATAATAATGCTGAATATTATCAATAATAATGATATAATCAATAATAATGCTGAATATGATCAATAATAATGATATAATCAATAATGCTGAATATGATCAATAATAATACTGATTATAATCAATAATATAGCTGAATATGATCAATAATCAATAATAATGTATTGATCCCCAGTTCATAAGGTGTATATAAAAGATGTATTACAATATTAGTGATGAACTCACTTATGCATCAATAATAATAATACAATCATATTATAGATATTATTCTGCATGATGATCATATGTTCTGATAAGTTGTCCTGACGACCCTAACGAAGCATGTGATGAAGACCAAGTCCTGGTGGTTCTGTGTGTGTTTTGTGTGTTATGTGTGTGTTCTGGGTGTGAGTGCAGAATGGACGTGTGCTGCAGGAACCCTAACCGCACGGCACCGGTGGGGGCAGACGGGCCGCACCGGGCCGAGGCCCCTGGCTCCAGGACCAACGGGTGGAGCTGGCCCCCCCACCCCTTCCAGCTGCTGGCCTGGCTGCTCTACGGATACTTCGCCGTCACCGGCTTCGGCGTGTTCGTCCCCCTGCTGCCGGCCCACTGGATCCCTGCAGGCTACATCGTATCCTTATTATATATTATATATTATACATCGTATCTAGGGCTGCAACTAACGATTATTTTAATAATCGATTAATCTGTCGATTTATTTTTTTCGATTAATCGATGAATCGGATAAAACAAAAAAGCATTAATTTCCAACCCTTTATTCAAAAACAGAACTGACAGTGCAAATTCACAGTGCAAAAAATCTTCATAAAGTGCCCCAACAGGTTGCTCCTTGAACATCCCTGAGCTGTTAAAGTAATAATAAAAAAAAAATGGACTAACACAAAAAACATGCACATGTATGCTTTACATCTGCCAAGTATATAGGCTTTTTTTTTTTAAATAAAGTGCACAAAAAAATGTTTATTTTTGTTTAAAGGGACCTGAGCTGTCAGGACAATAAATAATTTATAAAAAATAAAGAAAAATACAAATCAGAAAACTTAACAGGCTTTGTTTGAACGTCAGAACATATTCTCTACACAACACTCACAGACGCACACACTCACAAACTCTCACACTCACACACGATTTATTTAGTGTGAAAGTAGGGCTGTGCGGTATACCGGTTCAACCGGTATACCGGTTTCAAATTTTCATACGGTATGAATTTGTCATATACCGTCATCCCGGTGCATAGCCGTAACAACTGTTGTCGCTCTTCGGCAGGCAGCAACATATATTGTTCCCCACTCACCGCTGAGGAGCAGCGGGCGGAGCTACTTGTCTTACGGGTATTGAGATGGAGTCATGGTTATAACTTTATAACAACAATTAATAACCAACAACTAATGCTCTCTAACAGGAAAACACCACGACACAACAGTTTGTGACACATAAACAATTTGTAACACTAATAATTGTACATTTATAAAATTACACCGCCGAACTGCATGCTGGGTACAGACTTAGGACCCAGGGGAATGTAGGTGAAACAAACAGGAAGAGACAGAACGGAAGAGCCACGCGAGAGGTGAACAGCGAGAGGTGAACAGCGAGAGGTGAACAGCGAGCGGTGAACAGCGAGCGGTGAACAGCGAGAGGTGAACAGCGAGAGGTGAACAGCGAGAGGTGAACAGCGAGCGGTGAACAGCGAGAGGTGAACAGCGAGAGGTGAACAGCGAGAGGTGAACAGCGAGAGGTGAACAGCGAGCGGTGAACAGCGAGAGGTGAACAGCGAGCGGTGAACAGCGAGCGGTGAACAGCGAGCGGTGAACAGCGAGCGGTGAACAGCGAGCGGTGAACAGCGAGAGGTGAACAGCGAGCGGTGAACAGCGAGAGGTGAACAGCGAGAGGTGAACAGCGAGAGGTGAACAGCGAGAGGTGAACAGCGAGCGGTGAACAGCGAGAGGTGAACAGCGAGAGGTGAACAGCGAGAGGTGAACAGCGAGAGGTGAACAGCTGTTCAGTTGGCCGGCGGTCCTTTTCGGCGTCAATGAATCAATGTGTTTACTCGAAGAAAAAAAATACCGTAATATACCGTGAAACCGCCAGAATCTTACAAAATACCGTGATATGAATTTTTGCCCATACTGCCCAGCCCTATGTGAAATGCCCCCACACCTTGGATGACTTAGGTCGTACTGATCTCTCTGCCTCCGTCATGTGTTTCAGAACAACGTTACGGGCCTCCGATGGTCTTTCCTCTATCTCCGCTCTTTTTTTTTTTTTTTGCTCCGCTCTGCTCCACTCACAACTTTTTTTTTTATACTCAAACATCTCCGTGACTTATTGAGTGGTGCAATAATCGCGCGTCACAACGAATCGATAATGAAATTCGTTGCCAACTCTTTTAATAATCGATGTTTATCGATTTTATCGATTCGTTGTTGCAGCCCTAATCATATCCTTATTATATATTATACATCGTATCCTTATTATATATTATATATTATACATTGTATCCTTATTATATATTATATATTACACATCGTATCCTTACAATACAATATATTATATATTATACATCGTATCCTTACGCCAGAGGTTGGGTTAGTATTGTTTAATTAATGTTAGTATTAGTTAGTATTGGTTAGTTATTAGTATTGATTAGTTATTAGTTTTTATTAGTATCGGTTAGTTATTTGTCAGTTATTGGTCAGTTATTGGTTAGTTATTGGCTACTTATTGGTTAGTATTGATAGTTATTGGTCAGTTATTGGTTAGTATTGATTAGTTATTGGTCAGTTATTGGTTAGTATTGATTAGTTGTTGGTTAGTTATTAGTTAGTTGTAGCTCTTAGTATCTCCTCCCAGCTCACGCTTCATTTAGCTAATGTTTCACTAGAAGTCAGGTGACTGAATTAGCTGCCTGTGATCCAATAAGAAACCAGCATTTGTGTCCTGATGTGTGCGTCAGTGCACGGGGGTCATGTTCGTGTGTCACCTGTGTGTGCACGTGATGGCCGTGTCCGTCGACCCGGCCGACTACAACGTCAGAACCAAGAGCGATAAAGGTCCGATCCCCGAGTTCGACCGCTCCAAACACGCCCACGTCATCGAGAACTGCCACTGCTTCCTCTGCCAAGTGGACGTGTGAGTAGGGTGTGTGTGTGTGTGTGTGTGTGTGTCTCTGTCTCTGTGTGTCTGTGTGTGTGTGTCTTTAAAATCTCTTAACAATGAGAAGTGAGTCAAAGATGTTAATAATTAACCGTAGGACAGTGAACTGAATATAATAATCTTTAATTAATCACATGACGCTGAGAGGAGCAGCGTAGCTTCATGCTAATGGGGCTAATGATGAAGGTTCAGGTGTGTTTACCTGAGAGGTTAACCAGCTCCGCCCTGTTTACACCCCCTCAACCAATCACTGTGTCCGTAGTCACATGTAGACTAAGGGTTTTGGGGGGTCAGCTGTCAAGGGGTCCACGGTGTCTGGCCCTTTTAAGAACTGCTTCCTCCTGGTTCTCAACAGCATGTTTAATGAAAGAGCTCCCTGAGCTCTGATGTGAGTCACTGTGATCCTGGTCTACGTGGAGAAACCAGGTCACTGTGATGGATCTAATCCTGGTCTACGTGGAGAAACCAGGTCACTAGTCTGGTTTCTCCCAGGCTCACACGTTGACCGGTACTACTACTACTACTGCTACTACAGCTGCTACTACTGCTACTGTCAGACTACTACTGCTACTGCTACTGCTACTACTACTGCTTCTACTACTGCTGCTACTACTATTACTGCTACTGCTACTACTGCTACTGCTACTACTACTACTGCTTCTACTACTGTTGCTACTACTATTACTGCTACTGCTACTACTACTACTGCTACTGCTGCTACTACTACTGCTTCTACTACTGCTGCTACTACTATTACTGCTACTGCTACTACTACTACTGCTACTACTAATAAAGTAGGAGTAGTACTACTGCTACTACAGCTACTACTGCTGCTACTACTACTGCTAGTACTACTGCTACGGCTACTACTACTGCTGTCAGACTACTACTACTACTTCTACTACTGCTGCTACTACTAATACTACTGCTATGACTATTACTACTACTACTGTCAGACTACTACTACTGCTACTACTACTGCTACTACAGCTACTGCTACTACTACTACTACAGCTACTACTACTAAACTAGCAGTAGTACTACTGCTACTACTACTACAGCTACCACTACTACTTCTACTGCTACTACTACAGCTGCTGCTACTACTACTACTTCAGCTACTACTACTACTGCTACTATTACTACAACTACTGCTACTACTACTACTACTACTACTATTGTCAGACTACTACTGCTACTACTACTGCTACTACAACTACTGCTGCTACTACTACTACTAATGCCACTACTACTATTGTCAGACTACTACTTCTACTGCTACTACTACAGCTGCTACTACTACTACTTCAGCTACTACTACTACTGCTACTATTACTACGACTACTGCTACTACTACTACTATTGTCAGACTACTACTGCTACTACTACTACTACTACTGCTACTGCTACTGCTGCTGCTACTACTACTACTATGCCACTACTACTGCTACTACTACTGCCTACACTACTGCTGCTACTACTACTACTAATGCCCTACTACTATTGTCAGACTACTACTACTACTGCTACTGCTACTACTACTACTACTACTACTACTGCTACTACTACTACTGCTACTACTACTACTACGACTGCTACTACTGCTACTGCTGCTACTGCTACTACTACTACTGCTACTGCTGCTGCTACTGCTACTACTACTACTACTACTACTGCTACTACTACTACTACTACTGCTACTATACACTGCTACTACTGCTACTACTGCTACTACTACTACTACTACTACTACTGCTGCTGCTGCTGCTACTACTACTACTACTACTACAGCTACTACTACTACTGCTACTACTACTACTACTACTGCTACTACTACTACTACTGCTGCTACTACTGCTACTACTGCTACTACTACTGCTACTACTACTACTACTACTACTACTACTGCTACTACTACTACTGCTACTACTACTAGTACGACTGCTACTACTATTACTATTGCTCAGACTACTACTACTACTACTACTGCTGTTTCAGAGGCTCACACGTTGACCGGTAGACCTGCAGTCTGCTGACAGGCATTACTACAGCTATTACTACTACTACAGCTGCTACTACTATTGCTACTGCTACTACTAAAGCTACTACTATTGCTACTGCTACTACTACTACTACTACTGCTGCTACTACTACTACTACTGCTACTACAGCTGCTACTACTATTACTACTGCTACTACTACTAGTAAAGCTACTACTATTACTACTGCTGCTACTACTACTACTACTACTACTGCTACTACTACTACTACTACTACTGCTACTACAGCTGCTACTACTATTACTACTGCTACTGCTACTACTACTACTACTAAAGCTACTACTATTACTACTGCTACTACTACTACTACTACTACTGCTGCTACTACTACTACTACTGCTACTACAGCTGCTACTACTATTACTACTGCTACTGCTACTACTACTAGTAAAGCTACTACTATTACTACTGCTGCTACTACTACTACTACTGCTACTACTACTGCTTCTACTACTGCTGCTACTACTACTATTACTGCTACTACTACTACTGCTACTACTACTACTACTACTGTCAGACTACTGCTACTACTACTACTATTGTCAGACTACTACTACTACTACTACTGCTACTGCTACTACTACTGCTACTACAACTACTGCTGCTACTACTACTACTGCTACTACAACTGCTGCTACTACTACTACTAATGCCACTACTACTGCTGTCAGACTGCTACTACTATTACTATTGCTTTCAGACTACTACTACTACTACTGCTGTTTCAGAGGCTCACACGTTGACCGGTAGACCTGCAGTCTGCTGACAGGCATTACTACAGCTATTACTACTACTACAGCTGCTACTACTATTGCTACTGCTACTACTACTACTACTACTACTACTACTACTACTACTACTACTACTACTAAAGCTACTACTATTACTACTGCTACTACTACTACTGCTACTACTACTACTACTGCTACTACAGCTGCTACTACTATTACTACTGCTACTACTACTAGTAAAGCTACTACTATTACTACTGCTGCTACTACTACTACTGCTACTACTACTGCTTCTACTACTGCTGCTACTACTATTAGTGCTACTGCTACTACTACTACTGCTACTGCTACTACTACTACTACTACTGTCAGACTACTACTACTGTCAGACTACTGCTACTACTACAGCTACTACTAATAAAGTAGTAGTAGTACTACTGCTGCTACTGCTACTACTACTACTACTACTACTGTCAGACTACTACTACTGCTACTACCACTACTACAGCTACTACTAATAAAGTAGTAGTAGTACTACTGCTACTACTGCTGCTACTACTACTGCTAGTACTACTGCTACGGCTACTACTACTGCTGTCAGACTACTACTACTGCTACTTCTACTACTGCTGCTACTACTAATACTACTGCTACTACTATTACTACTACTACTGTCAGACTACTACTACTGCTAGTACTACTACAGCTAATGCTACTACTACTACTACTACAGCTACTACTACTAAACTAGCAGTAGTACTACTGCTACTACTACTACAGCTACCACTACTACTTCTACTGCTACTACTACAGCTGCTACTACTACTACTTCAGCTACTACTACTACTGCTACTATTACTACGACTACTGCTACTACTACTACTATTGTCAGACTGCTACTACTACTGCTACTACTACTACTACTACAACTACTGCTACTACTACTACTAATGCCACTACTACTATTGTCAGACTACTACTACTACTGCTACTACTACTACTACTGCTACTACTACTACAACTACTGCTGCTACTACTACTACTAATGCCACTACTACTACTGCTACTACAACTGCTGCTACTACTACTACTACTACTACTAATGCCACTACTACTACTGCTACTACAACTGCTGCTACTACTACTACTACTACTAATGCCACTACTACTGCTGTCAGACTGCTACTACTATTACTATTGCTTTCAGACTACTACTACTACTACTGCTGTTTCAGAGGTCCCAGCACTCTTCATAAGTACTGATCCAGAGTATTTGTTGTGTTTCAGAGGTCCCAGTACTCTTCATAAGTACTGATCCAGAGTATTTGTTGTGTTTCAGAGGTCCCAAGTCGAAGCACTGCAGCGCCTGTAACAAGTGTGTTTCTAACTTCGACCATCACTGTCGCTGGCTCAACAACTGTGTGGGGAGCAGGAACTACAAGTGAGTCTGTGGTACTACTACATCTTCTTCTTCTTCTGCTTCTTTAGGAACAGTCATGTACACAAAGTACACAGCAGTACTGTGTACTCAGCAGTACCGTGTACTCAGTGTATTCGCAGCAGTACTGTGTACTCAGTGTTTACTCAGCAGTACCGTGTACTCAGTGTGTACTCAGCAGCACTGTGTACTCAGTAGTACTGTGTACTGTGTCTCCTTAGGTTGTTCCTCCACAGTGTGTACTCAGTAGTACTGTGTACTGTGTCTCCTCAGGTTGTTCCTCCACAGTGTGTACTCAGTAGTACTGTGTTTCCTCAGGTTGTTCCTCTAGAGCAGTGTTTTTCAACCTTTTTTGAGCCGCGGCACATTTTTTTACAATAAAGAAATCCTGCGGCACACCAACAACCAAAGAAGTTACAAAATGCATCTCGTTCACAATGGCTCTGCAGCAGGTAGTATTAATGTTTCTGCCACAGTGTGTGGGCTTTTTGATTTGGCCACTGTGGTATTTGTTATAAATATATGTTGGTACATTGATCTTCATGTATGTTTAATTGATGGATATAAGAAACAGTACATGCACGGACTTAGGACCCAGGGGGGATTCAGGTGAGAAGGACAACCTGGGGCAGAGCCGGTATCGGGGAGACAGCACGCGGAACGTGGAATAAAGAGTTACAATGAAGAGCAGTTGTTCTCACGTCTTATGCGTATTTAAAAACACGACAGACACCAGTTCAGCTACTAAATAGCTTTGAGAGCTTTGAGAGCTTTCTCAGACACATTTGTGGATTTCCTCATAAAAGTTACCCGTTTCTCAGTTTGTGTGCGCAGGCGAACACAACAGTCCCTGTTCTTGTTGCTAAGTGACGGTGTTTGGTCTCGAGATGACGTCACAGCTTGCTGTTTGATAGCTTTTCCCCACACACCAAGCATAACGGAACCGGGGCAGTCGGATCCCCGGTGAGAGTGAATCCAAACGAAAGATAACTTTCACCGTACTGCCTCGAGCTCACAGTGTTTTCTTTTTTTTTTTTTTTACCACCACTCGTTCTGGGCTTTTCATCTGGTTAGACGGTTGCCCAGGGCCCAGTACTTCAGAGTCCGCATTTTTCTTTTTGAAATATTTCTCCGTCGCCGTTCTTCACCACAACCTCTCCCGCGCATCATTTAATTCTACTGTTTTAAATTAACACGGTAATTATTGCGCTACCTACTGCCACCCACTGGCATGGAAGAGTATTTCATTACTAGGCCAGCCACTATATTGCAGGCTCAGACGCTCAACAATGGCAAATTATTTGCGGCAACTAAATTATATATTTTTGGACCGATTAAGTGAAATTGGACATTTTCCCACGGCACACATCACGATCTCTCACGGCACACTGGTTGAAAATCGCTGCTCTACAGTGTGGTCTCGGCAGTACTGTGTACTCAGTAGTACTGTGTCTCCTCAGGTTGTTCCTCCACAGTGTGTACTCAGTAGTACTGTGTCTCCTCAGGTTGTTCCTCCACAGTGTGTACTCAGTAGTACTGTGTCTCCTCAGGTTGTTCCTTCACAGTGTGTACTCAGTAG